>QVRM01002189.1:385000-707500 GCA_003439945.1 Dermanyssus gallinae | reverse complement strand
CAATGCTGGTGGCGGGAGTGGCAGTTCTGCAGTGGACTCCCACAACCCACTTCTGAACGGCACAATTTCATTGTCGTCGTCTTTGTCGCTCAATGGACGAGTTGACTCGGGCAATGAGTTGCCGTCGTCGTCGTGGAAAAACGACATGGCCACTGTCAACGGCGGCTCGCCACGCAACGAGAACTCGATGGTCGGTCTAGTACGCTGTAATTCCCACTCGTTCCAGGGAGGGCCGCCCGTGTCGGCAGCACAGTCGCTCAATCTCGCCACACTCGGAATTGGCGGCAGCAGCAACAACAACACCACCACCACTACTACTACTACCACTATAGATGACGACTATGACGATGAGTGGCCCGACTATGGCGAGACGTGCCGTGCGCTGCTAGAGGCCGGTGCGGACGTAAGCGCACGTGACAAGCTCTGGCAGACACCGTTGCACGTGGCTGCGGCCAATAACGCGTTGACGTGCGCCCAAGCCATCCTGGCGCATCAGGAGCGCCGACAGCAGCAACAGCAGCAGACCTCCGCCGCAGCGGGTTCCAGCCACGGCGGTACCGCCCACCTCAAGTTCAACTTCCTCGACATATCGGACAAGTTCGGTCGAACGTGCCTGCATCACGCCGTGTTCAACGGCCACGTTCAGATGGCGCGTCTGCTGCTCGACCACGGCGCGAGTCCCGACATCCTCGACAAGAAGCAGCGTCGGCCGGCCCACTACGCCGCGTTTCTGGGCCACGCCGACCTGCTTCGGCTGCTCGAGCAGCATGGCGCCCAACTCGAGGTGTTCGATCAGGATCGGCTGACGCCGTTGCACGCCGCCTGTGCCGGCGGCCGGCCGGGCGCCGTCCAGACCCTGCTGGCGATGGGCGCCCGCCTCGACGTGCCCGACGCCCGGGGCAACACCGGCCTGCATATTTGCTCACTCAACGGAAAGTCGGAGGTGGCATCGTGCCTCATAGCGGCCGGTGCACCTATGTCCGCTAAGAACGCCTTAGGTGGGTAGGCATGCCGAGCCGGGCGGGGGCGTGCTGCATGCTGCATTTACATACACATAAGTGCACGGATTATCGAATCCCCAGCGTTGCACATTGACATTTATGGGGTTCGTGTTACGCGAAACGATGCGAAAGCAATTCCGTAGACGTTCGCTGAGAGTCAACCCGAAAAAATGTTTTAGATAGATAGGCGTGCTTCGCACCAAACATGAGGGCGACGAAGAGAACAACAACAACAATAACAACAGCAAGAATTACTAGACAACAATCAATTAAGTTAAACCTTGACGCTGAAACTCTTTGAACATTTTGAAGTCCCCACACGCGCACATATTAACCGAAGTTGGGGAAAAAAGAAAGGAGTGCTCGTACTGGAATTCATATTGATTTTGTTTGAGTGTACTCAGATACACCTAGCTTTGAACCGGAGCTTTTCATACGTCATTAGTTGATGATAGTTAAACACAGAAATTGTGTCAAGCCATGTGTGCGACCAACTAGCTTATTACATTCACGATAGGATGATTTGTAATTTGTTGCTTTAGGTTTCACTTTATCATCTATGACTACTACTACTACTACTGCTGACGATATTACCGTGCTTGCCATTACATACGTCGGCTGTTACTTAGTTAACTAAAAATTATAACTTATTTCTAGGTTATACGCCACTTCACTACGCGGCCGCGTCGACGCACGGTGGGACATGCGTCGAGCTCCTACTCGCCATGGGTGCGCTAGTGAATGCTCGAAGCGAGTTCGGACGAACCCCACTGCATATGAGTGCCATTCATGGACGAGTCACCCGCGCTCAAAACCTCATCAATGCTGGAGCTCAGCTCAACACCGCCGACAGGTATTGTGTAATATCTTAATCATGATGATGCCTGTTTTGATTATCATGCTTGTTATTTTTACAACATATGGACCCACGTGTCCGGAAACGATCTTTGTTTGTTATATTTCGTTTATATTTCTTCCATATTTATTCCCCGCGTTCCACACATATATATGTATATATATATATATATATATATATATATATATATATATATATATATATATATATATAAAATGTCTTTAGTAAGCGAGAAATAATACGTATGAAAGAAAAGGAAACGAAATGTAACAAACTGCTGTAAATTCTGGACACATAGGTACATATCTAGTGGAAATAATAGGCATGATAATATGTATATTTCTTAAACTTGATAGTACTGAATTTTAGAGCTTTAAAGTTCTGGAGCTTGCTGCAAGAATGCATCTACCTGTGCGAGCTGTACTACGCGTCCCTGCTCTAGAGCAGGAACAGCAGAAACATTCACAGACCGACCCATCAACTCGATCTAGTCACTCTTTCAGTCTGTATTGAGAGTGTCTTGGTTGGAAGTGTTGTGGATCTCTCAACAAAGTGATGCGGATAGCAATCAAGTGGGGAAAGCTCAAGGCGCCGAGATCCCAGCGGTGGTTCAAACGGATTTGCTACCTCCGACACAGAGAACTGCTTGGCTTGTTGAGACTAGCAAGGCCAGAGTAGATCCACATCTCCAAGCAAGGCGAAGGCAGAACTATGCGTCTCGTAGAAAGTCCTACATAAGGCTATGCCGTGACTATAAGGTCGAACATGCTAGGCGAGGGGAAGCCCGTCTATTTGAACGAGCAGAAAGAGAGCCCCATGCCTACATGAACCACTCTCGTAAGGGGGCACGGCACTCACTGACTGACGAGCAAGTAGGGCGTTACTTGACGAATCTGCTGTTCAAGACTCACGTAGAAAATTCGGGGATTTATTGTGATTTCTTTAATGAAATTGTGGAGGAAGAGTGAATGCCTAAAATTTGGCATATTGCT
The DNA here is from genome assembly GCA_003439945.1 of Dermanyssus gallinae. NCBI lineage: Eukaryota > Metazoa > Arthropoda > Arachnida > Mesostigmata > Dermanyssidae > Dermanyssus > Dermanyssus gallinae. Next base: position 704,651 of record QVRM01002189.1, on the reverse strand, counting down.
AGGTTTTCTCTGTTAGTCAAGGGCAAACACAGCGACAATAGAACTAACCCACATCTGTACCGGGGAGTGGCGTCGGAATGAATGCTCAAAAAGATATTCTGTAAGCTGATCATTGAAAGGATTTCAATTGTAGCAAACCATACCCTACCCTCAGAGCGGTTCAGGAAATGCATGGGAACCCGCGACGCAATCTAGTTCTGCAATCCGAAGTAGAGCGGGCGGTGTCTTGTCCAGGAGGCCGCCTGTATACAGTCTTTATTGACTGCGTCAAAGCATTTGACAAGGCTCCGCGCGATCTTGTGATCGACTGTTTTAGACAGATTGGCATCTCTTGCGAGTAGTTTCCAGTTTCTTCGACGCTGACACGCTGTTGTTGGAGGGAAGCAGCGGCGTGCTTGTGCTAACGCGGAATGTTGGGACACCTCAGGGGGACCCGCTGAGCTGCATGTCACGCTGCTTCTGGCCGATCTTATTCAATACGTGCGTCAAGGGTTTCAACATGCCGTTGTGGTAATGTATGCTGATGACATCGCTGTGGCTCACCGTAACATTGGTGCTATCGTATGCATTACCGCCATTGTAGAGGCGTATCTCATAAAAAAAGGGCTGAAGATAAACTCACGTAAAACCAAAGCGATTAAATTTCGTCGCGGATGACGTATAGCTGCAAACGACGTCATTCGTTACTGTGCGAGGCCATTAGAGTTTGTAAGCTCTTTCCCATACGTCCGCCTCCGGGTTCACTATAAGGGGACGTTTTTAACGGCACACATCGAGGACAGCGTTAACTCGGCACTGGCAGCTCTTTACGGAGGGGTCGGAGATATACGGCGACTGTCGGTTGGTACGGCAGTGCGCTTGTTTATGCTGAAGACTTTGCCAAGTTGGCGTTTAGTTTAAACAGAGGGCGCACGCCTTCTTCTCCCAGCGACTGTCCCTGGAGATCCAAAGAGGTAACGCGACCTCAGTGCTCGGAACTATGAGAGACTGGATGGCCCCGGACCTTCGTGCCAGGGGGCGGGCAGGACTTCCTCACGGGCATGAGCGATAGAGCGACTACGGCGCGCAGAAGGAGCAACTAGGTCGACGAGCAGCAACGCCGTGAAGCATTTCATATATTCTTCTAAATTATAATGAAATAAATCTTTCAGCAAAAGTTTAAACAGAGTCTGGAAATACTTATCCCAAGCGAATTTTTACGGGGGCTTGACTAGCCCCACTGACTTCAAACGAAAATAAGTCGGATTGCTCACAGGTGCTTTGAAAGCCAGGCGGTAGCTAATTGCGCTTTTTAAGCAGAGATGCTTTGTTTACTGTGAGGCTTGGCTATATTTAAAATAGATATGTAAATGTGTGATTACTGCAATTCATGTTAACTATATTTTTGTTCTGGACATGGACTACGTCGTTGCTAAGGGATTATCTTGTGTTGTCATGGTGGTTATTGTTGATGTTGTTGTTGTTGTTGTGGCAACTGTCCTCACGATTGGTTTTGTTGCTGCTGTTGTCACTGTTGCTGTAGTTGTGGTGGTGATGGTGTATTGTTGCTGTAGTTGCTGTGGTCGTTTTTATCGTTCTCGCCGTTGAAGGAAATGTGCACGCTTCAGCGATTAAAGTAGTTTGCTAGATGGTAGTCGGAGGGTCACGACTGACATTGATACGCGCTGTTTAGTTGATTTGTAGAAGAAACATCATCTGTCGGCTTGTGCACCGACCGCCGCGATCCCGGGCCGGTGCCATTTTCACTATTTGGCGTGACTAACTTTACGGTCTTTTCGTGTATGCTTTATGCACTTCCTAACAGAAACAAAACATACCTGACTAGATGACCCGCTTTTACGCCGTACTGCTGTCCCAAGCTTGTCCCTCGTGGAAGCATTAGCATAGAAATTTCCATAATACCGTCTCGGTGCAGCTGAAATAATTATTTTAATAGTTAATGATCAAAAAAGCTTTAAAGGCGCCCAGGCTTTTATAGTTGGTATTCAGCACTGCATGCTAAGTATTGTAAGCATATTTAAGCCTAAGTGTTCTATGTATACGTGTGTGACATTTTAAAGATGATTTCTGTTCAAGGCACAACATTAAGAAAAATAATGTCCATCTGTCAATGGATGGCTAGCAATAACATCTCGGGGTCAGTTCAACATAAGTCTGACTGATTTCTCCTATTTATCTCGTTGGCGTGTTCGTGTTGTCTTTGCTCGTGACAGATACGGGCTCACGACGCTACATATCGCAGCTCGTTACGGCCACGAGCTACTCGTGCAGTGCCTTTTGAATCGGGGTGCCCAGGTTGGCCACACGGCGAGAGATGGCAGCAGTGCACTTCACCTGGCAGCCCTCTATGGACACTCAGCCGTCTGTCATAAGGTATAAATAATGCCGCTTCACTTAAGTAATCTATATTCCGATATGCATTGCGTATATATGCATATGGCCTTCGGATTGACCTTATAGCTAGAAATGATATATATATATATATATATATATATATATTTGAGCTGAAGGTATCATGTGTTGGTGTTGTTGACTCTGTGCAACAACAACGGACCGCAAGTGTGAAGTGCTGGAATTTGGTAAACGATTAAGTTTTTGGACTTGTACCGATTCATATTTTGTTTCTTTCTGTTGGCAGCTCGTTGCTGGAGGTGCGGACATACTCGGACGGGACAACGCTGGTCGTACAGCCATACACTGCGCAGCATTTGCCGGAAACCTCGAGCTTGTATCGGAATTCTACAACTTTCTCGGCGAACAGAAAGTTAGCAAGGGCTTATCGTTTGACGTAATCGTCGATCTCAATGGTTAGTCCAAATCAATTGAAAATGCATATATATATATATATATATATATATATACACGGTGTCCCAGGACAGTTTGATGATCGATAATAAGAATTGCAAAACTCGGTAAAGCAAATACCTTTCTAATGGAACATGGTATCTGAGAAGTCTTGTTTCGAAGTGAGAATGACATTACTACAATTTGTAACACTGGTGTTGTTGCCTCACATATGAGTATAAATTGTGCTATTGCGAGACAACCAGCTTTCCTATACAGAAACTATGCAGATCGTCGTATGTGTGAAAATTCTGCATATTTTCAAGAACATATAACACCGGCCAGAAAATGCGACATGGTCGTTTAGAAGAGAATTCGCGAAAATAATTCGAAAAAATAGAAGTCTTCTATTAGCTCTCACACCTAATACTTCAAAAGCACAACACTACGACAATTCACAGCGCTTAAAGCTAACACATTTGGACGAATGCGCATTTCATGGCGATCATTTAGATACCAAATGTATGCTAATGCGAGGTGGTTGCGGAGTAATTAAGATTTTTCGGAGGGCATGTCGAAATTGAGAGAATGCATACATTTTTTTGTGGTGACGTTTACTACCGTCGACCCGTCGCGCCACAGCCACAGCGTCGTTACACAGTCATTTATGCATGCACTCAATCTCGACATGCTTTCTGAAAAATCTGAATTACTCCGCAACTACGGTCGTAGGGTTATGATTTTGAGGTAGGCTAATATAGAACTTCATTTTTCTCGAATGAGGCTAATAATGAGCTTCACTTTTCGCGAATTCTCTTCTAAACGACCGATGTCTTCTGGCCGGCGTTATTTGTTCTTCAGAGAAAAAAAATCTCACTCAATTTTATGCGCGGGAATGTATATATATCCATACATATGCAGGTGACCGGTGATAGTATTGACTTACTGTCTGTATAGTTTTTAAAGTGATGATGTTTTTGTGCTTTAATTGCTACTTAACCTAAGTGAATAAATATGAAATGTAAAATTTTCTCACGAACACGACGGTGTGCTTAGTTTCTGTTTAGAATGGCGCTAATAGAAGCAACATACTATTGCGGCCACTGTCCTGTTGTTTCCGTATGTTCATGCTTTTTATACCTATATACCTTACTCGCTACAACGGTTGTGCTGCTTGTTTCATTGCCTGCGGCAACTGCTAACGGCTGCCGATGATCTTACTGTTGTTGCAAATGTTGCTGGCACTACTGCAACACAATATTGGTGTGGTGGCTTCCCTTGACGTGGCTGGCTTCGAACTTGCCCCATCGACAGGCCGCACCCCGCTGCATTATGCAGTGTCGAATCGCCAACAACACCGCGACGTCAACCTGCTGGCGTATCTCAGTCAGCGATTTCCGCTCGACGCTGGGCGACCCGATGTCGACGGTCGTACCCCGCTGCATCTTGCCTGCGCCCTGCAGGACGATCTCTACGTAAATTTCTTTCTCGGCCTGCTCAAGGCCGACGAATGGTGCAAATTGCTTGACAACACCGGCGCGGGCCCGCTTCACTACGCCGCACATGCCGGAAACGATATCGCCCTCAAGACAGTATGTGCCGATTCAAATGAAATGATGATGATTATTCTGATTATTATTATTATTATTGATTTTATCAATTATCTTATATCTCTTCTGTTTGTTCTGCTCCTTGCGAGTTATTGACAGACTCTTACTTTGCTAGCCGCCATATATATTTAGATAAAAGCTTTAATATGTTATCCGTTTTATATTGAATACATAATAATCGATAGTCAGTAATTCAATTGAGTGGTCTTAGTTGCTAAACCTAGAGTCTACATCTGTAATTTTCCCTAATTTTCAATAGACAAAGTGATTTATATTATTTTCGATTGTTTACGCTAACGCTGTTTGGTGGTGTTATTTTCGGCTGTATCCTGATGTGGAACTTGACGATGAATGAAACGAAATTACAGATTCTGTCGCAGCTTTCGAATGACGACATTCGTACGATTGTCGGTTGTCCCCCGTTGGCGCCGACGCAGCGATTGGGCCCGATTGAGTTGGCCGCTCGGGGCGGCCATCTCGAATGTCTTCGGCTACTGCTCGAGTACGCAAGCCACTGTGATGATGATGACGACGATGATCTTCTGCCGAAGGACGGCAGCGGCGATGCGGGCGCCGACCAGTGCGCGTCGCGTTCCTCCTCATCTTCTGCCTCCTCTCGTTGCTCGACCTCAGAAAAACGACCTGATCTCGCTCTGATAATCGCCGCCAGACATAACCGGTAGACAACACACGCCGCTTCTTTTCTCGAATTTTCCTTTCCTTGTTTTCCTTATCTTAATTGGTTGCCCATGATTGGGGTATCCAAAGTACTGCATTAGTCTGAATCGAGTCTGTACAGTTCAATATGATACACAGTGCCGTAATGCACGAGCTCTTTTAGCTTAGCGAGCTATTGTTATTTCTATATGTTTTAGCTGGTGCCGTTCATGTTCTCGTTCGTGATGTCGTTGTTCTTCTCAAAAAGGCGTCTAAAGCTATCGTTGTTGTCGTTTTTTTTTATTTATGTCTGGCTCATGCGGTGAACCACGTGTTGTGCAGGGAGGATTGTCTGTTGTACCTGCTCAACTGTGGCCTCTACGACGTAAACGTGAGCGACCGGCGAGGTCGGACGCCTCTGATGCACGCTGCTATGCGCTCATCAGGTCAGGTGATACGTGCCCTGCTCGAGCAGGGTGCCGACGTCCGCCTGCGCGACAATCGAGGCCTCGGCGTGCTCCACTACGCGTTCAATAACGCCGAGGCAACGCGCGAACTTCTCGAGGCGGGCGCATCCGTCATTCTCACGCGTGTTAAGACTCCCTTCAAGAGTCCCCTCCATCTGGCCGCGCTGACCGGCAACGCCAAGGTGCTCCACGCTCTTGCCGAGGCGCTCCAAGGAGAACTGGCGGCAGGCGGCGGAGGACTTGGCGCCGACGATCCTATGTCAAAAACCTTGGCTACGGCCGGCGGACTTCAGTTCGGCGGTGGAGAACGCTGTTCACTGCTTTCGTTGCGCGATCCACAGGGCTATTCCGTGCTGCACTACGCGTGCTACTCGGGCAATCGCGAGTGTGTCAACCTGCTGCTACGGCTAGCTGAAGACGAGATGAGTGAAGATGCCGAACTGATGCATGTCGCGCCTCGCGCACACTTTAGTGAACTCCATTGCGCCGCGTAAGTACCAGTTAGGTTTTGTTTAGCAGTAAATAGAGGAGACGGCACTATATGTATACGTAAGAAGCAGATACCGGCGTTTGTTATTGTATCCATCTTGTTTTACATTAATATATATACAATAATAGACTTACCATCGTTTTTCTCTGCTTGATCAGAGGGCATCTGAACGGAGTGGCCTTGCTCGAGTCGCTGATAAAACTGCTTGGAGGTCAGGCGGTTCACGCGAGAGACGCCCGCGGCCGAACTGCGCTACATATTGCCGCTATTCGTGGGGTGGCACGAAACTGTGATGTTCTCGTGGCCCGGGGTGCCCGTGTCGACGAGAGGGACAACCAGGCCTGCACTCCACTCATACTCGCTGCTCAGAATGGACAATGCAATGTTATCGGTGGGTGCTAATCTATGTGCGCTATGTAGGCCAGCATCACGTCTGTAAACAGCATGCTAACATTGAAATATACAACGCTCTTAAATTTTAGAACGCGGAACATCTTTCGACATTACTGAAAATTATCCACTTAATTATTGTCCAAATTTAATATCGATTGTTGGTTATTGAAAACTCTATATTTTTGACGCTTTGCGCGACCGTTACTGAGCACACGCCTTTTTCTCAACTTTGCATTGATAACAAGACGGTGTTCATGTTCATCATGTTCTTGGCAATGAGCATACCACATTGATGGTTGACATGTGTTGTTCGCATTTCTAATATTACGTATTGACTAGCTTAGAGAGCGGCGCTTAGTGATTTTGCACCTAATCTTTGATGGAGAGGGCGTAGCAACCGTCGTTGAATTCAAACTGTGATGTTATTCCCACATTGAGATCATTTATATGCGTTTTTCTTCTGTGCATGTGTATGGTTTGCTTCGTTACAGACTTGCTGTTATCGCGAGGTGCCGACCCTCTAGCTCAAGACTGCGAAGGTTCCACAGCGCTGCACCGGGCCTGTCTTACTCACCAGGAAGCTGTTGTGCAGCTCCTTCTTGAGAGCCCACGGACCGTGGCAGCGCTCGGAAAGGGCGATCCCCGAGCGCTAGCTGTGGCCTCCGGATCCCTTGGCTCCTTAGTCAATCTGACTGACCACGAGGGCCGTACGGCGCTGCATTTTGCCGCCCGTAACGGCCTCGTGTCAGCCACTCAGCTTCTCATTCAAAAGGGTGCTGATGTTACAGTCAAAGATCGATACGGTATGAAACTCATTTACTTAAGTGTATATATATATATATATATATATGTAGCCTTTGCCAAATCACTGATAAGTGTGTTCAGTCTATCGGTTCGCGCCTTAATTACAATAGCTAATTGATATACCATATTGTAAAAAAAAAGTTGTACATTTCGTCTTACATTGTTCTGGTTAATATGTTACATCTGTTTTCCTTACATTCCTGTGCTTGCGTTTCTTGTGTCTTTGTATATTTTGCTGTGAGAATGTGTTTCTTGTTTGTAGGTTTATTAGTTTTAGTCCTAGCTCTTTTCAGGCGTGTTTGTTCCTAGTCGTATTCCTGTTGTGCTGTGTATGCCATTACTATTGTCTCTATTAATTGGATCGCTCGTGACGACTAGTACTGAATCCACCGTGAATGCATTACTGAACAATTATAAACCTTATTTAGTTGTTGCACGAATTGCTTCCCGATTTAGCGGCATTTAGTAGAATGCCAAGGCGGCCCCAGCCAATATAGCGTCCACGCCAGCGGTCGCAGAACGTGCAATACGTTCTAACATACTCAACGCCTCTTACGGATATTACAGGTCATACTCCGGCATTGTGTTGTGCCACGAACGCCCAGGTGGCGCGTTGTCTCAAGCTCATACTCGACGTATCGCCAATGGCGTTTGCAGCTGGGAATGTGACCGGTGCATCGACCTGCCCAGATATGCCCAGTCCTCCGCTCAGTGAGGAAGAGGAGGAGAGCTTCACCCATTAGCCATGGTGAAGGTGTTGTGACAAGCATTGCCGACGACGCAATCGACGCCCGGTGCAAATCGCAACGAGTAGTGGAATGCTACTTGGCTGCCCTGTTCAACTGAAGCTTTCGGCCTAACCTATAGCAGTTGAATTAGCGGAAGAAGGCGTCCGAATTCGAACATCATATGGCAGCAAGGAGGGGATGATCAGAGGTTTATCTCGTCATTGAGCCAATTGCGTAAAATGTCAACCGCTGCTCATTCGATCCAACTTCCGAGCCGTAGAAGCGTTAGGCTTTGTGGACGACGTATGTATATGTGCGCGTATGTTTGTAATTCTCTAACTGCCCCCGCCTTCTGACAGGGTGAGAACGGGTGCAAGACTCGGCACCTCAAACGCGATCCTTGTTTCCGGATTGGGAGCCATTTTGACGTGGAGTCGCTCAAGAGCCTTTGGGAAGTGTTTGTTGTTCTGGCCCGCAATCAAGCCTTGCATCCACATCGTCACTCTAACGTTGCTAGCTTAGACAAAGAGGAACTGACTCGACAAGCTATTATTATTAGACACAAGTTATTATTATTATAATTATTATTTATCATGGCTATTGTCACTATCCCTGTCTGTATGATGACGCACGCACGCACGCAGATGTTTCTAGCGGTATTCTGTCGGACAGTGGCCGAGCTATTATCTACGTGCGCGCAAGCCGTGTACGTGTGCACCGAGTGAACACAACATTTATCCACTAAGATATAACAATCCGCGACAATTTACATGAAACGATTATTCTGCAACTTGCACACAAAAGCACAGATACACGCAAGCATGTATACATGCATACATAAAGGTATACCATATCGAGCACTATATTGGAGTCGTCATGACGAAACGATAAAACGAATGCTCCGATGTGATCGTTGATGGCCTCTGTTGGCAGAGTTCCCTTGCATTCTAGCACCACCACTTCTGGCAGAGTCCCTATGCTAAGGGACGTGACGAGCGAAGCTCGCAGAGACCACTTTTTGTGGAAGGCTACGGCCACTGTTTGGCCACTGTTAGTTGATCTTGTGAATAATAATACTATCGCCGAGTATCGGCCCGAATCGCGCCCGATAGCTCGAAGCCCAACCGTTCGTGCATGATCTCTAAGCACCGACGTTCAGTTGTTTGTCTGTTTAGTAACTTCGGCTGCAGCCGAAGGATGCGCTTTTCGGCCATTCATTCAGCGTCTCGAGTGACGTTAGCAAGCGGAAGCAAACCGTCCAAATATTGCCTTGCCTTGATCAGGGTTCTGATCTCCAACCACAGCTATTTAGCTACTTTGAGTTTATACTAACGGCAATATATATATATATATATACACATATATGTACCAGTGGCATGTATATTGCCGTTAGTACGTGTGCAGCATTTCTAGAAGAGGATTGTGGTAGTGCGCAGACGATGATGATGTTTAATGTTTGGTATTGACACAACGGCAACAATTACTTCTGCTACTACAACTCCTACTATTACTACTACTAGTACTGCGGCTGCAACTAGCACTTAGTAAGAATGATTACGAACGTATCGACCTTGGCCACATGTGTATATGATAATTCCTGCAATGATTGCAATGATGAGTGTGTATGGTACATTCAGGGGCACATTTGTGATGTGTTATGTTACAACGAGGAGCTAGCTGCGATATGATTAAGTGCTCTGTGACAAGATAAGTCACGCAACCACCGATCCAACGGCACCATCAATCGACCGACTGTGTCTCCTTACCCACGCACTGCATGCACAATGGTGTAGCGCAATATAGCAGCACATGAATCATCATCAGTATCAGCATTATTGTTGTACATCATCAGCAGCAGCAATCGGAGGCCAGAGAAGAGCAAGACGAGTACTGGTAGCGTTTTCGGTGTCGTCTGTATAACTCGTCCCGGCGCTGCTACTACAGCCACCATCCATTCCTATAAGAGATGGTTTCTAGAGGTTAACAGAGGTTAAATCGTTGCCTCGATGCTGTCAACGACTACTAATGATAAACGCACGAATGATGGCATTCGTGAGTCTGCGAATGGTGTTAATGCTATGATGATGATGATAATGTTACCAACACTAAGATGATTTGGTGGTTTTAACCACCAAGTTATGCGTATGGTTAAGATTATGGTTAGTGGTGCCACTGCACAGGATGCCGCCAATAACCGACTATCAGGGTGATGAGGACAACAATCACCATCATGCTGGCAGTGGCTGTCTCTACCGTGTGTGCGTTTGCCTGTATGCTGCGTATATGCGCGACCATGAATACGCGCGGCCAGGAGGCGAAGGCTTGGCGAAGTAAGGAGAAACGTACTTGGCGTACGTAAACCCATAGGCTGCTGGCGCATTCAATATTTTTCTTTTTTTGTTTTTGCTGACTACAGGCGTCACAGTCTCCACCGTACGTTGTAGCCCGAATGATGGCTCGTTTCTAAGCATGCTTTTATAGAAAATTTTCTAGTTGATATTGTTAAACCGTTAGATGGACTACTCGCCTTAGCACACCGTCAGCTGGTACGCAGTACGACAGATATTTAGACAGATAGATAGATAGATACTCGCTCATACCCCATCAAAAGATCACTTTCTTCTGCTAGCTTAGTTTCCTACTGATGGTGATGATGATTATGATGATGCTGGTGATAATAATGCTGCTGATTGTGTTAATAATGAGCCGGATGGTGATGACGGTAGACGCCGACTGTCGTCACAGGCAAAGAAAGTATGTTCATTCATATAGCAAGGTCTGTGGTGCGGGTGGCACCGCCACTCGACTCTGAGAAGTGACTTTGAACTAAGCTGAAGCTGGTAGTTCGCACGAAGTAAGAAACGACGACGACAGTGACGAGAACACGGCAAGAAGTAGAGAAGGCGGGTGAAGACGAAGGAGTAGTAGTAAAGTGTCGGTGCTGCGAGCTCAATGCGCCAGATCTCCATGTGCCTCTACCAGCTCAGCTACACTGTTGGGAGCGGTGTTGAGCTGGTGACTCTGGTTAGGCGTGGGGCCAACAGTTTGGCCGGCATGGCCTAGCATCCCTAGCCTTTCGCGAGGCTTCGCCAATCTGTAGGCAGAATTTTGTAGCTAAACGTATCATGATCAACCGATAGGCCAGCTGCTTGCGTTGCTACTGGTCGCCTAGCTAAATAGGAATACCAATATTATGACTGCTACTACTACCACTTATATTATTTCTACTACTAGATGTGCCGCATATGGACAATGACTAATGGACGGCTCTTTTTTTGTGCATTTACTAGTGAGTGCTTGAACTCTCTGCTAGTCGATGTCGTCCCGAGTGGACCCTCAAAGTGACAAACAAATAATTACTCAAGCATGAAAGAAGGGAAGTTCAGGATGATGCCATCAACCTAAAACAGCAACAAACAACAACATTTGAATCGTCTGAACATCGCACTCTCTGCATTGAACGTTCCTCCGGAGGAACGCTCCTAACTATAGTATGAGCGTCAGTACCGACGAATGTTGATGACAACGAAGGACATATAATGCTCACATTATTAGCTTGCCCGAAGATGGCATGTGGTTTGTGTCGAGACGCAACATAGATACAGCATTTAATCTCTCTCAATGCTGTCCTTTGTCGCTCTTGGCCGTTTTGTTCGGCCTAAGCTTTCAAAAAAATGTCGAGGAAGACAAAGACAACCACCCGAAGAGGAGACGTCGGTATACAGTGAGCGGTGGAAGATAATTTATAGATGGTTGTTGGCTTGTGCCTGATGTTGTGTCTGGCTTTGGAGGACGACAAAGCCGAGGCAACTGCTCGACTACCCGGAAGCTTAAACTTTAAGCGTCGAATCAGGGGGAAAAGAGACGAACGTAACGACGTGTAGGCGGCACTTAGGAGTTAGTAAGAGCGGAGGTTCGTGGATAGATAGCTAGGGCTGTGAGAAAGCTTCTGTGATTTTCACGGTGCAATGTCTTTCTACACTACGACGATGACTACCGTTCCTCGGATATCTATTGTGGCTAGAATTGCAACTAGTTCTACGTATTCTGTATCTTCAGCAGTGCCTCACCCTTCAGCCTTCTCCGACACCAGTCAGTGCCCATCCAACCCATATGATGGCTTGTCTAGCAACAACAGATGATAATCTCTCGTAATGGACAGCTCATCGGCCAACAACACAACACACTGTCGTTTTGCCTTCTCTGCATTTGATAGGTTTTGGGCACCTGGTGCCGAGGAACTGTTCGTATCCTCAGATATTCAAACTATGATTACTACCATTGCCATGCGTGTTAACCAGTATCAAATATTGAAGCATGAATTGTAGCAGCACTCGTAGTTGGCATTGCGCATTTAATGAGGTGGATGGCAAGAGTGATCCTCGTGTCATGCCAAGAATATCATGTCACGCCACGATGGAGCTAGGGAGAACTATCTCTGCTGATGATATGATATCACAATCAATGGATTCCATGCGGTTATCGGCAACAATCGAAAGCCGCCGATAGTAGTTATGTCGACAGCTATGACACGACTGCAGCCGTAGCAGTTATTTTCAACTTCCTCCAATCTCCCGTTCATAGTTTCGCGTGTTTCGGCCGACATAATGTCTTTTTATCATAGCGGCGTACCGTGTGTCAGTCGAGCGCCTCGACCAAACGATACCACAGTCAAATTTGGAAATATCGTCATGTCGAGAATTACTTATCCACCCATAGCACTGCTAGTCGCACGCCTTTCGTGCACGTCGCGTCATCTTGATAATTGCGCAGAGCAAGAGCCGATTCTTTTATATATATATATATATATATATATATATATATATATATATATATATATATATATATAGAGTACTTGGGGTCGAATGGCGCTCGTACAACCTCAGAACGAAAGTTGTGTTGACAATCGCAATTGTCATAATTACTTTTATTATTATTATTATGAATTGCACGTGTATATCCCACCCTGCAAGAGGGTGCGTAACCGGTAAACTATTAGCAGGCATGTACCATTCGGTGTTTATTGGTACTACTCGGGAGAGATCCTATACCTTAGTGTGCATGATCCTCATCACCGGCCTCGTCCGAGATGTCTTATCACCTGGTGCCGCTGTCTTCCGGCACTCGTTGTCGCTCCACTGTGCCGACAGATCCACGAGACTGGTTAACACGCGTGCTCGATACTTGCATGTTCAACTACCGACCAATATTATCTATGGGATGCAATGCAAAGTCACCGAAAAGGTGGTGCACGTGATGTACGACGACTACGGTCGTGAAAAGCCTAAGCGCATATGGTGCCAATAAGCGAAAGTACCATTGTTGTTGTTGTTGTTGTTGTCGTTGTTGATATTATTATTATTTTCCCTTCAATTTTATTATCATGGCTGCTATCGCAAGAGCGCATGTTAGTTTTAAGACACATTTGGCGGAACGATTACATCACTTTCGTAACGTGGCTGCAGTACTATCAACAGAGGTATTTGTAGATAGCGCTACAATGTCGCTTTTGCTGCTGCTACTACTATTACTACTTCAACTGCTACAGGATATCTCCGTACGAGCTCAGTATGTCACTACAGCGATATTTTTCATGCCGGTTTTTCTCACGTTCGGCCTTCACCTGTGCCAGCCAGTGTATTGTGGCTTCAATCCACTGTACCTCTATTGAAGGTCCCCCCCCCGGCCACCCCACCCGTGTTGTTCCTAAGATCAAGTCAGAACATATAAGTTGGGGTCGCCACTAGGGTTGCTGATGGGTGCCGCCACCATTACATGTGCATTTGGATGTATTTTCGTTACTAATAGTGTCGGAGTAGTCCTTCATGTTATTGAGTGCGTACATAGACAAGCGATGTACGCAGTCTAGTCGCTTATATACAAGCGACTAAGTACACGCTTAGCGATTCAGATCGTATGATGTACGTAAAATGTAGTTGCAGGCGAATGTTGTGGTCAAGCCCGTCGTTTGGACAGCAACAGGGACAACAGCAGCAGCAGCGGTTGGGCTAGATAGACATGCAGGGGTATACAAATTACATGCAGCTCGGTGTACTGGGGTAGCTTGTGATCGGAGCCAAACAACGTGTGCAATTGGTGGCAGTAATTATGCCATAGTCGTTTTTTTGTTGTTGTTTTTGTTGGAGAGCCCGACCGCGGCGATACGGCGAAAACAGATAACTCCATACCGGTGGTGGTATCCAACGTAAATACCGCTTCACGATTTCGTCTGCTTTCTGCCATTTTCATTTTCTACTAGAGAACTACAAACATTTTTCGTCGTCGACGCTGAGCGGAACCGCTATTAGGTTTCGTTCTTGCGCACCACCACCACCAGCAAGCGGGAGGTCACCGCCAAGTGGTAACTCTATTTTCTAGCGGACGAGCCAGGTGTCCGTTTTCCGGTATCAATCCCGCAGGGATGATTCGCTAAGAAGAACTAATATGAAAAGAGAGAAGATCTCTATTTCTTTCGTCGGCCGCCGCCGCCTTCGAGCAGAACCGGTTCCCTGCTAGATGCGTATAGTGATGATATTGGCGATATTTGATTAAGAGACAATGGATTTTCTATTGGATGTACATATCCTGCAGGACAATGCCCAGATTAAGAGTATACACATATAACTATATGTACCGATTTGTTGTCTATGCATGCCTTGACGTCCATGTTTGATTTCGCCTCTGCTAGGGAATTAACTGGTAGAACGAGTCACCTATCAGGTTCATGGTCATATCCGCCGAATGATGAAAAGCGCGTAGCAGTATGCCGTAAGTCGACACTTCGAGATAGTCAATGATATTACGTCAGCGTGAGCTGGGTCACCCTGAACGTTGCTTATCTCCATGGTAGTTAAGTCTTCAAGTGGTGATAAGAAGTCATTTCGAGTTAACGTGAGCCCAGATGTATTATTACAATTATTTAGCGTTACCAATAATGGCACGTAGCTATATATTGAGAGTATACAGGAGACATGCAGCATCCATCATTATGTCATTCAAAAATAGCAGATTTTAATATTGTTTATATATAGCGCACTGACTGTATTCTTGTGGCAAATACGACGCAGGTGTATGATGATCTTACCTATTATTACCTATTACCATCACTGCTACTACTGTTAGTCGAGCTAAGCGCAATAGAAGCCACAGCAAAAGTACACTATCCTGTCCCGCGGTGGAGTGACGACGGTGCGTTAAGTAACCTGCATATGGCGTGGCGATATGGTGAGTCGTAACTAGGAGGGGGGCGAGATCTTTCGACCGGATCTCTGAGATGAAGAAAAACGAGAATCGTTGAAATGGCAGGACTGTCGTCTTAGTCATAGTGTGATCCTGTCAGCAGAACAGGAGAAGCGGGACGTTTCTTTTGCGCTCTTTGACAAGAGCGTTTTTCTTCTCAAATAGTCTCCGCGCGATTAGTTTTCGGACAGCATAGCGTACACAGCGAAACGATACGTACAACATGCGCGTCCCTGCTCCTCGTTGTCCTGAGCTGACGCAGGCGCAGAGCGAACAACGAAGAAAAGACGAGCCGAAAAAGAAAGGACAGAACAGAAGACTTCAGCGCACAGTTGGGAGAAGATCGTGGAGAGATCTGAGAGAGGCAGTCAAGACGAATTCCTGCTACGAATGGCTGCTGCAGGAGACAACAGAACACGTAACGGGGAGAGGAGGTGTAGGGGGGAAACAAAGATAGCCATCAGACAGATAGCTAGATATACAGAGGACAACATCAACACAGTGAGTCGAAAGCGGTGAGGCATCCAAAGCCGACGAGGAAGAACTAACGTAAATTGGATAGCTAAATGAATAATAGATAGTAGATCGCTAGGCTAATCGATAGGATTGGGGGGGGGGGGAGAGCTAAGATGTAGTAGCTGCGGCACGCCGTAAAATAGCAGCGACGTCTGATTAGTGCGTACCAACCAGCCACTGTTGTTCAATTCAGTCTCGGCAGATTGACGGCACTGACGGTGACGGCAACCCATAAGGGCGTAGCGTATGAGACGTAGCGAGATAGAGAAAGATTCCACAAACGAAATCTTGGGACTTACTGCAAAATGCTTGGAACGTCTGCGGTGGGCGTGTGCTCAATAGAAAGACGGCGGGCCAAAGTACCCAGCGATCGGCAGGAGAACTTCATTCATATAACGCTCGATGTTCGTATTATGATGATGATGATGATCATAGTGATTACTGTTGTTGTTGCTGCTGCTGCTACATCTGGGATGACTCAAAAAGTGAGATGACGTGTCCGACACCCGATTATCCTCGCTAGGGATCGACTCGAGTAATTTGGTAATTGTGGATATTACTAATATTTCTATTATTGTTGTTGTTGATACAAATGAACGGGTGATCGCAGTAATGACGATCAAACGTCAAACTTGTCACACCAACGAGGACCGGCCAACGGACGTAATGACAATTACCAATAAACAAAGAAGACTATTATTATTATTATTATTATTATTATAAAAACAAAAATTGCGAGTGTAACGGAATTAAATAAAACTTGACGTGAATAGAAACACTGTCCTTATGTGTTGTGCTTAGTACTCACTCCGGGCAATATATATATATATATATATATTGGTAGTATATATATGGCCCTTACTTCTATATAATTCCCAATTTTGCACTCGCTGGCAGTGCGCAGATTTTGTGGTAAGTGGCCACAAATCGAAGCAGGATACTGTTAAAATGAATAATACAGGTAGAAACCAGTAAGCCGGCGGTCAGTCGATCATGTACCGCAAAAGGAACCGCGGTCAAACGATCAGATCCGAACGGTTATCTCTGCGATACATTAATCAAAATTAACTCGAGAGTACTAGCGCTGGTCATTTTTATATTAATGATGAAGGTTATTATAGCATTGAGTAATACTACTATTTAAGCCTTGAAGAACTACTTATATGCTTTCCATAGAACAACTTGCATGCTTGCCATTCACTCTACACATATATATATATATATATATATATATATATATATATATAAATTAATCTACCAATAATGGTGAATAAACATCGGTAATATATATATATATATATATATATATACATATTGTAATATACGAATAATATGTATACTCTTATGTAAAGAAAATCATACATACAGTATATATGCAACGAGCTACACGGTCGTGTTTCTTGAAACATTTTTCGTTTAGAGTTGTTTCCGTTCTTTGTGATAATACAACATTTTTTATTTGGCCGTATTTACTAACTAGAATTATATATGTCAGTGTTGTCATAAATCATGGCACTCGTTATAAATGCTATTATTTTTATTACCATTAGAATACCATGATTTCAGTCATTTTCTTGACGATGTAATATATATATATATATATATATATTTTTTTTTTTTTTTTTTTTTTTAAGCACCAGCATGCTTTGTTATCTAACTAACACACTGGCTCATTCATTGATGTGAAGACATGCCTATTGTTTAGGTTCCTTCCGCCGCAGCCTGTTCCGTCGGCCAGCTGTCCACTGACACTGTCGTTATTCCTACTGGTTCCATCCGAGCTGTACATACATCGGGAAATAGCCCGATAAAGTCACCCATTGATGACTCCAGGCCGCCGCTGGTGCCGCAGAAGGCAAAACGTTGTTCGAGGCGTGCGGCGAGCGTTAAGCGGATGCTTATTTACCTTTCCAAGCATATATATATATATATATTTGCGGCGCAACTGTGAAGGTCGTATGCCCAGCCAGCGAATGTGCTGGCCCGCCCGTGATGGGCGACACACAAGGACATTCGCTGTTCGGCTGACCATTTTTCTGCTTCTTCCTTTTTCTTCATCGTTGTTGTTACTTTCGTAGCTGCCTTCTTGTTATCAGACGAGCGCGGCAAGTGAAAACACAACAGCCTCGACAGCCTAACAGAACACTGCAAGAGCTATATAGATACGTCCAGAATGCCAAGTAACCATATGTTTTTCTGTTGTTGTACCAATCATTTCGTAGCATTCAACTAATAGAGTATAAGGCAACCTGTTGCGTCCTATATATGTATGTGTAAATAATCTTATATGAATGTCTATATATATATATATATATATATATATATATATATATATATATATATATATATATATATATATATATATATATATAAACGAACTTATGTTATTACGAACTCATATTTTCCATAATATTTTTGCAAAAGCAAAAGAGTTTTACTCAATTTCATTTGACTTAAGTGCAGCGCCAAATACTTATAACAACATTTTCATTACAATGTTTGTTTTTGGCTAATCTATTTTGCGGTCGGTCGACTTGAAGTCTGTAACTGCGGCCGATGCAGAATGGTTGTTCCAAAACTAACTAGGACCTAAGAATCACATGATACTTAAAGTTTAGGCGTTTTAATTCGTTTTTCCGGGTGTTCATAGCATCCCGGTTGCATTTAGGACAATTTACTATAGCGCGTATGAGCATCGCCCAATCGTTATTTTCTAGTTCCGCCGAAATACAATAACGAGTCCTTTGGCATAGTGTGTGGCACTCTAGGCTAGGGCTGTCTCAAAAATGTCACGTATTTTTTTCTAGGCTTGTCAAAAATATCTTGAAATAAAGTAATATTGCCTGGATTTACATTGCTGTAATCTATATATGCATAGCCTCATGTATTTAACAAGAAACATAGCACTGTATGTCGATTAGTATTGTAGAGAAAGAGAGCCGAGGAGTTACCGGATAATAAGTTGCTTTAGATTCAATAAATTGCCTTTCCATATTATCCATGTGAGCCCAGGCATAACATTATTTCCACGAATTGCGCATAGTCTTCAATATAAAAGGTGTACCTTCACAATAAGATAAACTTGTTATGAACCTAACAACTTAAAGCGGCCGTAATTGGCTCCATAGTACTTTCACTAGAAGCATCTGCCCTAATATATATATATATATATATATATATATATATATATATATATCTGGCCCACTGCGGTCTGTTTTTCCTTATATCTTGCTTTTCAGCCACGAGGTTAACACACCTAGTTAGAGGTTGCAATTTATCCTCATCGCCTGAACTTTTACAGCCTTTTAATGATCTTAGCTTAGACAATTTAGAGGAGATACTAAATCTTCAGCTTACCGCTGTGGCAAGGGATCAGGTAATGCTTCCGATCTCTCTAGGCGGCTTAGGTATCTTTATAGGCCGGACGTGGTCATGATGGCTGGACCCGCGATCGTGTCATCATTGACTCAGGCTTCGGAGAGGGTTAGGGCTTTATTGGATAAGGATGGCTGGGAAGGTTATAACGCTGAACTACAAAAGCTGACCGACAGATTGTTGTCTTTATTTGACTCCCCTCCCGATGAAAGAACTAAACAGAGCAGTTGGACAGACCCTCTGCAAGAAAAGCGATTAGCAAGCCTAATCGATAGAGCCCCCACCGTGGCTAACAAAGCCAGGCATCGAGCCGTTAGTAGTTAAGGGGCTGGAGCCTGATTACATGCCCTACCCTGTCCACGAATAGGGACGCTTTTGGATGATGAGACGACGCGCATCAGCACAGGATTGCGACTTGGTGTCGACCTAGTTGTCCCTTACTGATGTCGTTGAGGTTACCTTGTAGACGCTTTGGCGCATCATGGCTTATCATGCGCCTTAAGTGCAGGCCGAAGAGCACGCCACTCGGCATTAAATGACACTTTCAGTCGAGCACTGAGGTCTGCTGGCTTGCCGTGCGTACTAGAACCTCCGGGTCTATCCAGAGACGACGGAAAAAGGTCTTGCCCTAACCCCCTTTGAGCGTGGTCGCATGCTTGCTTGGGACGGAACTGTAACCGACTCATTAGCCCCTTCAATGGTCGGTGCAGGTGCGGACCAGGCAGGTCATGCGTCTAGGTTAGCAGAGGCTAACAAATGTAGAAAATACTCTGGCGTTAGTTATCCGCACCAATTTTGTCCGTTGGCTTTTGAAACAATGGGAGGACCAGGCCCGCTTACATTCAAATTGATTTAGCGCGTGGGTAGAGGCCTTTACCTCTCCACGGGAGGCTCAAGAGCATCGGAATTTTTGCGTCAGAGGCTGTCGCTTGACATCCAACGAGGAAACGCAGCATCTGTTCGGGGCACATTGTTGAACTGGGCTAATCCCCGGTTAGAGAGCCCGTAACCACGCGTTAACGCGGGGACAATTGTTCACTCCAAAGTGCTAACATAAAAAGGCATTTAATAAAAATATAAATTATAAAAAAATAAAAAAAAATATATATATATATATATATTATACGAAGGCGACAAGCCTTTTTTGGAAAATGCCCTTAATTGTTACAATTGTTGAAATGGCATAATTATGAAAAAGTTTAGCTCAATGAGAAATTACGGAATTGAAATAAAATTGCCGCTCGGATAAAACGGTCTCATAAAAAATATATACATCATACACTCCTTACTGGGCAAACTCTATCAAAGGTTTGATATTTGTCGTTTGTAAGACTTTGAAGTGTCAACTTCGCTACGCTTAGGGGGCATGTGTAGACTAATCTGCCACAGAATACATCCGTTCCTCAATTCCGATCCACAAGTAGATGGATTTTATTGATATTGAGTCTTCATTGCCACGCATTGTATATAAGCAGTCCTTTTAGTTGTTTGGTTAATCGAAGCACTGTACTAGATTGTATTAAAAACTAGTGTTCGGTTCTGACCAGATATGTCGCACTGCGAATGATACTATTCTACTTAAAATAAACGGACGAACTACTTCAAACTCCACTCCTCGTGTCTGCTTCTCTAACTCTCTAAATAGGGGCTATACCATAACACCTAGTATGAAGGAGGAACTTCCGCTATTTACAGCATGACGACAGCAGCTGGTGAAAATATTTTGATTCGCGACTATGTCTTGTGAAGAGACTTCATAAATCCGACGCTAAGTTCCCTTATAATTAACTTATTTAATAATTTGCTTAACAAAATCATACTACCGTGTGATACCTAAATAATGCATTATCGGCTATTCACTATGAGATACACGAATGACATATCGATGTGCTACTTAACAACAAAACACACCAAGGGGCCACCAATTATGGGCGTAGTCTCTCACTCCGGATAGCGTTCCTTTTACTCCGTCCTCGGTGACTAGGTCGAATAACAACACAGCCGGGGATATATATATATATATTGATCGCGGCTTGCATCTTTTGCTTGCCAGATCGCCAAACGATTTCAAGGACGTTATGTCATCGCTGCGTCTTGGTCATCAAATCATCGTTCGCCATTTCTTGACCAAGAACAACGGCGACCCCAACGACACGACTAATAGCCAAACATCGCAAATCAGCGGTATTGCGCAGACAACAGTGCAGAGAGCTTGGCGACCAAACAAGCAGCGTTTCGAACGTCTTCAATAAGCTTCGCCTGAAGAGCTAACCGTCTCCTCGCCGAGCTATAGACTTACCAAAACCTATCCACTGCTGGGTGGTGGTTGCTCGTAAAGAAAACCATATATTGAGAAAGGTGAGAAATGTACTCGTAGATGGTGTAGTAGGAGTTATGCTCGCAGCCAATTCCGTACACATAATTTTGCATATTATGCTACTAGGTTCAAAAATTCTGTGAAAAAGTTCTCTTAGTTGTACGGGTAGCATTATAAGTTCTAACTTCGCAGCTGTTCGTAGACTTGTGTGCTGCGTCCCTTCTTTTGAGCTTTGGAGCCTTACGAAAAAAAAAGAGAGAAGTTGAGGTGATGGCGCAGTCACCCTAGCGGCGTGGAGCGACGAGTGGAGCAGACCAGACCCTACCCCGGCGACATTCGTGGTATATGGACACGCCAACTTATGCCTGACCTACGACGCTGGTACGAAGAGCGGCAAGGAAGTCTTTCGTACAGTACGACGCAGGCACTCATCGGACATGGGCAGTTCCAGACCTACATGATGCGCATAGGCAAGGCCACAACGGACATGGGCAGTTCCAGACCTACGTGATGCGCATAGGCAAGGCCACAACGGACATGGGCAGTTCCAGACCTACATGATGCGCATAGGCAAGGCCACAACGGACATCTGCGTTCTATGCACCTCAGGGAACGCGGGCGATGTCGAACCCTTGCGAGTGCTAGGCCTTCGCTAAAACCAGAGCCCTGCAGTCTACCGTGGACTTCATGATGAAAGACGCGCCCAGGTGGTCCGAGGGACGGGCCTGCCTAGATGCCATCATGGCGTCAATCGAGGCCGTCGAGAGGAGGTGCCGAGGGACGGAGAAGGGGGGAGCAGCTAGGCCCTCCAGAGGATCTCAACGTTAAGGTTCCCCAGGACGGGCAAACCAAGATTGGCTAGACGCATAGGGCGTTAAATCACGAGACCCCCTCCCCTGCAGGGTTGTTGAAGTACTGCAAATGCAATACCGGACCTTGGGGGGGGGACATCGGTTTTAATAGGTGCGATTCCCACACTAGCTGCCAGCAGCGCAAGTGCATAACGCATTTCCGAGACCTTCTAAATAAAAGACATTTGTCATTAGTTGTACCCGTTATGCACGCATGCATCTAACAACAACCACGTTAATAGATGGACAGGAGTGTCACGGCAATTTAACATGTAAATACGGCGAGTGCGGTTCATGTGTAGAAGCTATTCGCAGCATGCACTTTATGTACTCGTTTCGAATCTGAATATTTTACAAAGCCGCTACATTCTATCTGAGAAAACAAATAGCTAAACACATGTTATGCATGCTATTGAGCGGGTCATATTTCAAGAACGAGTTATATATTTGTTATATATATATATATATGTATATTATATATATATATATATATATATATATATATACAATTATGTCATAGACTGTCGTCATTGACCGTCAAGAGGACCTTGCATGTATATATATATATATATATATATACAGAGAGAGGACAAAGAGCGAAACATATAGGATTGCTGCAGTAGAAGCCGCAGCGGCAAACCCGTCGCTCGTCGGCATCGCACTGCTATAAGCTGTTCGTTCTATACTAGTATGGTTGTAGAGGACCTTTCTTCATTGTTTGGTGGTGAGGTCGGTTGCAGGCAGTCACGCAGCCGGGCAGCCAGGAAGGAAGCAAACAAGACAGGCCGACGGGCCAGCTGGCGTTTCTGAGTCTCGGAAATTCAGCTCCCCCCTCTCTCTCTCTCTCTCTCTGATCACCTCACCTACGACAGTGTCGCAGGATACGCAGGCACGGTGGACCGACGACCACCTCGACTGACGAGCGTCCCGGATCGGTCGAGCTCGTCGTCGTCGTCGTCGCCGAAAACGACCAAGTTCGGTATCTTCGCCATCAACAACCAACGCCAACTATCCATGCATCGCTTTCCGCCGTCTATGCATCTATTTGTGTGTCTGGTCATCATTGGTTCATTCATTCATCCATCCATCCATCCATTCATTCATTTATTCATCCATTTATTCATTCTTTCATCCATACGTATATCAAACCTGTCTGTTGTCTGTTCAGCGTCCGCCAATCCGGACACTGGCCTGCCTGTCCGTCTTTCTCTTCAGCGTCCGCCTATCAACAATGGCCGGCGGCAGTATTGCTTGCCGCCTCGATAGAGCTCTCGCTCTTTCCGTTTGCTCGATTTCCCGCTATTTCTCTTTGTTTTTCTCGCTGTGCCTAACAATCTCTCGCCGCTCTCTCCTACTACACCTCCCTTCTACGATACTATTCTTTCCCGCCTGCTTTCTTCTCCCCTTTCCCTTTCCCGGCCTGCTTCTCTACCGTCGCTTCTTCTTCTCCTCCATCCCCTCCGATCGTTTCTATAGTATTTCTCTCTCTTTGTTCTCGTTCTGCTGCTTCCAGCAGCACGTAGGCATGGCTGCTGGCCGCTGTCGATTGTGAGCGTGCGTTGCTGCGTGCGTGCGTGCTATAATCGTTTGTTTGCTTGCGTGTATCAGTATGATTTCTCGATGTCGTCAGCTCGACGACCACTTGACTACTTACTATCTATTTCGGTTAGTTAGCTTGCTTATGAGTAGTGAGTGAGTGAGCGAGTGAACTAGCTATTTGCTGCTGCTGCTGCTGCTGTAGCTACTGTTGGTATCGCATTGCGCCCACTCTCTTTATCCAGCCATGCCCCTCGCTTTCGAGCTCTCCCTGTTGCCCTTAACGTTGTCTATATATGTATGTCGTAGTAGTAGCAATCACAACAACGGCGCTGTTGCAGATTGCGGCCGCTGCTGCTGTTGTTGTTGTTGTTGGCCGATCTTGGCGGCGACGACGACCTACATTGGACGATGGTGGCGCCGGTGGTGGTGGTGGCGTCTGTGCCCATGGCGGGAGGAGGGAGTCGCCACAGCGTCACCAACCAACCAACCCCACCAGCGTCACCAACCAACCAACCAACCAGCCCCACCAGCGTCAACAACAACTTTTTGTTAGGTCGGGGGGGTGCTGGGTGAGTGGGGGTCGTCTGGCTGGCAGTCGGCAGCAGTAGCAACAGCAACTGACAAACCTCCCTGTGCTGCTAGCTCGCCCCCTCGCTCGCTCGCATTGTTGTTGTTGTTGTTGGCTGTTGTTGTTGCTGCTGCTGCTGCTGCTACTGGAACTACAACAACAACAACAACAATGATAGAATCAAACCAACAACAGCAACGACGATTATGGGAGCGTCAGCAACAACAATAATAATAATGATGAGAACGACAACAACAGCAGCAGCAGCAACGACAACGATGGGAACGACTGCAGTAATGGAAACATTCAAACAACAACAACAACAACGATGATGATGATGATGGGAACAACATGGTAGAGAGGTGGTTCAGATCGGTTCAGAGAAAAGACGGGTGATGGTCTAGAATTCGAAACAACCAAAAACAAAACAACAAACTCTATAAAATGAATTTTGCTATTACTACTACTAACTACTACTACTACTAGCACTGCTCTTTCTTCTACACGACTACTCTGACTCGAAAGATGTCCTACCGTGGCCGTCACCGCTGCTGCTGCTGCTAACTACGGCAACTTCGGCTACTTTTTTTTTTAATATTAGGGTTTTATTCATATAACCATATTCCAACTTCGGCTACTACTCCTACTGCTACTACTACTACGACTATTACTACGGTTCGTGTGCTCGTTGTAGGTTGTTGCATCGCCTTCATTGCTGAAGTCGTCGTCGTCGTCGCCGCCATCATCATCATCATCACCACCACCACCACCACCGACATCACCGCCGCCAACAACATCAACACCGATTGAGGCTGCCTGGCTGACCTTCGACGACGAGCGACAGGCGGCAATTCGACCGACAATGAGAGAGCGGCCGGCCGGGCGGGCGGCCAGGCTTCGGCGTTTCACACTCAGCCAGCCGAACAACACGAAGGCAGCCAGGCAGGCAGACGCTCCGCTCTGTGCAGTCAAAGAAACAAGCCGAGAGGACAACAGAACGAGAGTTAGATACAGATCATAAGGGAGAGAGAGGGAGAGAGAGAGATGTAAGGAGAGAGAGAGAGGGGTATACATTTGGATGGGGAGAAAAGACGTGAGAGGGTGTGGGAAAAAAGGGAAAGGGATAGACGGAAGGGGGATAGAGAGGGGAGAACGCGGCAACGGCGGTGGCGGCGGCGAGAGAAAAAAACTCTAAGCAGGTAGCTAGTAAAGTAGCCCGTTTGACCGACCCCCCTTCATGATCGGATATCGCAAAACAACAAATGATAGCAACAATAAAACAACAACAACAACAACAATAGTGGCAACCGCAACAACACTAAGCAATAACAACAACAAGAACAGCAGTGGGAACGATGATGCCGACGACAACAACAGCAACAACAACAACAACAACAACAACAACAACAACAACAACAACAACAACAACAACAGCAGCAGCAGCAGCAGCAATAACAACAACAACAATGACGATGATGACAACAACAATAAACAACAACAGGGAAAATATTGACCCAACAAAAAACAGTTACAACAACAAGCGTAGACACGATGACAACAACACTAAGCAATAACAACAACAACAAGAACAGCAGTGGGAACGACAACGACAACAACAAAAACAGCAACAACAACGATGACAACAACAATAAACAACAACAGGAAAAATGTTGACCCAACAAAAAACAGTTACAACAACAAGCGTAGACACGATGACAACAACAAGACAGAATTCGATGGGAACGATGATGCCGACAACAACAACAACAACAACAACAAAAACAAAGGGTGGGAATAAAATTGACAACAATAACAGTGAGAGCAGTTAAAACAACATCGACATCAACAACAACAACCAGAACATCAGCAACGAACATTCTCGATTACTGCAACAACGGTAATAACAACACTGAACAACAACTAACAGGCTGATTAAAGCAACAAAA
The DNA here is from genome assembly GCA_003439945.1 of Dermanyssus gallinae. Classification (NCBI taxonomy): domain Eukaryota; kingdom Metazoa; phylum Arthropoda; class Arachnida; order Mesostigmata; family Dermanyssidae; genus Dermanyssus; species Dermanyssus gallinae. The sequence goes on along the minus strand of QVRM01002189.1, from coordinate 678,367 downwards.
ATGAAAATCAACTAGGCAAGAAAAAGCTCATTCACGGCAACACTGCTGATAGCCGTTATCGGCAACAGTAGCAGCAGCAAACTGCAACATCATATGATTAGCAAACAACAACAGCTACAATAACGTAACCGCAGCTCTAACAGTTATAACAACAGTAATATAAACGCCTACTCCAAGAACTGGTTACCAGCTGTCTCGATACGACAGCGCTAATAATCAATACATTAAGCAAGCGTAAATGACGACTACGGGCATACAGCAGTATTTCATAACGATGATCTATTTAAGTAGAACTGCTATGAGCAGCACAATTCTTCTCGTCAACAATAAGAACAACAACACATGTTATACACACCGTCTAACTTCTACCGCTGGCACGCATCAAACTAATATCTCACCGGTGTCTAGAAATCACCAAACTTTCTACAAACGTTTATCTCTAGTATACCAAAACTGTTATCACAACGCTCTTTACGCACCGACATGCAATGAACAGCATACCCGCAAACGTCTCAAGGAGGTGCATACATGAATCAATGTCCCTCCTAGGCGAATCAATCTTACTAACTCTGGGGTAGGTTGATCATCAACGATTATTATTAATATTATTATTAGCGAATTATGATGATGATGATGAGCTTGACTCATTCCAATTTGTGCAACTGCTCATCAAAGCTAACCGCTCTCCAATTGGCATCACTTGCCAACCTTGCCTTCAGCCATATCGAGGCTGGCTGATCGCTGCAATGATGGCGCCACCAAGCGACTTCATGTATCGTCGAGATATGGTCGAGTTTCTCCTGGTTGGCGGCCGTTGGTGCTGATCGACCCTGGTTCGTGTATACAACACCCGCCTCGAGAACATCGGGATGAACACGATACGATTGATTGATACGACCGCAGTTATCAAATAAACCATGAATCGATTGTTACTGATTAATATTATTATGATTATATAACGCTACGTAGTAGTAGCAATCTTGGTGCAGTTATTGTTATTATGATTGACGGCTCCATGAAGCCTATCTATGAGCGAAATTTGATCGGTCACAGACAGCTGCGGAGACCACCGAAGAGAGTTCTAACAACTAGAGTACTGGCCAATTCGGTGTTTGGGGGTTTGACCGACTTTTCTGCGCAGTTACGCCGGCAATACGGCCTCCACACTGAGAAGGCCACGGGCCACAGGCACCTCGTTCGCGTCCGGGGCCAGCCTACTTTAGTACAGCCGTCTGGTCCAGTGCGGACAACACAACACTATTATTAGTCAAGGAAGGTCCTTCCACTAAAGTCCGAAGGTTTCTAGCGTATCAATCATCTGACTTGAAGTCGTTGTCTCGGTGAGGCGGGAGCGTCCCAAGTTTAAGTCGTTGCATTTTTCAACAAACGTATTGGGAAGGTCTGCAGTTTTAACTGCCTGCAATTGCGTCCAGGGCTTAACGGGCGTAGTGTGTCAAAATGGTTAATAGATGTGCGCTAGCACTGCTATTACCAGCAGAGACTTTAAAATAAATAAACATTCAACGCCAACAATTCGTCGCACAGTCCATAATGGAGTCGTCAGCCAAGCTTACGCGGCAAACGGCCTAGCGCATAGCGAGCCTGCATGACGCCCATAGGCCGAGCTATTTTTGTTGTTTTCAGGTGTCGTCGTACACATAACCAAAAGCCGATTGGCATATAAGACAGATCTTAACTCGCTCTACATGATACACACATTAGACACGCAAAAATAGCGCGTAAAACCAGAGAAAACCAACAATAGGTTATGTTGCTGTACGCATCGGCGGAGGCCGAATCGGCGCTCGCCAGCCGGCTGAGAATAGTTCAGTCAAAACTTCAATACGTGATATCTGCCGACCGCGGAATTCTTGTGTCTCACTTGAGCACTTTTAGGATTCCTCGAGTCACAACGATCAGAACGGTAGTTGAATCGCGAAAATCGAGACAGTAATAAGGTCGGAAATCGCTTTTGAATGCCGCTATCTTCAAGCTGCAAGGCAGCGACAAGATGGCTGCCACCCGAAAAGTGTGCTTCCCACTCCGAGTTTCTTCGCAAATTTCATGCGGCTGTCGCAGATTTTGCGTATGGTTTGTGTTGAACTTTACTCCACGATCCCTCGAAAGTCTATGTCAAAGCTTTTTTGAGCGACTTTTGGCGTCAAACGAAAGTTTAGCGCCGTTACGTAAGACACACTCGATTTTTAATTGCAACGTCATTTGACAGATTTCGAGAAATTTGCCTGAACTACTGCAGGTACAGGTCGCAAACGCTAACCGATGACAGCCCAGTCTCTCCTCTATCCAACTCGACCGATTTGGTTAAAATCTGTAAACGCGTTCCCACATAAAATCAGCCTCAATCCTGACAAGAAGCACAAATGCGAAACCCAAACGCCCGCTTTGGCGCTGTCCAGCTGTTCGGGGAGAGAGCCAGCACACCCGGGTGCCTTCGCCATCTATATAAGGCGGGCTTTGGCGGGTCGGCGCCATTCGCTTCTCTGGCGTCGTCGAGGTTGCTCGTGCTGTTGCTGCTGCCGCTACTACCGCTACTACTACAACAACGACTACTACGGTCACCAGAGCTTCTAGCTGACGCGTTCGTTTGTTGAAGAGGTACGTGAGGACACGAAGATTTCACTCAAGAAGATGGCTGATACCGCGTTGGCACCGTCTGCTGGCGAAGTGGCCGCTGCTGCTACCGCGGCCGCCGCCACCACCGCCACCCCGAAGAAGGCCGCCAAGCCGAAGGCCGTCAAGGCTGTCAAGGCCAAGGTGCCACCTCACCCGTCGTACCAGGAGATGATCAAGAAGGCGGTCGAGAATCTCAAGGAGCGCAACGGGTCGTCGCGTCAGGCCATCCAGAAGTTCATCCAGGCGACGTTCAAGACGTGCGATGACAAGGTTTCGCAGGCTCATCTCCGGATCGCGCTCAAGCGCGGCGTGGAGGTCGGCATGCTCAACCGTGTCAAGGGCAGTGGCGCGTCGGGCTCGTTCCGTCTGAGCAAGGAGGCCAAGAAGCCGGTGAAGCCGAAGGTGGTCAAGAAGCCGAAGAGCGCCACCACCGCCGCCGCCGCTGGTGCTGCGAAGAAGCCCGCGACTGCGGCCAAGAAGGCCTCCGCAGCGGCCAAGAAGCCCAAGGCAAAGGCAACGGCCGCCATCAAGGCGAAATCTGCCGCCGGCAAGGCCAAATCGGCGTCCGCTGCTACTGCCAAGCCGAAGAAGGTTGTGGCCGAGAAGAAAGCCTCGAAGCCGAAGGTTGCCAAGAAGCCCAAGACCCCGAAGATTACCGCGAAGCCGATGGTCAAGCGGACGGCCACCCCCAAGGCTAAGAAGCCAGTCGCCGCCAAGAAGGCCCCCGCCAAGAAGTAAGGCCAAAAGCAGCGAACTAGAGCCGTTCCTGCCTAACGACCTGCTTCTCGGCACGGCCTGGCCTGGCCATTCCGGCCGCACCCATTCATTCTCAAGTCATTGTCAACGCAACACCACTAATCATCAATCACAACCTTCTTCAACAACAACAACAACAACAACAACGTCATGCCCTTGTGTACGGCTTCGTCATAGTTCTATATATCCCAACTGTTTCTTTCCATATATATATATATATATATATATATATATACATTATGTTATACCTCATTGTATCATGAGTTAGTACATTGTATCATGAGTTAGTACGCATAGTCCTTGTTGATGGTTATGCATGCATGCATTCATTCATGCATCCCTTTCTCCATCATTCATTCGTCGATAGGCTGGCTGAACGTGTACTCCTCACTCGTTCAACTTTGTAGTAAGCCTATCTGCGGTGGTCCCTCTCGCGTATCGCGCTGCCACCTCAAATTTGTGCCGAGTCACCATGTCACATCATGCCCACTCGATGAGATGCCATTCAGTCGCACTACATTACTACCACAACCACAATTGTCACAATCATCATCATCATCATCAACAACAACATCACCACCACTCTCATCATCACCATCATCCTGATGATTGTTGTACGTACAAGATTGCTGATGTCATTGTTAACAACATTTGGAAACCGGCGGGCCGCGAGAGGTTGTTGTACTGTAAATATAGATGTATATATCTATTTATCCTCTGGCGCCAGGAATAAATGCGCTTTGCGAGTACAGACGCAGACAAACGTAGTATTTTGTATTTCTTGTGTTTGGTATTATATTTTTGTTTATATGATGGTTTTGCTTCAACTCCACACTTTGCCTTGCTGTGTGAGTGAACTTGTCAGAGCTAGTTTAGGTTTTATTAGGAAGCAATCGTATAGGTCTCAGTGAGATATCAGCTAGTTTAGGTTTCAATAAGAAGTAACGCCATGAGAAGGGCTATTCTGGCTTAGTTGGTTTGTGGGAAGTTGTGAGAACGCTCTTAGCTGTATTCATGCATTCTCAAGACCTTCCCTATCATAGCAGACGCATACAACGCCGATTTAGGTTAACTGCATACGCATAATGCATTCCCGAGACCTTTTTTTTTTAATCAATAGAGTCAATAGGTTTAGTTTATTGTTTACGTCTGCCCGCATCAACAATTTCGATACGAGTGGGATCCGGGTTTAATTGATTTGTGAGACCGCTAGCTATCAAGAGAACGGAGCCGATAGATTTAGTGTTTACCTCTCTGCCCGCATACGTCTCTTATTTATTTAAGCAAGCGTACATCTCAATCAGAGATCTTCAATGATTACTAGCGTACTTCTCAATCAGAGATCTTCAATGATAACTAGTGATACGAGGGGCCGCAAGTGTGGCGTTTCCATCTCACTGCGTACACTGAAGCGATGCTGTGCTGGCTAAGGTTCTAAGGCTACTTTGGATTCGGCGCGCTCGTGCGTCGCGGGTGTAGTGTTTGTCGAACGAGGAACTCCACACATTGCTGTATATTTTAGGACTCTCCAACTGCAAGCGCAAAGGCCGTCTAAAAAAACAGGAAAGGCTAAGTCGGGCTCGTTTAATATTGTATATACCGGCTGTCTCATCTTGGCAGATGAGATTTTGAAACCGACCCGTATACTCAATGCAAAGCATCAGCAGCGTGTATAAAGCACTTTTTTTTTCATTCATCGAATATGGTATCCCCCATGAAAACCTAGGATACCTAACCTAAGTATTGAATGAAATGCGCAGTATGTTTAACATAGTATGCTGCTGGATTGCCAACGGCAGTCTTCTAGCCTATTTCTATATACATCCACAAGCTTCATAATCGCCAATAGCTCAATCTTTACTGGTTTTGTCAATTTTAGGGAAGCATCTTGTATTGATTCATTGACACATAGTTTTCAATCAAAACGCTTTCAATAAGGGTTTCATCAAGACGATAAGCCGTGTAGCCTGGTAAAAAGCGCCCGCTTTATGTGAAGACTGTCCCTTCGAAGAAGATAAATCGTGAATTGCTTTGTTCGAAACAGTTGTTGCTCCTACGGCATCAAGTTTTCTCCGTCCGTTCATAAGCTAAGCGAGGTTTTCAAATCTAGAGGAAAACTCAATGCTTGACCTCCAAAGATCGTGTGCCATACGCACTGCCCTCATCTAGACATCAGCACGCAGGACACGATATTAGAATGCACACAACTCGTCTTTCTCGTCTACGACTCGGCCAAATTCGGGCTAGTCAGGATTTGGCCGATTTGGCTGTTTCGGATCGCATTGTTTCGATGTACGGCCATCTCAGATGCTGCGCAGTTTTCAGTGTTGGAAAGGGAAGCTCTCTTTTGTACCCTCGCTCGCCTTAAAGAGCGCCACGTCAACTGGACAGTAGGATCTACTGAGGTTAACGGAAGAATGCCAATAATTAAATAGTGTATAAACTTCTACACAAATGCATAAAACAGAAATGCCATTACCTAGTTAGCGTAAACGGAAGAAAATAAGTGGTACGCGCAGTTCGCTCACTAAGCGGCCGAAAGTGCACTCCGGCTTGACGCCACACTTGCAGACATCGATGCTAGGCACACTGTCCAAAACAGGAGTGGTTGCCATTACACCACTCTTATATATATATATATATATTTGGTAACTAAATAAATAATTAAAAAACATTTTGGCAAACATTGAACCCGCAATCGTCGATAATGTAAAGCACATTTTTATGAGCGATCAAAGTTTCAAATTAGTACATCGAGACATTGCACAGTCATAAATTCAATTTTTATGTGGGTAATATTTGTCTTGCTAAGAGTTGAGATAAATTCCATTTTCGTAGTGAGGTGGGTACATAATTGGTTTATACATAGATTGTGCGTAGACAGCATATGAGATTTACTAGAGCATCACGGAAAATGTGCTAGTCTGATAATCCGTTAGCTGGGCACTCTCCGATGATTGATTTTTGCGACCCTGCGACCTCCAATGCGCTGCCCAGTGAGCAGGCATGATTCTAGAATGTGATGCAGTAAATTTGGTCGATGTACTTCTAATCCAGCTCCCGAAATCCCGAAATTTAATTAGTGAAGTACAATGCTCAGTTGGTTAGACGCGTGGGAATTTGAATTTAATAAATAATAAGATATTAATTCAATGTTTTATGTATATATATATATATATATATATATATATATATATATATATATATATATATATATATATATATATATATATACATATATATATATATATATATATAGTGTTCACGCCCATGCGTTTTTCTCACATTGTTACGCTCTACATTTCAAAGACGAGGATTGCCTTTCTGCTAATAACGACTTCCGGTGTAATATTGTTCAATGTCACGATATGTGTATACCTTGTATATTCGGATGACACGGCGTAACGAAACGCTTTACGTGTTCATTCATGCTATGTACATGTGCATTTGATATTTGAGACCCAGACCGGCCACGCTTAAATTGGTTTGCATGGTTTCCAATTTAAACAAGGTAAAAGCCGGTGCGGATTAAAAATTAGCCATGACATGAAAAACCGTACACGGGCAATAAACTTACGAAAAATCTTGACAGCTTACTACGTTCAAAATCGAATTAAACCTCAATTTTGAACGTAGTAAGCTGTCATCTTCGGTACTGCCTCGGCCGCTGCTTTATTGTCGCTTGACATGCCAGAGGCCCTCCGCAATACGAGGACGATGGAGTCGGGCTTTTGATGTGCCAAGTCTCTACGCTATTAATGAATTACCAATTGACCGTTGCATTATCGCTCTGTCCGTACCACATCCCTGGTTTTTTACGACTCCATTTCGTCTTATGTGATGTGTTTTTCTTCTCGACGCTTTGTGCCGAAATATCAAACATTTTCAAAATAACTAGGCAATTAACGCAAATGTGCTACCCGTTTGCTAATGTTAACCTTTCGCTGCCAATCTTGGCTTCCTGTTATTTCAGCGCTGAACTAGCCAATTTTTGGCAGCATTGAGAACGCCGTATTTTTTTCCACACTTTTTCACAGGCATTTTTTTTCAGCCTTCGAGGTCAGTGCTTCGTTGCTCTTAAAGTCGTAGTTCACTTGAAACCTGTAAATAGGATGTTTGCGTGGCGTATCGTCGGCAGACGCTGAGAACAATTCTTGCAATCTGTTTGATTTCCAACCGCAGCCTCAAACGAAGTTCCCGAATATCATGTACAGACACACGCGTTCTCAGTGGTACCTATGTGCGACGTTATGCGTTAAATAAAAACGTTGTTTTTATGGTACGTTATACGTAATGAGTTAAGTTATTCATTGCTTAAGCATGCAGCGTTGTTGTGAAATCCGTTGATGTTACCGTATGCGGTAGGCTACGTATGTAATCGAAGGGTCTGAGCAAACTGTATAGGGCTCCCACTTCCAGGGAGGCAAAAGAGCATTAATCTATAGACGCCTGCAGAAAAAATAGTATTTTTGTTGGTTGCCCGCCATTTATTTTCCTTACAGTGTGAGAGTTTTTGGATTCGTCGTTGTTCGCGTGCTTTCTTGTTGCTGCACGGGTTAAGCGGTCTGGCGTGGTCTTTAGAATTCATTACGCTTTGGGGCGCGTCATCCGTTGACTGCTTGAAACCTTTCTTGTATAGTATGTCGAGCCCGGTGGCGTGGTGGCATGCGTCTGCGCCTCGCGACCGGAGGAGACACATAGGTGCGCGGGTTCGAGCCCCACCGTTGCACATTTGTATTTATGGGGGTCCGTCTATGAAGCAATGCGAAAAGCAGTCCCATGGACGTTAAATCTTGGCTGAGAGTCAGCCCCAAAAGGATTTTCCTGTATAGTATCATGAGGCTTAAATGCCTATGCTTGCCAAATGATTTCACTGCGAATCAAACTTAGGAAACTGCACGTGGTAGGCTAAGTATACGCCAACATCATTTAAGTAAATATTACGTGGACTCCATATATTGGTTAAAATAACTTTCTTCGTATATATGTAGCGTGCTAGGCGCACTCTCACAGTTTAGGCACGAATTACCTGTGATAAGTTAGAAGTAAAGTGAACGTGGTAGTTATATTTGTAGAAACAAATTCGTTGTTGTCTCTGTCACTTTTAACGTGGATAGGTACGCCTGAAAGCTATCCACAAGCGCTACATAAAGGCACGCGTCGCAGTCATCGCTCAAGCTTCATCATTAGAAAAGTAAGGTATATAGATAGTTACATGCTGGGTGCGGCGTTATTGACCGTAACCGAAAGCTTTCGCCGTTGTTCAGGCGTCTAAAGTTCTCCTTTTTAGCACTTCGTAAATTGGCTTTATTCACTGCAGTGCCACTAGTTGAGCTCACAGAGTTGCCCCTAGCGCTATCTGCTAAGAGAATTTATCGAAATAGCAACGACGACAAAACTTGTTTCGACAATGTTACTTAAACAGTACATCCGCATTTTTCAGTAGTCACAGCTTAGGTAGATTAGTGTTGCTGGCCGTTTAGCTATTGGAAGTTGAGATATATTCATTCTTCTTTGTGAGGCGGTTACACAAAATTGGTTTGTATATAGTCTGTACATTTACAGCATCTGAGATTTACTAGCGCATCGCGGACGATGCGCTAGTCTGAAAATCCGTTAACTAGTTACTCTCCGATGATTTATTTTTGCGCTCCTGTGAGACCCTATGCGCTATCGACTAAATAAGCACAATGGTAGAATTTAATGCAATTATTTCGATTAGTGTATTTCTAATCCGGAAGTGCTGTCCCGAAACACTGTTAGTGAAGTTCATGCTCGGTTAGGCGCGTATGAATTTCGTATAATAGTAAGATAGTAATTCCTCCTTGCAAATATTTGTAAATGAAACAACATACCATTGTAATTGTGTATATAATAAATAAATAACCTTGTTCCAAAAAAAAATCAAAATTTAACGCATATATATATGTATATATATATATATATATATATATATATATATATATACATATATATATATATATATATATACACATATATATATATATATATATATATATGTATGTATGTATATATATATATATATATGTATGTATATATGTATATGTATATCTCTCTATCTCTCTGTCTATCTCTCTCTCCCTCTCTGTCTGTTCTCTGTATCTGTCTCTATCTCTCTATCTCTCTATTCTGTCTCTCTCTCTCTCTCTCTCTCTCTCCTCTCTCTCTCTCTCTCTCTCTCTCTCTCTCTATCTCTCTCTCTCCTATCTCTCTCTCTCTCTCTCTCTCTCCCTCTCTCTCTCTCTCTCTCTCTCTCTCTCTCTCTCTCTCTCTCTTTCCCCTATCCCTGCCTGTGTTTTTTCTCACATTCTTACGCTCCACATTTCAAGGACAGGGGATTGTTTTTCTGCTAATAATGACTTTAGGTGTAATATTGCCGAGTGCTACGATACGTTGAATCACCTTGTGTATTCGGATGACGCAGCGTAACGAAACGCTCCACGTGTTCATTCATGTTATGTACATGTGTATTTAATATCATATTGATAACAACTTGTCGACGCTGATTATGTCGGTCGTGCTACAAAAAAATTGTAACATGTTAGTTCGTCTTTCAAATGAGTGTGCACCGTGTATCCTCGCTGCATTTAGCATCACTGGTGAGGATCATTAAATCTCAATTTTGCGCGTAGTAAGGTGTCATTTTCGGTGCTGCCTTGGCCGCGGCTTCACTGTCGGTTGACATGTCACAGGCCCTTCGCAGTACGAGGATGGTGGAATAAGCTGTTTAATTTGCTAATTAATATTTTAAGTTTAGTTTAATTTGTTAGAGAGGTTTTCATCTTCACGTATTTGTTAGTGTTCACTCATTCTTTGCTTTCGTTATTCATCTCAACGCGTTGTGCAGAAATGTAAAACGTTAACAAAACAACTAGGCAATTAACAGAATTATGCTACCCCACCCGCTAGTGCTAACCTATTACTGCCAATCGTGGATTCCTTGTTGAAATGTTTCACAAGTAATGAGTATTTGGTTGTACATCAAATCTAGTTTTTGAGGTTAGTGTTTCATTTCTTTTTAAATAGTCGCTCACTTGAAACCTGTAAATAGGATGTTTGCGTGGTGAATAGTCAAATGAATATACACTAACAAAGATCCTCGTAATCTGCCTAGTTACGCAGCCTCAAACGAGGCTCTTGGATGTCATGGACAGATACGCGCATTTGCAGCGGTACCTATGTGCGACATTATGCGGCAAATCAAACGTTTATTACGTTATCTGTAATAATTTAAGTTACGCTTTACTTAAGCGTGCAACAGCATTGTTGTGAAGCCCGTTGATGTTACCTATGTTGTAGCCTAGGGATAGGGCTTCCAATTCCAGGAAGGCAAAATAATATTAAATTAAATGACTTTATAGACAACTATAAAAAAGAGCCTTTTTATTGATTTCCCGCCGTTTATTGCCCTTACACTTTGAGAGCAACAGCACTTTTAGATTCTCCGTTGTTTGCTGGGCGGACTTTCTCGTTGCTGGTTACGCGAGTTTTTTTGAATCCGTTACGCTTTAGCGCCATCCGTTGCCTAACAACGCTCACCTATTGAAAACCGTTTAAAACATGCCCTGTATAGTATCTCCAGGCTTTAATGCCTATGTTTGCCAAAAAAATGCTACTAATTAAAATTAGGAAACTGAACGTGGCAGGCTAAATATTACGTAAAACATATATAAAAAAAGAAAAAAATATATATATAACAAAAATAACTTAATTCTCATATGTAGCGCGCATTCTCGCATTTCAAGCATGAAGTACCTATGCTACGTTAAAAGTAAAAGACACGTACTAGTTATATTCGTAGAAAAACATTTCTTTATTGTCACTGTCACCCTAAGCGTTGAAAGGTGCGCCTGAAAGCGACCCACAAGCGCTTTATGAAGGCACGTCACAGCCGCGGCATTATTGGCCGCAACCGAAAGCTCTTGCTGTCGTCCTGACGTCTACAGTTCTCCTTTCGAATGCTTCGTAAATTGGATTTATTCATCCCTGCGGCCTCTAGTCGCGCTCACAGAGTTGCCCATTGCCTTATCTTCCAAGAGAGTTTAGCGAAATCAGCAGCAAGGACAGTGACAGAACTTCTTACGACAATTTGCTTAAACGGCTCATTCGCACTTTCCAGTAGTCACAGTTTGGGTAGTCGCAGCCTAACAGCTCACCCACCAGTGGGAGTTACTATGTAAGTAGTATTGCCTATGATAACAACTGGTAATAATAATAATACAAATCAAAATATTGTAAGCTTGTACATCAATCTAAACAATCACCGGCTTCACCTTGGTAGTCCAATTTAAGACCATCCAGACAGCCGTTGTCGAGAAGCCAGATAGATATTGACAATCAAGCAAGTCTTTCTTCTTTCATGCTTCACTATTGCGAATGAAGATTGGACGTGAACGAGATGCCAAAGTTTTCTGCTTTTGCACAACGTCATATACTTAACGTGTAGGTCTTATTAACAAATCCCTAAGTGGTAAACAAACTTCCTATTTTAAGTGTTGCTATTGTTTGCTACGTTTGAGCTTATTGTCGTTGGACCGCGACCATCCCTATAGCTAATTGTTGTCAATTTCAGTTATTTTTTATCGTTTGTTGCAAAAGTCAAATTGTGCTTGCTCATCATGTCGTCGCCGAAATGTTTACCAACAGTGACTATGCATGCACTAATGGCATGCATTACACTTTCTCTTTTTTATTTGGCAAGCATTTCGCGAAGCACGTACTGAAGAATGCCTCCGTTCTTGAAATAAGCCAACTCTACGTCCGTGTAGAAGCAAAGGCACGCCTCGAACGATGCACCGGTGCTGAGTTTCACTTGTACCACCTACAAGTCATCCCAAAGCAGTAACGATTATACGAGTCGTCGAACGGATATAGTTTTGGCTCTTGCAATAAAGTTTCAAATAGCACTTGTACATTCTCGCAAATGTCGTCGGCAATCTGACCAAGTCATTTTCGGACACTGATTAAGGTTTGCATTTACTATTTACTTGTGAGACACACATATATATATATATATATATATATATATATATATATATATAATCATAATGACAATAAGTAAAATTATAAGAAAATATGCAATATAAACACTCCATACTAGCCTTTGATGGCTTCGAGGAGCTGTGAACCCATGTACAAATGTAAGCCACTCATGAGAATAATAAAACCTATCTATCTATCTACATGACAGGTGTCTCCAAAATGGTACTCGTACGTTTGATACTTATATAATATATGGCACAACATAAGCTTGGCGTGAAAGGCCGTACAGACCATTATGGAGGGTCGAGGCGTACCTGTTTTGGAGCGCGTAGCGCCTCCGGTGTAAGCTCAATTGAGTATTGCTCCTTTCCGGTGAGACCGAGGCTTTCGGCGTTCTGCCCATTGACAAACTGCAGTGGCACAATGCCCATGCCGATCAGGTTTGAACGATGAATCCGCTCGTAGCTTTCAGCGATTACAGCCCGCACGCCCAGGAGGTAAGGACCCTTTGCCGCCCAGTCTCGAGATGAGCCTGATTCATTGAGCGCGATTAAGAAAGCAAACAAAATCGAAGAACGACACGGGACATAACGAAGGCGACAGGAATGGCAGCAGAACAGTTATATTAGATTAAGTCAGAAGGCAACATGTGGAAGTGGGTTAGTGAGAAAAAGCAATATTAAAAGAAAAATGGCGTTCAAGTGCACCATGCGTTGGTGATTGCGTCTAGGAATGTTAAAACAAGTATATATATATATATATATATATTCAATAAATTCAATTCAAATATATTTATTTCACTCAGATTGAGTATTATATGCATCCATCCATACAAAGTCTTTGCCTTGCATTCGGGAGGCCCGGGCTCGAGACCCGGACGCCGGTCCGAGTAAATTGGTTTTCATGGTTCCTAATTTAGACAAAGTGAATACCGGACTGAACTAAAAAACCGGGCATGAGATTTAAAAAAAACTGTAAACGAGCATTAGCCTTACGGAGCAAATTTTTATATATATACACACACACGGTCTTCCATAATTCGCCCAACAAACTTGCTAGTAAAACTAGCAAAAAAATAATTTTTCCAATGGAACGAAGAGCGGAAATGTCTTCTTTTGGAGTGAGAGTGAAATTACCAAAAATGGTTGTATCAAGCTTTTTATCCTGACGTATCTTAACAAATTAAAGTGTTTATTCTAACGTATTTGAACTAATTAAACTAAAGACAAAAAATCACCTGTGGACATTCTACGGTAGTTTAAAGCAGAACAAATCATGTATTAAACATAATTCTCAATAAATGCAACTCTTAGCAATTCTTATATTTAGGCTTTCACGCTTAATTACTAGTTTTTTAGAAGACATTTTCCTCCCCTCGTTTCACTAAAAAAAATATTATTTTGTCGACTTGTACTACACCTCAAAGTTTGTTGGATTAATTCTGGAAGACCCTATATATAGATTCATGGTTGTGATCTACCGGTATGTCGCCAGTTTGATCCGCCAGGTTGTTGATCAAATTTTATTTGAGCGATCCTATATATATATATATAAAGCACATCAATAGGTTATGGTCTATACCGACATACGCGCACACACAACTTTGGGACATATAGACACGCATACACACGCAGCCATCATATTTGTTGAGTACACACCCGAGCCGTATTCTTTTCCGGCAAGAATTATCAGCTGATCGCCGTTTTGCTTGTAGCGGGTTGCGGCATCGAAGATGTCGAGTTCCTCGCCCGAAGGCACGTGCAACGTCCGGGGACCGGGCTTTGCCACGAACTTGTTCACCAATCGAATGTTGGCGAATGTCCCGCGAGACATCACCTCGTCATTTCCACGTCGCGAGCCGTACGAATTAAACTCGCGCGGCGCCAGACCCCGACCCGCAAGGTACCTTTACACGGCACACGTAAATTACGCACACACACATAATAAAATGGAAACCAAGAGAAACTAGGTGTTAACATTTGGTATCAGAAAATGGAAAATTGATTGTGTACGCAAAATACAGAAAACAAGAATTTGTTTTAAAAGTTCTTGTTTCTTTAACCCCATAGTTCTTAATTTAATGATGGTACGCACAGTCCGTGTGCTTCATTGAGTCAGGGTGGTGAACATTAATCTGCGTTCTAAGAACTAAACTAATATATGATACTTCTTAATTATATACATATACCACGTACAAAAAATAAACATGTCCACGTAAAAAAAAAGAAATACATATACATATATACCAGTATTTTCAGGAGGTAGATCACAATTATTGTTGTATTCTGGGACAGGGAAGTAGCACTTGAGGCAAAAGCGACGTTTACATTACGTGTGGCAGACATTTGAACTGAGCATGCCAGCAGTTGTCGGAGACATGGAGAAACACGAAATCCGTGCCGTGATTAAGCACTTCTATTTTAAGATGTGGAGGGCTGCGTGAACGAAAGCTGAGTTGCAGGAGGTTTACAGGGACTCTGCGCCAGCATAAGCTATCATTTATTTTTCATTGATTAATTTAAACGTGGCCGTTCATAAACCACAAATAAAGCGCGCTTTGGAAGCTCAGCTAAAACTAAAAATGGTTAAAAATATCGAACGTATCATCATGGAAACAAGCCCAATGAAGGTGCGTGAAATATCTGAGATCAGAGGCATCTCAGTAGGCGGGGTACATAATATACTGCACAAAAAATTGGAAATGAAAAATGTGTGTGAAAGGTGGATGCCGCGATTGTTGACCATCAAAAACAGAAATTTTGCAGCAGTGCTTGTCAATGCTCGGAATTGCGTGATATTTCCTCAACCGCAACATCTCATACACTCTATACCTTTGTGACCCTTTCTTGTTTTCTGTAAGTGTTAACATCTGTAAGATCACATTTCTCTAACTCGAACACGCTTAAAAATTGATCTGGGCCTTTGGAGCAGAATGGACTGTCTCTGGATTTGGGTCATCTAAAAACCAATTAAAAACTCCGGAAAAGCGAAATAAAGGTATGCAGAACTTTGAAGTAGAGCTGTTCAGGTTAGAACTAACTGTCCGGAGTTTCCTTTTAAATGCGAGCATTGTCTTCTTATACTAATATACTGCACTGGAACGACTTATATATATATATATATATATATATATATATATATATATATATATATATATATATATATATATATATAACCTAATTCCTAAATAAATTTCACACATTGTTACTTCAAAAAAAAAATTATATATATATAAACTAGCTAAGAAATTAGGCTGGATATACTACTATAACGTTTTGCTGTTAATAGACTCGTACCGGGCAGCAGGACTGTTACGCGAAATGGATCCGGCGGGAGAGATATGGTCGGTAGTGACTGAGTCAGGTAGGTTGACGAGAACGTAGGCGTTCTCAATACTGCGCACCGGTATAAGCTCACGTGCCATAGAGTCGAAGAATGGCGGGCGTTTGATGTAGGTCGATTTCTCGTCCCATGGATAGAGCAGGTCCTCCGACGCGGTCAGACTCTGCCACTGAGGTGAGCCATTCTGGATCTTGGCATATACCTCGTTGAACATCGATGGAATAACGTACTTCTGTTCGACGTCCTGGATCTCTGCTCTCGAGGGCCAAATATCACGAAGAAAAACGTCGGTACCGTCCGTTCCTTTGCCAATCGGATCCTTCTCAAAGTCAATGCTCACTGTCCCTGCGAGAGCGTACGCCACTACCAACAAGGGCGACGCAAGGTAATTAGCTCGTGTAAACGGATGCACCCGTCCCTCGAAGTTGCGATTACCGGACAAAATGCCACAGGCCACCAGATCGCCCTTTTCAATAGCCTCTGTAACAGACTCCGGTAATGGCCCCGAGTTGCCAATGCACGTCATGCACCCGTAACCAACAATGTTGAAGCCAAGCTTCTCCAGGAAAGGCGTTACGCCTGATTCACGTAAGTAGTATGTCACAACTCCCGATCCTGGTGATAGGGAGGTCTTGATGTATGGTTTGACAATTAGTCCCTTTTCGACCGCCTTCTTGGCCAGCAACCCAGCTCCAAGCATTACAGACGGATTCGATGTGTTCGTGCACGAAGTAATTGCAGCAAGAACAACCGAGCCATGGTTGAGAGTGTACTCCTGGCCCTCGTAGATGAATGGCACTGTTGTGGTGAGCTTGTCGGTAGCAATGCCAAAACCCTTAAAACCGACTTTGTTTGCCAGACACTCCTCAAAGTCCTGCTTCATGACTGACACGGCAACGCGATCTTGGGGCCGTTTGGGCCCACTCAGGGAGGGAACAACGGTGGTCAGGTCTAACTCGACTACCTCGGAGAAGACCGGATCGCGTCCCTTCACATAATCCCGAAACATTCCCTGTGCTCGAAGATACTCTCGGATGCGGTTTACGCTGTCCTCGTCTCTGCCCGTTTGCTTAAGGTAGACGATCGTCTTCTCATCGACGGGGAAGAAGCCCACGGTCGCGCCATACTCGGGACACATATTTGCTACAGTGGCACGATCAGCCAATGACAGCTCCGACACTCCCGGCCCAAAGAACTCAACAAACTTGCCCACCACACCGACCTGTCTCAGGTGCTTAGTAATCGTTAGCACAAGATCGGTCGACGTGGCGAGCGGTGAAAGCTGCCCTACCAGTTTGTAGCCGACCACCTTTGGCAGTACCATAGAGATGGCCTGTCCGAGCATGACGGCCTCAGCCTCGATGCCTCCAACACCCCAACCGACGACTCCGAGACCGTTGACCATCGTCGTATGAGAATCGGCACCCACCAGGGAATCGGGGTAGAGCATTCCCGTCTCACTTGCAAACACAACACGGGCAAGATACTCTAGATTCACCTGGTGCACAATACCGGATCCTGGCGGAATGATCAAGAGGTTGCGCAGTGCTTTCGAACCCCACTTGAGGAAGCTGAAGCGTTCAGAGTTCCGTTCAAATTCCATATCCATATTCTTCTGAAGAGACTCTGAAAGAGTCATTTAAATCGTTATAGCTTTAATTTTCAATTCGAGCGTTAACACTCAAATAGCGAAAAGTATATTAGTTGCAGAACTAAAACAATCGTTACCGAGCACTATGTTGGCAGTCTCTAACAACGTCCATAATTCGATGCAGGCGATATACCGTTGTTTTGATGGATTTACCCACCTGGTGCGTTGGAGAAATCCACCTGAACAGAGTGGTCAATGACGAGGTCGGTGGGGCACATCGGATTAATTATTTGGGCATCACCTCCCAGACGTTGTACTGCGTCCCTCATAGCAGCAAAGTCAACAACCGCTGGCACTCCTGTGAAATCCTGGTTCAACAGACACCAGACAAACAAGAATTTGTTTGAAAATTAGTTTGAAGCAAAATCAATTTAATATTAGTCTCCATAGGTAAGTGATGCCAGCGCCGAACACATAATGGGTTAACTTTTATTAAGGAATAAAAATGAAGCTATAATTGTCTCCCGAGAGCGTGTGCACTGGCGATATTACTCTATTTCGTATAGAGTGGGTTAGGACCACTTCAGCCTGTATATAGTAATATACTCGTATATATGTGTATGGTGAAATATACTTATACACATGGAGGACGTATTCATACACAAGTAAATATGCATGTAGAAACGTATATATATATATATATATATATATATATATATACCCCGTTTAGGGTGCTGTTTATACATACGTATAATACCAATAGTTTAGATTTATAAACTAGACGCTAACGTAACGTAGCATTTTTTAGTAAAGTGAACAACCCGGGGCGTTTTATGTACGATGTAATATGTGTATATATGTAATATATATATATATATATATATATATATATATATATATATATATACAGTGTACATTCATTAGTCAGCGCGATGTTTTTCGTATAAAAAGGCCATTTATACTAACGTTTCGGGTAAACAGGGAATTGTCAGTTGCCATCAACATAAACAAATACGCACTGACAATGTAAGCATATTGGTGTAGATCGTGTTAGAAGATCGTGTTAGGGCTTACTAGAACCTAATAAAAACATCTAGATAGATAGGTTTTATTATTCTCATGAGTGGTTTACAATTGTACGGAGGTCTACAAAAGTGTTTTTCATAGTATTAAAAATATACCTACATACGTGGGGCATTTCAATAACCTTTATACATATTGTTATATTAGTACTATAAAAACCGAGAACTGAAAAAATAACCGTTAAAAAAGGGCAAACGTTTAGCTGTTCAATAATACGGTCGCTAGTCGAGCAGACCTGGTGACATATTCAACTAGTCGGTTGCAGAAAACGCGTTGCGTCGACACGCCTGACAGGCGAGTTATCAGATCATATCGCGATAGACCCATTTATGATTGCTTAGCAATGTAGGCACCTTCGAACGAGAAACACGAGGTAGTGCTAATCACAGTCACGCTGTGTGTTGTTCATCGCACAATTTGTTAAATTGCAAACATGTTAAAAACGACGTAGAGACGCACGACAGACACCCCTGTTGGCGCCTAAAGGGTGTTTTAGCGTTCGTATCGCCTCTGCTGGTGTTTCATTCAGTCGCGTATATATATATATATATATATACACCATTGGCCACAGCCGTAACACTTTATTCGCGATTATCTCTCGCGCCCGTCTGCGATTCGCTTATCGCGCGCCGCTGGCTCCTGGCGCATGTAAATAATACGATAAGAGTTTGTTTCATGGTTCTACGTTACGGGATTTGGGCAAGGTAGCACACACAGTGGTACCAGGATATCTACCTGAAGCAGGACCCGGGCAGGCTTAAAGGCAATCTCCACTCCGTCGTCCTGTTTAGATTTCCAGTCGAGGATCGTCTCGACATCGCTCTCCTTGATGTGGAAGTTGTCACAGTTACGAACCGCGCTTTCCAGCAGCACACGCACCGAGAATGGTAGATCTGCATAGCTATAACCGTCCAGACGAGAGATGTCAGAAAGAGATAACAGGAGTTAGAAAGCACCGGACCGAACTAAAAGAAAACAAAAAAGATACCGGATAGACTATGTGCCGTCTTGCATATATATATATATATATATATATATATATATATATCATAAGGAACATGAGTATTTAACTTGACTAATTTTCTTGGTACCACTGTCTGTGATGAAATCATTTATACGGAAAGCCTGCAAAAACAAAAAACTATGTATACCGTTTTCGTAATAAAGCTTTACGTCTTCGTGCATGCAATATAGAAAAGTAAACATTTCATTACCACGACGTTCTGCATATATATATATATATGCATTTACAAGAAATTGGAAAATGAAACTTTTTTCCGTGATCAAAAGCTCACTCGGTCCGTTACTTAATACTGTCTCTTTCATACGTGTATTTTAGTCGAATATATATATATATATATATATATATATATATATATATATATATATATATATATATATGTATAAATTATAAAAAAACATTTCGGCATCTTCATATTCGCCATCTAGTTGCGGCATTTGGCGACTGACCACTAAAACCGCCGCAGCTGCCTTTGTTATAAGTTGCACTATTCCGAAACATAGCGTCGGCAGGAAACGGTACCGGGAAGTCCATCGTCATCAAAATCATCATAAACTTTCCTTTGTTCGGCCAAAACCAGCCACCGCACTGCCTAATCACGACTGCACAGCTGCAGAATAACAACTGTTGTCGGGCCGGTGCCTTCCTCAGTAGAGAGAGCTTTGTTAAGACTAATGTTGTCATCGATTACGAATAGTTCACCTGAAAGAGGCAGCTGTCTTGTGCTGTTCTTTCGTCGGTAGTCCTACATTCTAGGTGGAACATCTTGCTGAGTGCATTCTACGTAAATATTGTTTGCGCAACTTAGTTTTAGCTCTAGGACGACGGTTAGAACACCGATTAGTCGCTTGGGTACTTAAAACTTTCGCTCTCTGTTTGTCTCCGTTCCCCTTTTTCCTCTTCTCCCCCCTCTCTCTCTCTAGTCTTTAGAACAAACATGTATCACTGGCGTTGCCTTTATACAAAACGAGCAAGCTTTTTTTACCTCCTGGCTAAACCGACTGGCAAGTAAGCTAGTTGACAAAATGGCCTAGAGTCGATTCAGTTTCCTCACGCACGAGAATGCCTTTTATGGTCCGTAACGGGAAAAAATACGTACATGAAATGCTAATGGCTCGAAGTTCTACTCGGCGTTCACGGAACGCCCATGACGGGCGTTCAGATTTGTTGCTTGATATTCATTCCCACTACAAAACGAAACAAAAAACTTCCTATTTCATGTTTGGCTTGGCATATTTCGTAACTAGGCGACAATTGAGGCAAGACCTACATATATATATATATATATATATATATATATATATATATATAAATATATATCATTTTTCACGAAATATGGCTAGACTGGCTATTCTAGCAGCGAATGTCGCCGCAGCTCCACGTATTCTGTTGTGATCTGCTGCGGCCTGTTGAAGTGAAAGGACGTAGCCGGTCTCTCCGTGTTTTGTGCCGCTTCTGCTGTACGACGATGCTGCCTGCGTCGCCAGTTCCGGCGTGGTGCCGGTAAACTACTACCTTTTGTTTTCGTCACTCTTCGTCCAGTTATCAGCTACAGCTGGTGGGTTCTTTTTTTGCTGTTCTTTATCTATGTCTGTCGTATATAACGAATATCCAGCGTTGCTCCGCTCCTTTACTCTCTTCTCCACAGCCCGTCGACTGCGGCCATAGGCGGCCATCACGGAATGTATGATGAATACATAAAATAGCCATGGTACGTTTCGACTGTAGATAGCGGCAATATTCAGTCGAATCCTGTATATATATATATATATATATATATATATATTCAGTCGAATCCTGTATATATATATATATATATATATATATTCAGTCGAATCCTGTATATATATATATATATATATATATATATATATACATACACACATATATATACAGGATTCGATTATATATATTAGGCCGCAGCAGCAGTGCCGCAGTGATCTCAATGCCGGTGTCATAGAAGCGTTCAGTAAGGACAACCTTAACGCTGTTTAAATCGAAGGTCGCCTGGGTGGCATCATACGGTACCACAGTCATTTGAGGATATTTAGCCGCTTCACAGCTTCACCATCCGAACACGGTGAAGGCAAGGCACATTCTCAAGGCGACCCTTAAGATAGTTCTGGGCCTTGCTAGAAACGCACCACAGAACAGGCTAACCTATAGCGTCTGTCAAGGACGACGCCGTTCGTCGAGGATCTTGTAAATCGCTTTCAGCTCCCGCCTAACCTTTCACCGCAAGATTTCCGTACGGGTTTTGAGCAGATGATGCGGCAGAGTATAAGAAGCGTTTTACAGCACGCCGACACTGTTGGACAATGCATGGATGGAACCACTCTTCGAGCAGCGCCGCGTTCACGCCCGCTTCTCTGTCCACGGGTTCCACCACAAACTGTGCCATCGGACGGCGTTTCATACCCCTTGCGATGAGTGTCGCTGTACATTTTGCGGCTTCATGTGCACCATATATAGTATCATCACGAGACACGTCGGTCAGCGATAGTTATTTTGGGTGTGGCGTCGGTGACCTTTCCGGATAATGCATATACAACATATTCTATAAATATTTAAGGTAGATATATATCCAATATGTTGTTCGAGACTTACTGAATACGTGTAGTGTAATTCGAATTGCGTAACAATCCAAAAGTGATGTAAAAAAAATATATATATATATCGTATATCGAGAATTATGCCGCTGAATTTCGTACTGCTCCAGGTAGCTAATATATGTATATGTCCGAGCTAGAAAATATATAAATGTATGTGTATATATATATATATATATATATATATATATATAACCGTGAGCGTTCTTCTGTAACCATTGCAGACAAAGCGGTGAGCAATCTAGGTCAACAACTGCGCAATGTGGGAAGAAATGATTTTCCTCCATCTGGCAGAACAGTTGAATAGCACAGCTACGACCACCACGAGGCTACGTTCGAAAGAATATCCGGCACCTGGCCACCTTCCTCGTGCAGTCAAATCCGAATCGGTACAACAGATCTGTGAGTTTAGGTGTATCAAATCCGTGGCAGGTTCGCTGGTAAACTTAAACATAACGTCCGTTCTCTCAGGACGCTTTCTTTGACGAATAAACGACAAGTACTAAACAAAAATTAGCACGTCTAAATTAACACAAGGAAAAAATATTGGAAATGCCAATTTGTAGTTTAACACGGATGGTTGTAAGTAGCAGCAATAGTTGTAATGTAGCACGCAATCTTGAAGTAACTGCCGTAAAAAAATAACTGTCATATAAGTACAAGCACAGAAGTCGTCGTCATAATAATATAATTCACAATTCGTATTTATTTTGGCACCAAATTGCTGGTGCATGTACAGATTAAATTCCTGATGCACACATCAGTCCCTCCAGTGCTCTGCCTCGCAGGAGCATGTCAAAAATCGTTCTCGCGTTGCCGCAGTTCTTACTTCTAAGGCGATACACTACTTCAGGGACGCTGTGGGCAGACTGTCCTCCCCATTCGACTTCGCGATGATCTGGCCAGTTGTCCGGGCTATGACCTCTGGAGTCCCCACACGCCTGATGTCTCAATGAGGAACAGGCAAATGTGTGCTTGTTCTCCAAGGCTTCGTAATGACGAGTCTCGTTCACTCCGCTTTGAGTGCAACGCCGTCTAACGTGCAGGAGATTGCAGTATAACTCGCCGCATGTGTTTTGAATCGACACATTTCATATCAGCAGCTTCCTAACGGCCGAGGGGTTTAAGGGTATGGCGTCGGGTCTAACAGTTTCTTCTTCACACAGATGTGTCGGCTCGACACGCACGGCAAAACCCGCATGTCTAAAGTCTATTGAGCACATCAAGGCGGGCGGAGGGCCTTCTAAGCCCGAGGCCACTGAGGCTGACCGGCAACTGGAGCTGGGCGCTAACCATGGGCAGACGAACGTGCATCCGCAGTACGGAGGACGAGGCTAGGTGCTCCCTGAGGGAAGACAGCGGCGGGTTCCAGGGGAGTTCCAGTTGGCCTCGCGACAGGTTTGAGCGTCTAAGAGCGTGTCGGCAAAGGTCGTGTGATAGTGACTTGTATTTTATTCTCCGTCATCTCTCAGTAAGGCAATGCGCACTTACTGGCGTTCTTTTCCGTAGCTACCACGTCCGGGTCAGGGCCGGCCAAGGTGAGACCGGCCAAGGTCTACGTATGCTACAACGAGGCCACTCATCTGCCGGAGAAGAATCGGCTGGGAAGCAAGGTGAAAAATAACGGTGCACCTGGATCTGCCTGCTGGCAGCAGACGCCGACGTGATACGCATGTTATAGCCATATCATGCCATAACATGGCTCGTATACGAGAAGTAGACAACGGTGTTAAGGTCATCGGTAGAAGCTCAAAAGCATCGGGCCTGAGAGGTGATAGTTAAAAGCGTTCTTAAAGTTCCTTTGTCTTCAAGTCAACTTTGACAACCGTGTAGCTGAGCGTCATCTGGAGAAAGCTGCGCGGCGCATGGACGGCAACCTCAGCTCCTGACTTCGTGCCGTATCCCAACTGGCGAGGTCGTAGCTGTCATCCAAGTCAACGTCGAGGGCATTTTTCATTGCCAACCGTCTAAAGATTCTGTAACAATGGGGATCAAGCACTGGTCGTTTTCTTCTGAGCGTTCAACCAGCTTCGAATAGCGCTGGTTGATCGCTCTTCTAAGATTAAATATATATCTTATAAGAGCGATAAGTCACATCCGACATGACGTCCCGGGACGTCGTCAGGTCCCTTCCTAGCGGCGATGATGTCGCAGATTTTCGCTAGGGCCCAGAGGAGACGCGAGAATTCGGTGACCGTGAGAAGATGGGGGCGTTGTGCCGTCTCCTCGAATGCTCTTGCTCGGTTACGTCAGCGAATGCCCTCGCGAAGCTCGGCGGCTGCTGCAGGGATTTGCCGGTAAGATCGCGGCCGTGACGACGGGTGAGTGTGGGCGGCATCCGTATAGGTGCGTCGAGTGTCGCGAGGCTCTTCTTGCTTTGGTTGGTCTTGTCACCCGGCGGACATCCAGGTGGAGAGTCCTGAAGCCGAGAAGAAGGTGTTGGGTCCATGCTTCCGGATAATTTGACAGTACCACACTATCCAGAACCTCAAGAAGTTCGTTGGTGAGGGCAACTCGAGGGCCTGCTTTGACGGAAAGACGATGGGTGGTCGGCACTGTCTCAGCCTGCTGAGTTGGTCAGTCGCGCGCAAGCCCCCGATACGCGTGAGGCCGACTCGGTGAAAGGCTATGAACGAGCAGAGGGGGCAGGGAAAGAGAAGCGTGAGGCATATGCACCGACAGGGCCGGTCATGTTAAGATATCCAGGTTTTCCTCAACAATCCTTGTGGCAGCATGGCCGTTGACACATCCTAAGTCCGGGCAATGTCTGGCGCGCTGGACCTAAGCTGCTAACGCTCGTTTCTTCGCTTCGTGCTTGGCGCCTGTATGGATGAACCGTCATTTCTTGGGGGGGCATTCGGTTTAATAATATATAATAATAATGGTACCGCAATGCAGAATACGGGTTCTGCAAAGTGTGACATAACCCGAACTGATTTACGTGCTTTTTCAATGAGGAGTTTAGCCGAATATGTGGTTAAATGTAGGTGACGTCTACGTACCGAGAATCGCCGAGGTCTGGCAGGCTGTAGAACTCATAGTTCTTGCCGGAGATGTCCAGTTTGCGAATACACCGTGCAAATGGGTTCGAAGGCGTTGACGACGACGACATGTTGATCACTACTCGCTACTGACACTGACCGTTGTTACTCCTACTACAGGCGGGCTGATCGTTGACTGAACGTAACGTGGCCTAACGTAACGCAGCGTTTACCTGTTGAACGACGCGAGTATTATTAAGAGAACTAACTATTTATACAACAGCTGTGCCGATCTTTCTGACGTGATTGCTTCGCTTACTGGTGGCCACTACACTGGATTATGTCAGCAACAGCAACAGCAGAAAGCAAGATCACCCCACAAAGATGCACTTTTTGTCTATGTCACTAGTGTCAGCCGCACACGTAGCCAGGTAGATAGATGATGATAAGTCGGTCTACCACCGTGTGTGTGTACATTAAGAATTATAGGCTACCTCGCTTACTACTACTGCTGTTCATGCAGATGTTGTTGTTGTTTTCGTAGTTGTTGTTGTTGTTGTTGTTGTTTTCGTTGTTGCTGTTGCTGCTGCTAATGTTGTTGCTGTTGTTTATGCAGTTTTTGCGGCTTTTGTTGTTGCTGCTTACTAAACTGACAAAGTTAGCTAGCTAATACACGCCTAAATAGGATAAAAACGGAGTGACATTCGTTTTGACATTCGCGAACAGTTTAACTGTTCCTTCTGGTCAACAAAGCGATCAAGCAGACAGTAAGGTAAGCAATCGACCATTAAATTAACCTACTCAATCAAGTAAACAATTAGCCAACCAGTTAATAAATTCTAGCAACTATGACCATGATGTCTAATCATCTCTGACTCAACTCGTCGACGAATGTAAATCGCCGTAATCGCACCGTCAGCATCGTACAAAAGACGTTGCTGGCATTATTTGGGTGACGTTAGCTGACGGCACTAGTGCACTTGTTATTCTGGTTGCTGTTGTTGTTGTTGTGGCTGTCGTTGTTGTGGTTAAGTTAAGCCCCGTTTAGTGATCCACCACCACAACCACTACACACAGTGACAGGTGTTGGTGGTGCTTGATGGAACGTAGGCTGTACCCGTCCGTACACGCCGTGTTGGCCGCTGCTGAACTAACAGGTGATTGAACAGCTAACTAACTGCCTAAAGCACACACGGAACAACAACACTAACAACAACTGGCTGCTGAGATGGTGAGCTGATGAGGGAGGGAGGGAGGATGTTGAGCACGATGAGAAACCCGACGAACTAACCAACCGTCTGACGCGCTGGCCCCGACAGAACAACTGATCCCGCACTTCCACCGGGATGCAATGTCTACGCAGGGCTACGGCTACAGCGACCGCAACAGTAGCAGCAGCAGCAGCAGCAGCGGCAGCGGCAATAGCGGTGGTGGCGCCGGCGGCGGTGCCGACGATGCGGTGAGAGGAAAAAGCAAACGGCCGCCGGTTGTCGATCCACGCAGCATACATTACATATCCAGCTAGCATCAGCTGCTGCTACTGCTGATGTTGGCTTTGTTGTTGTTGCTGCTGCAGTTGTTGTTGTTGTTGTTGTTGCTGCTGCTGCTGCTGCAGTTGTTGTTGTTGCTGCTGCTGCAGTTGCTGTTGTTGTTGCTGCTGACGTATTTTGCCCTTTCCTCTTACTAATTGTTGTTGGCGTAGCGTCTGCGAGCCTGTCACATGGCGTACACACGGCGTCTGCCACGTCACGAGTTGCACAGACAGCCAAAGGCAAGCCTAGTAGTAGTTTATTTATGATAGGCAAACAGCTAAACAAACGACAACGCGACGTGGCGAAATCGGACGCTGTGCCGCTATCAACTGTATGTGCCATCTGTACGTAGACGTTGCATAATTTCTTTTCTTTTTGGACTGCAGTTTACCGCCACGGCGATATACGGCGACATTCTTCGAGCGGTGTCTTCTGCTCCCAGATGACACAAAAACAACAACAACAACAGCACCTCCTCAATTCCATTGTCGTCGACAAGAGAACCGAGGGCAAGTGATCGTTGGCATGACGTCGGTATGTAAAGCGGCGAGCAGTGCCGGAATGGCGTAGTGTTCCATCATAGTTCAGGAAGGAAGGGTACAAATTTAATGGACAAACATGCGAACAGACATACATAAAATACAGGACCGAACAGCGAACACTTTTCTAACATCACATATGGATTCTGGAATTTTAAACAAATATATTTATGTAATAGATTTTCGAGAAAGGGAGGAAGCGCACACTTGACACGATCAGCTGAATAGGCATTGCAACATTTGTGCATTTACTGAGCAAAATGTGCTATAACGCATTGGCAATGCCTGCAATCAGGAGAGGAATCACTTAAGCACCTGCCGTTTCGTTCCCTTGCATTTACCGAGCCACCGTGCGCAAAATTGGCCTTATACACGCTGCAAATTTCGACAATCAAGGAACAGCTACTAAAGACATCACAAAATATTGCAGGAAAACCCACTTGCACCAGGCAGCAGAGAGATATTTAGAACAGACAAACCTTAAACAATGCACGTCGTGGCCGCCTGTAGTTCCGTTTTATCTGTCTATCTATACATATACACAAACAGGCGTACGTAATTATATATATATATATATATATATATATATATATACGGCCTTATTGGGAA
This sequence comes from Dermanyssus gallinae, assembly GCA_003439945.1. Taxonomy (NCBI): domain Eukaryota; kingdom Metazoa; phylum Arthropoda; class Arachnida; order Mesostigmata; family Dermanyssidae; genus Dermanyssus; species Dermanyssus gallinae. The sequence continues at coordinate 650,667 of QVRM01002189.1, read as the reverse complement.
CGATGAATGAAGAGATAAATGAACTGAGTCCTCTGCTACGGAATTAATAAAATAATATGTTCTGGGTAAAACAGTTTAATTAAAACATTAACAGTTTTAACATGAAAGATTGAGATACCGGAGACACTGTGCTGTATCTTTAGTGCATGTATGTCTACTAGCAGAAACAAAAAGAAAATCTACAAGGGCAAAAACCAAATTTGTCAGTATTCTTTACTGATAAAGCTTCACAGAAAGCCGGAGCCACGTTCATTTCGTAGATTTATACTACTATTTACGTCTATGCGGTTGCAATATTCTATGTAACCATAAGTGGCAACTCCAAGTAGGAAGACAACTCTTCGTAACTTACTAGAGTAACGTTTTGTGAGACACGTGTGCCACTACGCTTTGAAAGTATTACTGCATTGTGGTCAGATAGGTGCAATGCAGATATGCCTCGTGGTGATTCCAAGCTCGTAAAGGACGGAGGATGATCGAGAAATAAAAACAACTTGTTAAACATGTTTTAATTTCCTCTGTAAATTTAGAGGTATAATAACTTAGAACGGAGTCCCTTATATTAACTGTACACATGTAGCACCCCATTCTGACTAGAAGGCATCACTTACACTATCCATATACAAAAAAAGAAAAAGAGATTCTGTACATGTATATTAATCATATGTTAAACTCAACGAAAGCAATAAATTGAGCCTAAGACGTTAAAGGCTCCGTATGTCGGAACGCATTTCTGAGCGCATTTGGACTTTGTTAAAGAAACTGTCCTGTCTTAACTATTGCATTTTGGTATCTTTAACCGATCGCCCCATATAACATTGAGATCGTTGTAGTGTCACAATGGGGTCACCTAACAGCAACCCTGACGCTATGGTCTATGGGGATTAACTGTATATCACATGTCGTGGTTAGGTGAATATAGTTGTACATCGACAGATAACATCCGCTAGCAGCCGTTATTTGTAAAGTCGCGCAAATCTCAAGAATTGTTGGTCTACCCCCTTCTAAAATGATTGCTTTTCCCATCTTTGCAAATGTAGCCCCCCAATTTTGACTAGGATTCTTCTCGACCACCCACTTTCTAAGCCTCGTTGGTCTTTATCATTTATATGTCTTGACGACATCGGCGTTGATGTACAGTTTTTAAAACCAGGTTACTTTGGGTGGAAACGTCAGCTTCAACACAGTAAAGATCAATCCATCCCTAATCTATCTCTAAAGTAAATTATCTAATTTTTGTCAGCTCTAAGTAAATTTCTCTAAGCAAGCTAATCTTGTGCGCAAAGATGTTATTTTCAACAGACAGTTAAGTACAAGATCATGCCTCTTACGTCTCCTTAATAGAGCCAGAGCTAATACCGTGATCATTCGTATAGATACAGATGTTTTCCCTGCACCATGTGCTGTCGTTTTGTGCGCCGTCGTGATTTCTGCACTTGCATTGCATCCACGTTAGCTAGAACCACCTAGAAAACACAATCGTCGGCCTAGAAAACACAATCGTCGGCTCGACGTGACGGCGTTTTGCTTTACGTCAAGAACGCTTTAACCAGTCTCCCGTAGAAAGTCATACTCGGGACTCCACAGGACAAAAACACGGTGACTTCCAATCCCACCTGTTCAGGATCAGGAAGGAAGCTGTGCGTCCACTTAGGACATCCCAGATCATGTTCAGAATGGGCGGAGCAGTACGCCACCGCGACTTTTTTTTAGCAAGAGCAACATCGGACACTAAGGACGGACCGACCCATGGTAACGTTCAAATCTATGGAAAACAACCGCCGGTCTCCGGAGAGCCTTTCTCGAAGAACTGGAGGACGATCCCTGGGGCCGCCCATACAAGATGGTAAAGGGGTGCCCGCCTTTTAAACGGAGAGTGGACCTCACGCCGGACGAGGCCCTAGAGGCAATATCAGTTCTCTTCCCAAAACATCCTCCCTTTGACCGCGCCCCCTACCTCAGGAGGCCTCAGGGACGGAAGAACAGGATCCTCCAGAAGTCACCTTGCAAGAGGTGTACGAAGCGGCGGCACGCCTCAAGGAGGGAAAGGCACCAGGCCCCAACGGCGTTCCGGTCTCCGCGGTCAAGCTACTAATGACGGAATACCCAGAAGCAGTAGCCGCCGCGGCGACTGGGATGTTCCCGACGGGCTCGTTCCCTGCGGCATGGAAGGCCGCAAACCTTGTTCTCATACCGCCCGATCTGCCTACACGGCGCCCTGGCTAACGCATTCGAGTCCATTGTGGAGGCACGCCTCCGGGACTTCGCGGAGGGGAGCGACCTGCTGTCCGACGCCCAGTACGGATTCCGCAAGGGCTACTCAACCATCGGCGCCATAAAGCGAATCCAGGCGCAGGTTGAACTCCTCCGCGAGTCCCCGCCTAGAAGACGGGACTTGTTCCTCGCGATTTTACTGGACGTCAAGAACGCTTTTAACAGCCTACCGTGGAAAGTCATTCTAGGGACTCTCCACAGGAAAAAGGTCCCCTTTTATCTTCGAAAGCTTTTATCGAATTATCTACATGACAGGACAATCCTGTCCCACGGGTCCGTTTTTAACATGACTGCAGGGGTGCCACAGGGATTCATACTTGGCCCCCTGCTATGGATTATAACCTATGACGACGTGCTACGGCTGAGGGATTTCCCCCCGGCGTCAACCTCCTTCCCTACACTGACGACCTCGTCCCAACCGTCCAGGCTTGAACCGCGGACCTGCTGCAGAGCCGTGCGAACGAGGCACTTGGCGAAGTCGCCCGCTGGATGTAAGAAGCGGGGCTCGCTCTCGCCCCAGCCAAAAGCGAGGCGATACTCTTGGTGGGCCGAAGAACATACCCCGACCTTCACCTCCGCCTAGATGGCCAGGAGATCGTACTCGTCAACCACGTAAGGAACCTCGGGGTTACCCTTGACAGGGGTCTCCGCGGCACCGAACACGTGCGGCGGGTGACGGAAAAGACAACAAAGACAGCCAATGACTTCGCACGTCTCATGCCCAACACATATGGTCCACGGCAGCTGAGAAGACGAATAATAATTATGTCCGCGGCCGAGTCGGTTGCCCTGTGCGGAGCTCCGGCCTGGCCCACCGACACACTAAAATTCGCCGCGAACAGGACTCGCCTGCGTCGGGCCCAGAGGGTCGGAGCTCTCAGGGTAATCTCAGCGTACAGGACGGTCAGCGCCGCGGCGGCCTTCGTCCTTGCCGGAACGATCCCGTGGGATTTAAAGGCAGCCGAGCGCCGCCGCTTATGGGATAACCCAGGCCTCAAAAAAGACGAGGAACGTCAGCTTACAATCGACCTCTGGCAGGAGGAGTGGGAAGGCCTCGAACAGGGTGCCCCAGGCGCCAGCCTCCGCACCCTGATCCCAAATATCAGAAGCTGGCTCAACCGGCCGGGGGGGGAAATTACACTCCACACAACCCAAGTACTCACAGATCACGGCGACTTCCAGTCGTACCTGTTCAGGATTGGGAAGGTCCCCAGCCCCACGTGCGTCCACTGCGGCGATGGGCTCGACGACACTCCAGAGCACACGGTGCTTAGGTGTCCGTCATGGGCGGAGCAGCGCGCAAGCCTAACGGAGTTTTTAAGTAACAACCCAGCTCTTAACCTACACGACCTCACTATGAAAATGACGGAATCAATATCAGGATGGAACAAAGTAACCCAAGCTTTTAAGAACATACTGCAAGAGAAGTCAAGGGCCTCCCTTCGAGTCCGCTCGCGCCTCCCCGAGGCTCCCGGGGAACACATCCGCCTGGAGCAGTAGACTCGCCCCCCCTGACTATTTGATGATATGCGCAAGCAGTTCCCAGTCAGCGTGGGGGACGGGGACACGACTGGTTTTTAGTGGGTTTGAGCCCCACACTACCGGCCCGCACTTGCAGAGAGCTCCCTTGCTGCGGTGCCCGCGTGTGCAACCGCATTTTCCAATTAGTCCTCTAAAAAAAAAAAAAATCATTGGAGAAGAAGCTAGCCATGAGTAGACCCCCACCCCAATTTGTAGTAATTGCATAGACAGTTCGAGGTGGGGGACCGCAGAGACAACTGGTTTTAGTGGCTTGGGGTCCTACACGTGCAGACGAGTTTCCTCCAGCGGTGTCAATGTGTGCAAACCGCATTTTCCAGTTACTCCCCTATATAAAAAGAGCCCCTACGACGATTCTTCAATCAAGTTAAGGCACTACTCGAGCAACCATACGCGTGAATAAAACGCCATCGGTTGTATTTTAATATGCATTTCGTAAGTGTGTGTCTTATATTTGTTATGCAAGGTAAACGACTAGCTTTGCTGATCCAGTGTATCAGTGCTAAGTTTGGTTATACCCTACCTCGATGTTTTTCTCACTTCTACTGCTGAGTGGTTAACTTACAGTGTTCTAGAGTCAAATGCGTGCTGTTGGATCGTTTGAACGTCTGTGGCGCCACAGCAAGAATATATAGGTGGCTGTTCTAGATTTAAAATTTGTATTGAAACACTCCGCAGTGTATACATAGGTATACGTAATAAGACAAATTTTTAGAGATAGATTTTCAATAGGAATTTTAGGCACATATATATATATACTTCCGCCGTGATTGAACCCTTGAATTCGATAAGCTAAGATCGAGATTCTGGGTTGCTAGCCTCGTCGGATACACCATGGCTTGATCTAGTAGTGGGTTAGTTTTTTCTATTTGTCCCTCGCCTAGGTCGTTTGTGCTAGTGATTGTACAACATTTCGGAGCCAAAGGGAAATGCGTAACAGTTCCAAAGTGAAAAAGATACCCGTTATTGATAAGGACATCATCTTTTATAGTATTGGCAATGGCAGGCAAGAGTGTGTGTAATGAAATAGACATATTAACTTGAGACACCCTAACTAAAAACGGCAAATATATGTTCAATCACTTGGTGTCATACGTGCAAAACAGTGCTATGCATAATTTTGCTTTATTTGGATTTGGGTTTTATTTATGCTGCTTAGTTTGTAACATTTTAGAGTCAAACGAAACTCGATGGTCTTGCTATGACGCTCCTAAATGTAACCTCCTATGTAGACTATGTAGACGCAGTCAGACTTAGCCATAATACATAATAATAAATAAAATACCTGATGTATTTTCTTTACGGGAGGTATCGGGAATGCATGATGCACATGCGTCACTAGCAGCCTGCGTGACGAGTGTGGGGCTCCCATGCACACTCAACCCGGCTTCCTCCCCCCCCCCCCCCCCCCCAGGCTCGATATTACATTGGCATTACTTCGAAGCCGTGGGAGAGGCGTCTCTGCCATTCTCCTTCACTCAGCTCTATCCCTGTCTATCACACGCATGTTTACCTGCGGTTCGACGACAAGGTTGTCGCCTCCCTCCATGCTTCCGTCGAAGTTATCATATGGGCGACCAACTCCCTGATGGGCCGGCGTCTCAAAGCGGCTGGTCCTGCTTCCCTCTCTTCGCTGAGTGCATCACACTGCAGAACAGTATGCTCCGCGGTGTTCGCCTTTCCAGTGTCACACAGTACACAGGTGTCGCTGATAGCCTTCTTAATCCTTGACATGTAACTGACACGAACTGGCCGTATGCGGGCAGAACCTGAGTAGTCCAGTAGGAAAGTTCCCCGTGTCAGCGGTCGTAGCACACCCTGAGGCATCAGACTCTTGGTCCAGCTCTCTGTGGTGACACCACACTCACCCAGTCCTCATGCCAGGCCGATATTGTGTCACTTCTGACTTTAGTGAGATCCAGATCTTCATCTAGATACAATTTACTTCTTTTAGCCATTACGAGGTCCCATGGCAGCATCTTGGCTAGGACCAGGGGTGCTTCAGTCGAGACTGTCCGATACGCCCGGCTTACCCTGATTGCCAGCGATCGTTGGGTCGACCTTAGTGCACCCCTCACATTTTGCCGTCTGCAGTGCCATGTCCCCCCAAACTGGGGCTGCGTATAGCGCCACTGATTCGTCCACCAAAGCCAGGAGCCTTCTTTTCTCCTCAGTCACCCCACCGACCCTTGGCATGATCCACGCCAGGTTTGGGAAGACCTTTTAGGTCTTTTCGGTCACGCACTTTCACGTGTGCCGATCCGGTCAGTCCCGTATCTAGCATGACCCCAAGGTGCTTCGCCTTGTACCTGATTTCTATTGGGTGGCCTGCCATCACGAGATTGACGCCGGTCGTCCTCTTTCTGCCTGTCAGGTACATCGCCTCCGTCTTGTCAGGTGCCAGTTTTAGAATAGAATAGAAAGCACCTTTGTTCATGTAGCAAAAGGTAAGGACTGGCTGGCTGCAGGCGGGGCCTGTGCAGTCGTCCTGTTGTGAAAATTTCTGGCCACGCGCCAGGCGAACATATTATTGATGTGCTCCGTTCTTGCAACGCATTTGGGTACATACACTATTTGGCTTCTGTGATTGTTCGGCCTTACACCAAAGACATGATCAATAAGACTAGCGCCCAATTAGTTAAGCTACAAGCCGTCTGTCATTTTTCTTGAGTGTGTTTATTTAGGGAGGTAGTACAATATCGTTCGTTGTGGATTTAAAAATCTCCTTCGATCATACCTATGTATTTACACTAACAGGGATGCCATACGGGTGAACAGTATAAAAGTTTGGACAACACAATCGATTTGTACAAACGAAGGTACACCGTGAGCTCCTTGACAATAAAACAGCGAAACAACATATTCACAAGTATGCACAAGCTGCTTTGACTAGTTTTTTTTTATATGTGCGTAGTAGGTAGTTTATCTCAAAGGAGCCGTGTTTCACAACGAGACATTTGTGAACGGAGAGCTGCTTACCACTCTCAACGCACTACCTGCTGGCACCGTCCACTGCAGACTGCAATGCGATGTGCTCCGATCAGGAATCAAGCGCACTATACATTTTAAGATCGTCTGCGTACAAAAGATATTTAAAAGTCGATGGTATATAGAGTTTCATATCTAAAACAAATACTATGTACAAAAGCGGAGGAACGGTGCTCTTCTGCGGCACGCCAGACGGTGCCGCGTGCAGGGCTGCTTAAGGCGCCTCCTGACTTGACTCGGAAAGTCCGGTTGCGTAAAAACTCTGCAAACCAGTCGCAGGTCTGCGGATGGACCTCGACCGCTCTTAGTTTGTTAACTACAATCTTCCTTTCTTATGTATCAGGGTCACAATGTTTTGCTTGCTTGAAAAAACATAGGCCTTTTGGAATCATAATACGAACGCTCAAAAATTCGCTTTAAAAGTCCAGCTAAAAAGATGGCAAGTTTTTTTAATATTTGCGGGATGCTGTCAGGTGTGTGGCTGCGTTTGGACTTAAAACGCAGCAATTGCAAGTGAAGTTATCGAACTCTGAACCGCTATCGTGAGAGATGCGCTGGTTACTGGAGCAAAGTTGAACAAGGTCGCGAAATGCGATGTCAGCAGCTCAGCTGTATCCTCGTTCTTCGATGCAGAGCGCGAGTCTGACTCCAGGGTCGGGAGGGCTTCATTGCTGGTCATTCGTATGGTGGCGTATCGGAACAGAGCATTGCTGTCTTTGACGTTTATATTCAACTCCGTCAGAATGCGAAGTCGCTTTGTTGCCTTCGTGAGCTTTCGGTGAGGATAAGAACACGATTCGGAGTCCGGCGACGAAGCGATCAGTTGATCGCGACGCGATATATAAGCGCGAATGGTCTCAATCTTCTTGTCGGCTACAGTGGGCGTCTGTTCACGGTCAATCACGGCAATATCGCCGGCATACGCCAACGCTTCCACCCCATACGAGAAAGATCGGATCTCAGAGTTCACTAGAACGCACTCTAGACCGCAATCGTCTAGTGTACCTCATTGCAAAACGGCCGCTGTTCATCGAGAACCTCGAAACTTGTTTCAGGCAAGACTATTGATGGCTGCATTTGAACAGAACATCGCATCTTGGCAGCACAGCTTTTTCGGGCCGGAGGTTGTGATGCATCGAACTTAAACTCATCAAATGGGAACGCAATAAATTAGTACGTCGAGGTGCATGCACTTCGCCGTACATGTTTTGACATGATTTTTTTATGAATCGACCATGTCGTATGAACCTAGCGTGCTATGCAGATGCATAAGATGCGAAGAACCTTGGGAGAAGTTCTACGCCGGTCGGTATATCATTTTATCACTGTACCATCTGTGCACTCACGGGGAAGTCTGCTTGCTACATCTCACACTGGCAAACATGTTTAGCCAATAGTACGTGACGTGTGTGACTACCGACACGGAATGCTTTCTGTAACACCTGAGAACTTTCCTCATGGAGCCACAAACGTCTCATTCCAGCCAGCCAGTACACCATAAGAGTCGAGCAACGATGCTAATATGATCGTGGGTACGTTTTTTAATGTCAGAAAAACAAGAAATGCTACAGATCAGGCAGTCATTTTATGATGTCCTGAACATATCCGTTGAAATGGCTCAAGTGAGTATCGGCGGCCAACTGCTGTCTAAGATATTGGTCAACAATATTTGAAGTACTAAGACACGGCCGACTGACCCTATTTGCTGATGAAGTCAAAGCACTCTTTGTCGGCAATTTCCCACAAGAGGTATTTCATTCATAATTTATTCGCCGTGAAATTGGTAGTTATAATTAAAACACATCACTCCAAAGTGCTATCATAAAGAAATTATATATATATATATATATATATATATATATATATATACAATTGTGATGTAAGAACATGTGCACAGCCCGCTTAGGGTATAACTCAAAGCATTAGGTCCTGGGCTAGGGCTAGTCCACCTAGCCAGGGTACCTCTAATCGAGGCGGCATTCCCTCTTTGAACATCTAATGACAGACGTTGCAGTAAGTATTCGCCCGCCCTCTTGTCTCCTGTAGCGAGTACCAATCTTTTTTCGACATCATTAAGCAGTTTCTTCGTGAGCAGCCCAGCCCCCCCCCCAAGGTCTCAAACGCAAGGGGTGAGAACAAGTGTGTCAAACGCAAGGGGTAAAAGACGCCTGAATACTTTCTGCACTTGGCTGCTTCCGCTAGGGCTACCGCGTGTCCAGGGCGAACTGCGCCCGCACCGACCATTGAAGGGGCTAAAGAGTCGATTACGGTTGCATCCCATGGCCCTGCTCAAAGGGAGTCAGGGTGATGCCATCAGGTCTCCTTCCATCGTCTCGGACTAAACCAGGGGACTCCAAGATGCATGGGTACCCTGCCGATCGCAGCGCTCTGCTAAACGTTTCTATATATATATATATATATATATATGTAAGACTGTAGAGTGGCAATGTTATGTCAAGCGCCTATATAGATTGAGAGACACAGCTTAGCGACCGTTGCTAGTAGCGGCGAACTTAGCGGAGAAAGCGCTACGGCGGCAGCGACAGCGGCGGGTTTGAACCCGGAGCCGTTATAACGGACGACACTACAGTGAGTCGCGGTTGAGTCGCGGTCGAAGAAGGAGCAGAGTGTGCTGAGAGAGGCGGTGCTGTAGCGACGTTGCAAAGGAGTCGGATGCATTAAAACTTCAGCCGTGGTAGTCAATATCCGTGTCTTCCTCCTAGTAACCTAGTTTAGGCCCTGACATATATATATATATATATATATATATATATATATATATATGTTTATATATATTCAGGGTGTTTCAGGAATATTTCAAGAGCGATGTATGAAATTGTAGAGCTCGTTAAAGCAAATGTTGTTTTCCAATAAAACATGGTCTCTGAGAAGTCTTGTTTCGGAGTGAGAGTGAAAATACTAGAATTTGTGACACTGGTGATTTTACCCGATATAGGAGCACAAAATTAGCTTTCACACCAAATACCTAAAAATCATTACTCTACGACCATTCACTGCGCTCAAAGCTAACATATTCAGGCAAACGCACATACGCACATTTCACGACGATTATTTTGGTACTAAACGTATGGCAATGCGAGCCGCTGTTGCGGAGTAATTAATACTTAAAAAAGTAATTAATTTTTCGGAGGACATGTCGAGATTGAGTGCATGCATAAATTACTTTGTCCCAGAAAGATTGAGAGAGTAATATATGGAATTGTAAAGCTCGTTAAAGCAAATGTTTTTTCCAATGAAACATGGTCTTTAAAAAGTCTTGTTTCGGAGTGAGAGTAATATTACTAAAATCCGCGACACTAGTATTGTTGCCCGATATAGGAGGCATAAAATGTACAATTGCGAGACAACCGGTCCTCCTATAGATAAACTAAGCACATCAGAAAATTCTGCTTCTTCTGAGTATATAATGTCGCCTAAACGATGCGACACGGTCGTTTAGAAAACAATTCGCAAAAAATGAAGTTCTTTTTTTAGCCTTTACGTTCAATATCTCAAAATCATAACCCTACGACCAATCACAGCGCCCAAAACTAACACATTCATCGTCAAATGCGCATTTCATGCCGATCATGTTGGTACCAAATACATGGCAATACGAGCCGTGATTGCGGAGTATTCAAGATTGAGTGCATGCATAAATGACCTACTTTATCAGATGAAGCACCCTAGTTCATTTATGCATGCACTCAATCTCGACACGCTCCCCGAAAAATCTTAATTACTCCGCAACAGCGGTTCGCATTGCCATACGTTTGGTGGCAAAATGATCGTCGTGAAATGGTTTTGAGGTAATTGGTGTGAAAGCTAATAAAGTTACTTCATTTTTGCGAATTCTGTTCTAAACGACCGTTTCGAAACAAGGAAGGCTGCAACGGTTTCCTTACACACAAGTATGCGTACCGCCCAATATCGCATTGTCCACAGCTACTATATATGCATCCCTTAATCCTGCTGAAGCAGTTTGGCTGCATTACATATCAAGTAGTGGTACCTGTGCCAGGTCATTCGGTACAAAACGTGCGATCTCTTTGGCAACATCTTTTTAATTTATCAGAGTAAAGGGTAGACATTCAGTATGGTTTTCAATTGCGAAATTTGCGCTTTTTGTCTCTGTATCTGTTCTGTAGAAGTCTAATGTCTCTGTGAAACGAGACCTTATTAAGTAGCGTTTTCACTCCGCGCGGCTCTAGGGCTAGTGTGGTTGACGCGTGTTTTGGCAATCTTAGTATACCTTCTGTAAAGCAAGCCTTTAACCTATCTAGGATTTCCAAATCACTCATTGTCAAATATTGTGCGGTTGCGAGCAGAAATGATGTTATTATCAAGAGTAATTTCACTTTAAAACAGTTAAAACAGTTAAATGCTGCTTTCACGTCGATTGCGGCCACAATTTTGCCCGAATTTTGTCTACATGTGTACTGAATGAGAGCATTGGGGTTAGGATGACCCCCTGAATAATTAAGGGACTACCTTGAGTGCCCCCCGTTTTTTAATATATAGTATATATATATATATAATTCGTACACCAGCTATACGCTTATAAGTACGTTTCTCGCGCGGTTAGGCATGGGTTGACGCTGTTGAATTAGTATCCCTTCTGTAACAAGCCTTTAACCTATCTAGGATTCAATCATCTTGTCAATGTTGTGCGGTTGCGAGCAGAAGGATGTTATTATCAAGAGTAATTTGACTTTAAAACAGTTAAATGCTGCTTCACGTCGATTGCGGCCACAATTTGCCCGAATTTTGTCTACAGTGTACTGATGAGAGCATAGGGTAGAGCCTGGTAAGTTGTGAACACCCTCCGTTTATTTTTAATATATATAATATAGTGTACTACCTAACGCTATTACGAGACCTTATTAAGTAACGTTTTCACTCCGCGCGGTTCTAGGGCTAGTTCTAGGGCTAGTGTGGTTGACGCGTGTTTTGGCAATCTTAGTTACCTTCTGTAAAGCAAGCCTTTAACCTATCTAGGATTCCAAATCACTCATTGTCAAATCACTCATTGTTGTGCGGTTGCGAGCAGAAAGGATGTTATTATCAAGAGTAATTTGACTTTAAACAGTTAAAACAGTTAAATGCTGCTTTCACGTCGATTGCGGCCACAATTTGCCCGAATTTTGTCCACATGTGTACTGAATGAGAGCCTTGGGGTTAGGATGACCCCCTGAATAATTAAAGTTGTTGACTACCTTGAGTGCCGTCCCGTTTATTTTTAATATATATATATATATATATATATATATATATATATATATATATAACTGTTACGTACCTAACGCTTATTACTAATTTACAACAATTAGATTTGGGGGGGGGGTGAATTGTGAGAATCCGAGGTAGCCAAGCGAAGGTGGTACGTACTGGGGTTTGGGTATCTCCCCGAAGGCGAGATATCCCGCGGCTACCTTATAGAGTGGTAGCTAACCACTCCCGATGACTGCTGGTTTGCGAGTAACCATTTGGTCTGATCTCAGTTAACATTACGGCTACGCCGCACCTCTCGCTTGTCCCTCTCACCTCTTTTGCAATTTATCCAACGTATAAGTTTCACTGTTGTTCTCTACACACCTACGACCTGTTAGTGCACGTGATATCGTCGAAGCTAGACTTGAGGCCGTTGACATGCAGCATATTGATCATATCTAAGGCGAGTGGCGCCTTTTGGCGCACTCCAAAATAACTATTGTAATACCGTGGCACCAAATGGCTAACGCTCGATATCGGAGATGTCGTGCGTAACAGTAGCAGCATAAAATCCTTTACGTAAACGTATTACCTTTGTAAAACTGTATGTGATTTCGGGAGTTCGCTAGGATTACTAAATCGTCTGCGTAGAATGCGTGTGGGGTAACAAGTTCTCGAAAAAAATCTGCGAATCTACATACGCACGGAATGAAAATGAAAAGGCTAGCTAATATATTTTCAATTTTAAAATGATATGTTTTCAAATATATTTAGTATCAATAATAAGAATATTTAGGCCTAATAGGGAAAAATCACAAGGAGCTTTCTAACGGAGCTGGGTCAACCGGCGATAGAAGGGCATGGCAGTTCTTGCTACAAAGAATACCAGTTGAAATTCAACGCGGAAACGCCGCGTCGATAATTGGTTCATTGCCTACAAGCAAGGGACTTCCCTTCCGTTGTAGCCGAATCAAGTCGGCGTCAAAAATGATATCTACAGCTAATGGACTTAAATAAATACTAAAACTTTATCTGATAAGAATATTATTTTTATATTATTGTTATTATTACTAATTATTATCGTTTATCACTGGCATACAGGTAGGTCTCCTCGGGAGTAGCAGCCATTACTTCTGCACGCTTGCCGTGATGCACTTCATACGCCACTTTACTTTAAGCCTCAATAAGTAATGCCTCTTTTTATCTCTCTCTCTCTCTCTTCATATATGTGAACCTTTTTCATCTCTCTTATGTGGCAAAATGTAGTATTTCTCGTGATCTAATTCTGGTTGAGCAGATTTGTGCGTTTTTCACTCTTTCGGCTTATCAAACCAAGGCTTTTGTCTTTGGACTTTCACTTCCGCGTTTGACTTCGCAGAGAGAAGAATGAGCCATCTATTGTAATTGGAGAGTTCAATTTCGTGCTACGTCGTCTTTATATTCAGCCAGCTTATATGCTTGTTGCAACAGCTGGCTAATGAGTGTAATGAGGAGTAATGAGTGAGGCACGACCGCACGTTGTTTGCAATGCTGTTTGAACACGACCTGAGAGTTTCTACGATGAGCCGATGGGCTGAAAGCGATTTCTCGAAGATAGTATCTGTCGTCTTCGATGCGATACTGATGATAGCATTATGCCAAGCACAATACGCCCATTCGCACATGTTGCGACGTAGCACTCACTCTTATGTTGGCTCCCGGGTGGAGGCCGGGTGGCGGAAAAGGAGTCGCGTGAACGACACGGAGGAGACGTCGTAAGTTGCAGCAGCAGCAGTGTGCCTGCTTGATAGCAGGTTGGCCTCAGAGGGCTGATGTTGAAGTTTCCTTATTTAGTTAATAAACCTTACGGAGTTGAAATTCATTCAGTTGTACTCGGTGGAAGTCCCTACTACGTAGGAAGAAGATAACATCTTCTGCTTCAGCATGGCACTCATCTAGAGTGTTTTCGCAATCAGTCTGGCCTAATCTTATTAGTCTCCTATTAGGAACAAACGGAGGGGGGGATAGTCAGGTCTCCTGCTTTATGAGGTACGATTGTATGAGGACAAAGTCTACTGCGTTTTCAACAGATCTTATTACTTTCGCTTGCAAGAAATAGTTCGCTGGGCGAGCCTGAATATATCTCTGAAAATCCGATCGTACTCGCCAAAAAAACATTTAAGTCAGCGGAAATCTCCTAGTTTCTTAAAACTCCAGAACTAAGTGCCATTGTAGGGAGATTTTTAACAAATTTACAGGCGAAATAATAAAAGTCTGCGTGAGTATGAAGACGAATTAAACCCAATGGTTTGCACCCTTGTTAATTTTTTTGCGATTCCACGTGTCTCTTGGAGAAAATAAGAATGGTCTTCATATGTTTGGATTCTGGAGATGCTTTGAGCTTAAGATTCTCTGGAGCGCAAAAGATTGTTTCGCTTCTGTCGTATCGTTCGCTGCCCTTTTAGCTGGTGGCAAATTGAGCCACTTTAAAAAAAGTGTAAGAAAATAATATTACGAAATACTTCTCAACGGAAACGCACAGGAATCGTTCCCTTGCATCGCTAGTCACAAAAGAGCTGAGGGATATTTAACCTGGGGCAGTACTATACCTAGAAGTGTTTATGCCAAATCAAGTCAATAAATTAAGTCTGCGCTCAACGGAGTTGATCCCGTTGCATACACTGCGTTAGCTGAATATCAACTAGCAGAATGTGAACAGAAATCTTAGTGAAACACTAAATCGCAGAGTGCCTCAAGCCCCGTGGAATCAAGGATGCTACCTTGCAGGCTAATTTTGAGACAAACATGTAATAGCGAAAGCACAAAAATAATCCAGGCGATAGAGGGAATAGACGCAGTTAACTATGAATGGGAACTGTCCATTTATTGGCACAAAGTTTTGTGTATCACCACAAAATCTCACTAATGTAAGTTGTTATTATTATTCGTTCTTTGTACTTCTTCACCCAAAACAACAAGCAATTTACCAGGTCAAAATTCGTTTCTTTGCTGCGATGCATTGTGAGTTGACAAGTATAATGTATATATGCATATAGATATATATATATATATATACATCGTCAAGGTACCGTAGCTCAATAAGCCCTTGAGCTGAGTGTGCGCAGTCGATGATGATTACAGAATCGCTAAGTGGCGATTCATTGTCGAGAGGATAGAGAGAGAGAGAGAGAGAGAAAGAAAGGTCTCGTGTCACTTTTCAGCTTGGTCGGCTTCGGTGAACTGCATCAGTTCGACGATCTGCTCGTGGTTCCGGAAATCGACTAGCTGAATGTTGATCTGAAGCTCGTGCGCGACCTGATCGAGTGCGCGCGTTTCGTACGTCCTGTCGGGATTGACGAGGTTCACCGCTGTGCCGGGCCGGCCGAAGCGTCCCGCGCGACCCACGCGATGGTAGTACGTTTCGAGATCGATCGACATGTCGCGCGCCAGCGGCAGGTCGAAGTTGATCACGAGCGACACCTGGATGATGTCGATGCCGCGCGCGCACACGTTCGTCGTCACCATCACCTTCTGCTGGCCGTGGCGGAACCCCTCGATGGTGGCCAGCCGCTGTTCCGGGTCGAGTTCGCCATGCAGCTGGGCGACGTTCTGGCCGAGGTCGCGCATCAGCGCCGACACACGGTTGGCGTCGGCGCGCGTCCGGCAGAACACGATGCACTGGCCGATGCTCAGCGACTCGTACAGGTTCGAGATGGCCTCGAGCTTGTCGCGTTCGGTGCGCGTCTCCATGCGGAAGTGGTGGATGTTGCCGAGGGCCAGCTGATCGCGACGCAGCGTCAGCCGGACGAGTGGCGGGTTGATGATGACGTTGGCAAGCTGCACCACCTCGTCGGAGAACGTTGCCGAAAACAGCAGCATCTGGCAGGCGGCCAGATCAAGCTGACAGTGCAGCTTGATGACGGCGTCACCGTGCCCGCACTCGTCGAGCATCACGTCGGCCTCGTCGAGCACAAACACTCGCACCTTCTTCATGTCGAACAGCTGCAGCCGAAGCGCCCAATCGAGCAGCTTGCCGGGCGTGCCGATCAGGATGTGCTCGGTGATCGTCTGGTGCCGAATCAGGCACTGTCCGCGGACGGCGTGCCGTATGCGCACGTCGGGCGAATGCACGAGCATGCGGCTGCACTCGCTCGCGATCTGCTTGGCCAGCTCGAGCGTCGGCAGTATGACCATGACCTGCGGCCAGTTGTCCTGCGGCCGGACGCGCGCCAGCGCCGCCAGCAGGAACGCGGCAGTCTTGCCCGTACCGGACTGCGCCTGCGCCATCATGTTGACGGGCGGCTCGTCGAGCAGCAGCGGCAGCGCCGTCTCCTGGATACGCGACGGCTTGGCGAAGCCCATGCGGCATATTGCGCGGTAGAGGTTCTCGTTTAGGCCTAGCTCGGTGAAGTCTGTCACCGCCCGGATCGGCGACGACTCTTCGGCGCCGCCGCGGACCTTGTTCAGTCGGCGGTACTCGACCGAATACGATCCCTCGTGAAGCATTTTGAGCCGGCCGTCATTGTTGACGACGTCGTTGTTGTCGTCGTTGTCGTCGTTTTCATTTCGTCGAATGTTGTTTTGTCGGCTGCCGCCACCGCGAGCCTCGGAGACGACCATCGCAGTTTCTCTATTTCTCTAGCTCTCTTACCGCGCCGGATCAACGTCACTGACAACTGACAACTGAAACACTACAACGCACAGCGAAACACTGCCTGCTTCCCGTAGAGACGCAGTAGTACGCCCGTCACGCGCCAACACACTGCAGCCGATTTCGAAACTAAGGTCACCGGAAGTGATTATTAGGTACGTGAGAATTTAAAGAAGTACCGCGAAATACTGGATATCGATTTGGAATTTCGGAGTATGATTAAGTTTCCCCCATCCAACCGCCCGAAGCGCGGGTGAGACTTGAGAGAAGGTAAGACGCGTCGAGAAACGAAGGCATCGTTGTGCTCGTCGAAGGCAGCCGCAAATATTAACTACGTATTAATTCCAGAAGGATGTGAGTGCCTGCAAGACGCTAAACAAATTGAATAGTGGGTAGCAGCAGCACCCTTAACATATTTTTTGTTCGAGGTATTAGGAGAGCATCCAGAGAACGATATGGGTTCGCTTAAAGCTGTCCGCAGAATGGCTTTGTACTTAATTTTTTATTGCTGACTTTATGTAGCTGCTTCAATCATATTTGATGTATTATTTTCAATAAGCATAGCACTAAACTCGTTTATTGTTATGATTATTAAACATTGTCAATAGCTTGTGTTGTGTCTAGGCATATTCAGGTAGACACAGCTGTCGGCTCGACGCTACACTGTTGTGTCTAGGCATGTTTAGGTAGACACACGGCTGTCGGCTCGGCGCCACGTGCTGGCGGACGTGCAGTGGAAAGAGTAAGCACGAGAAGGTACGAGAAGCGTACAGACGATTCGATAGAAACGTCTACTCGGACCGAATCGATTCTACCACATTCGAGAACAATCTAAGAGGCAATAAATACAGCTGACACAGAGAGTCAGCAAGCCACTCTACAGGTGACAGCAGGCGATCGTGTTTTCATTCCTTACGTACCAGGCTAGTCTAAGTTCAATAGACTAAGTCCTCTGGTCAGAGTGTGTACAGTTCACGTACATATTAGCTTGTTTCTAATCATTGCAATGAAACATACTGTTTAAAATTAAAGTGCAATGTACCGCCTGTTCCCTCTAGAATTTATACTATGTTTGTGTCGCTGCTCCTTTCCTCCTTTCGTTTTATGTGTACATTCATAGAAGGCCGAGCCGAAGACCGTCTGATATGTCAGTGAAGAGAGTCTTTAGAAAAATGCAATATAATATAATATCACTGTGTCAAAGTGAATGTGAGGTTATGTGGCGAGTCATGGCAGCCATGTGAGCTTCATGTCGTGTTTGACACAACAATCGGGCGTTTTTTCTAGAGACCTCTCGAGATACCATATGTCGGTGAAGCTTTGCAGCCAGCTCTGGTGCATTTCAGGAAGGAATCCTACCTACGACGAAGCAACGTGGATGGGCGTCCTTTAGCGGCCCCTGCAGGCGACGTCTTACCAGCCGGCGTTTATTTAGCAGCGACTTGCATGTTAGTCCATGGTCGAGAAACAGTGAGATAAAAAAGAGCGAGCTAACGATTGTTCAGGGAAGAGAGACGGTGTTTGTGAAGAACCTAAACAAATTGACCCAATTTCACTGCGTGTGGGTCCAAGTGTGTTCTGTGTGCCAAATCAGGTTGAAGAGCTATTTGGCATCATGTGTATACCGCGTTCTGATAACAGGGAAGTCACTTGAGCGTGCTATTTTCCACTTGATAGCACTCGTTCTCCTCCAAGATGTTTGTCTTCGAATTTTGATTGAAGGGTATTATATGGTAATGGAAGGTTTGTTGATGATCTCAAACAAGGTATCATTGCACGTGAGCGACATAACTGAGGACTATCATTCTATGCTATGGTATTGTGCGGTTGTCTGGGACATTTTTGAGAGTATTTTGCATGTCTTAGGTTGATGCGAACATTTTTGATGTTTTGGTATCCACTCGTTTCAGCTTGCAGCGCCGTCTAGGCAACATCAGCACGGGAAAGGGTGACATGTTTACGATAGAGCGACCATTATTGCGCCCGCCGGTACGCTCTGCTTTGGCGCCAAAGCTTTAGTTACTTACTGAGAAGGCAAAGCAGAGAATTTAAAATGATAATTCGGAGTGTTTTGCTGTACGAGTTCCGAAAACCTTGGAACGCTACTGTAGCGTGTCGAAACACCTCCACCAGCTTCGGTGACGACTCAATCAATTTAGACAAGGTGAATGCCGCGATGGACTATATTCGGCCGCAATCGTACAATGCAGATGTCTCAATAAAAGAGACCGTGCATCCCCAAATTGAGTTGAATAAATTGAAGCGCATGCGCGACTGCACTTAGCTCCTCAATCGCCACCGCCAAGCAACGGTTCTTGGATCTCTTAACTCTGGTAACCTGCGATAAAAATTGATCTTCGAGAACGAGCATGTAAGCAGGCAAGATTCTGGTCCGAGGGCGCAGGCAGTTCCCATAGTCAATTCAAACGAAACGCCAGGTCAACTAATGCTATGTTCTGTTGTCGGCCCGACATCAGAGGCATCGTTCACTTGGAACATTCGATAAGGATATCGTCATGACCACAGTCAAGAACTTCAACGACTTCGAAAAAACAATTGAGCCGTGGACAGCAAAAGAGTCATCTTTCGCCAAGAACACACGCGACCTCATGTGAAAACCATCAGCCTTAAAAAATACAAGATCTAGGCTAGGAACTTACTATGGGAGCACCCACCATACTTACCGGGCCTTGCACCTGCAGACACTCACCTATTCTGGTCTCTCCCAAACGTTTTGACTGGAAAATACTTCCGTCTGATGGGAATGAAATATTGACTCTGACATAGGATATTTTTTTCATTCCTTTATTTCCAATTCAATATGCAACATACTTGCGTTTTATTACCCAAACGATCTATCGTAGAGTACCCTATGCCAACGTGTAGTATTACAGTCGTACACCGTTGTTCAGTCTTTTTTTATTACATTTTATATAATATCATTATAGATATAATGCGTGGGCTAATGATTCCTGATTGGCGCACATATGCAGTTCATCGAGGCTACAGTTTATGCTTGGAAAATATATTCAGTGAAGTGAAAGCACCCATATCTCTTATTCGCGTGACGGTATTTAATTGAGCGAATGCATTGCGCCTCTTCTCTGAGAGTACGATCCGACAATCGTAGCTCATACACAAAAGCAAAACAAAAAGTTGCGCACACAAGTCGGGAAGCTGGCGCGAGCGCACTCGTCCCGCTGAAAGTCACTAATTGTCGAAGTACAGGGAGCTGTTGCCGCAATACATAATTCAGCCGATCGCCATTGAAACGTTAGGACCAATGGGTGAGGCGACCGTCAAGTACCTCAAAGAGCTCTGAAGTTCAACGTGGTAATGCAGTGGCGGTAGTGGGGTCGCTTCCATCACCGGGGGAAGGACTGCCAGAAATGCCGTAGCAGTAACAACTAATATTTGGCTATTAACATTGAAACATTAAATAAACTAGTCGTACTCTCGTTTTGAGTGCGATCCCCACGAAATATCAAACACTGTGTTTTTGTCCACCGTAGGTGTTTTTAATGACATTACTTTTATTAGTTACTAACAGTGTTGGACTAACAGACTTGATCATCTAGGGTTTGACCCAATAATGCGGAAGTTGACTCGGCTGTCCTAAGAGGTCCAGTCCAGGTTATTATGAATCGCTGTCGACACTTGACATCAGTGGCATACGTGTAAACTTACTGTTATGCGTACTATCACAAATGCGTAGGTGAGGTGTTAAGTACTCAAAATACTATATGTTCATATATTGAGGCGATTTGCTTTCTTTATTTGGGCAAAGCATGGCACACACTCGTATGCGCAAATACTAGTATTTAATAGTTTAGAGTCGGAGGATATTGTGTGGTTGAATTGAGTGTGTGACAATGAACAGTGTCGGGTACGAGCGTTCGTATATGCGGTGACTGCATGCGTGGTGAATCCATACGGTATAAATTACTGTTATTAAGCCGACAGCTTGCCGAGTTCTTCGAGGAAAGGTTTTTACTTTAGGTTTTAGAGTAGAAGCATTTTCTTATTTATCACCCGCAACGAGGGATACGATGCTATTATACAATAGAACTTGATCAAGCATTACGATGATACGATGCTATTATACCATAGAACTTGATCAAGCATATGCGTTTATGTATTTTGTTCCATTAATTAGGCTACGAGGACGGAAAGTATAGGTACGGATAACGTGTTTTTCAATGCTGCAATAAAAATAGCTCACTTCAACTTGTATGCGAGCTGACAGACAGATGCTAATCTGTGTTGAATTTGGTTGCTCCACCTCTTATGGTAACGGAGCCCTTGCCATCGCGCTCAGTGCTCACTTTGAATCTCCTCTGACCTACACGCTGCCCCAGTTGAGTCTCCTCTGTAAGCTAATGCACAGAGTAAGCAGCGCAACCTACACTCGTTCAATTTCTTCTACGCGTCAATCTGATGAGATATATGGCAAATGTTCTCGTGGCTGTAGCTGACTTACTTAACTTTTGTCCGTATTACCGCTTACAAAAAAGACAGGTGTACCCTCATTTACGTCTTAAGTATACGAAAAAAAGCGCAAGCATACACTTAGGATTATGAGGGGTTCTACAATAAACAAGACCTCCCTATAAGGTAAAAATTGCCCGGGGAGGCTCAATCACTTTATCATTATGTCAACTGCCGTTTTGACGTCTGCCGTGACTCCATTTAATTATTTGTTTGGCGCCTGACCATTGATACATTTTACGCGGTTTAAAGGGGGGGACTTCTGATTTGTCGTTTGGTTTGCTCTGCACTCTGACAATTTTAAGTTTTACCGAGAGAGTTTTTCAAAGGGCACCCACATACATATACGTACAATACCATGTGCCATACACCGGGCGTGTTCTAAGTTTTTATAATGTTCAAGACAATTTCACCGCATTCAGTAGCAAAGATTAGCCGAACGTGCAATCGCAAACCAACAGAGATCATTGCTTTGATGCATACAACTTATTCAGTTCAGGGCATTTTAAAGTAGGATTGCTGACAACGTAAATCAATCCAGGTCTTTTAAAGTGAGACTGCAAGAAATCTCAGAATTGTATCGCAGAAAAGTAAAAAATTATATATTTGCTCTAAGTGAGGTGCTTTTGCTTTGCTGACATATGAAAATGCCACTTGTAAACACCCTAAGCGACATAAATAGGTAAACAACTAATTCCATTAGCGAATTGCTTACGTTAAAAGGTTATATATAAGGATTTTTAAAAATGCAAGACACCTGAAATGTTTAACTAAAATGATACGGCTGGACCAGTATTTAAAATACATTTTGGCAAATTTTGGAAGACGCCACCAAAAAATCGAAAACTTTTACGCAAAATATCCGTAGCTTTATTACCACTGCCGCATCTGTCTAAAAGGAACAAGTATTGATATCGACAAATATTTGACTACGTGTGCAATTTTTTAGTGATGATGTAGTCCAAACGATAATTTTGCTTCAATAAAAGCCATTAAAATGTTTTTCTTTTAAATTAAAATAATTTTTAAAAAATGCAAAAATTAAAGCAAATATGAGCGGATTCAAATTATGTTCAAATATTAATTGAAACGGGCAATAGTGACATCCATGGCATGTCTTAAACCTTTAGTAATCATTGAACATACTTTAGATCAGCTATCGAATTGCTTTCTTCGCTAACACTTAACAAATTGTTCTCTTTAACAAACTGCGATTCACACAGGATTATTTTATTAGTGCTATCTTAGGATTTTGACGAGAATTAAAAATTATGCAATTCAAATGTGATTCCCGCAAAAACAAAAATATATATATATATAAATATCACTAGGCACATTGGCTTAGCTAATCCATCGTGGTACATGTAACATATACCTAATGTAATATACGGAAAATAAATTTGTAAGATTTTCACGGATGTCTATATATATATATACATTGTTTTACTATTTAGTTGGTGGAATCACATTCGAATTGCTTCAATGTTCTCTTTCCGTCAGACTCCAATTCCTCCAATATGGCTGCAACTTACCTATGGAACAATTTGCTACAAGATATGGGAAATTCCTCATCGTTCATCATCACATTTATATTACTCATATTGAGCATGCGTATAACATTGATACACATACCGTTGTTAGCTGCTCTCGGCATGTCATTCGAGAGAGGCAGTGGAATGAACTTTTCGTTAGGGCCAGACAGGCAGACGCATGATATTTCGTGCACGCTTGAGAGCACAATCGACAGCTGCACAGAAATGAGCAAACTATTTTATAACAGGTTTTAATGCCCATGATAACGATGATAACGGTTAATTATCCTTGAAGATTTCGTTACAAGTAGGAACACCATCAGCTTAACATGTCATCAGCGGATTAATTTTGACAAGGTATTTTCATGATCATGTTGCTGCGAAATTGGCTTACTGAAGGTTTCACCATGAGCACTTCAATGTCTGGGTTCTTCGTCTGCAGTTCAACGTAGATTTTTAGAATATTGGTGTAGATCCAGATGTTTTTGGAGCGATAGACGCCTTAGCTAACAAACTGATATGAATAACATGGAGACATCGGCAAGGTAGGCCATCCAATTGCGCTTATGACATCTGCAGATGACGTGGCTTGTAATCAAACGGGTTCGCAGGTGTCGGGACAAGCACGTCGGACCGGTGGGGGAACCCGTGAGTGACCACATTATCCGCTAGGCGGTCGCCACCTCTTCTAAGGGCTCATAGTACTGTTTTATGGATATTCTACCAGCATCCCACTACTAGGGTAGAGTCCCACACGACTCAGTTCGTTACAGCATTCACACCCCTTTACACAAAAAAGGTAGGCTATCCAGTTAGGCACAAGCTTAAACTGGCCACATCCAACTTCTACAATGAAACATAATATTACCAGGAATGACAGATGAGCATTATTTATTTCATGTATAACGTTTACACATTCATCGTTGAGCACAATATTGTATGCGTTCGCATGTTCAGTTTAATGCCAGTTTTCGTTTTGCTTTCGCCATTTCCTTCTCAAGGTTTGTGCAGTGCTCGCGCGTATATCGTGGCTTTTACAGGTGTCGCAGATGGCAGCACTGCTAATTATATGCTGGCACTCATAAGAACATCAATAACTTCGTTAGGACTTTCTTGAGGTCAGATGGTTGGCCCTCGCCGTGTGTTATTTGAAATCGGACCTTGAAGTCCGGTGTATGCAATTATTTGTTCACTCTACAATTCCTTACATTTCTCCTCTTGTTCTCATCGTTTGAAAATATTTTTCTTAGCTTTCATCCGAGTAAGCGCGAGTTGTTCGTATAGTCGAATTTACGTAAAGATATTATTTATTGATCTGTGGTTTGCACATTATGCCAAGTCAAGTCTCTTTCAAAAAGCTTTACATAAAGCACAAATACAATACTGTGATAATCAAATATGTAAGGAGCTATACCAACATATGTATTTTTAAAGCGGATTTCTCTACGTGAATATGTGTAATTCATTATTAACACCCTAGGTGGGCAGCAATGTATTTACAATTCGAACGAATTACACCTTTGTCGGTATGGTACCTATAAACGATAAAGCATAAGCAACGTTTGGGCATTGCAGTCCTTCATCAAGAGCTCCGTAGAAACACAGCTTCTGTATCTCAGTTTACGAAGTTTGCTGGGAAGCCCCTAACCGTGAATGTGAAAATGTCAGGTTTAAGTGCAGCCAAAATTGTTGCCTAGAGAGATTGATAGATTTTGCTCTTCACCGTAGATCGCTCTCTGCTGATCCTGGCAGGCATTTTTATATCTGCTAGCTCCTGTAGCGAGAGCACTCTGGCTCGGGCGTCTTCGGCTTCAACAAATTTTAAGGGGTCTCCATTACTTGTCAAACGGGGTTCTTCTATTTTCTTTCCGACGTGTTTAGCTATATAATCGCGTACATCATTAAGATAGTTTTTTTCGCGAATTGTGGTCAGTTGTAAATGTCTTTTATATTCTCGAATCACATCATAACACCGATGCGTATATTTATAATTTTAGTAACTGCGACAACGACGAAACCCACTGAACATCCATTGTTCAACTAAACACATTGTTACAACGCATTTATTAGACAAACTTACATGCTTCTCGACTTTAGGCTGCAATGAGACGGTTCGCCTCGTTATCTGTACGAACCTCGTTTTTAGTCAAGTATTCTCATTCGGACTAAGTTTAGACCCGTATATACATTCTCTTTGCTTTACTAAAACCGTAAGATAAGTTGGAATTATTCTGTCAATACAGTCCCGGAACACAGATACTATGTGACACTTATGTGATTGGGGTGAACTTTAGTACTATACGTGTACGTTTAGAATGTTTGGCATTTGATGTTCTTCTTAGCAAATTTCTCAATCCAAGGATGTTTAATTGCGTCCTCTAGCGAGATTCGTTTCTTTGGATCCTTAGCAAGCAACTGGCGTATCAGGTCTCTTGCCAACTCCGACACATGAGAGGGAAAGCGAACCTCCTCCTTGCAGATTTTCCGATATGTATCCTCGGATTTCTCTGATTCGAACGGAGCAGAACCAGTCAGAAACTCGAACATCAAAATGCCAATGCACCAGTAATCCACCTAAAAGAATATTAGTAAGTAAAGAATATTAGTTTCGCACTATTTTTGTGTAAAGTCACTGATTATAATCGCACAAATAATAATCTTTCCATTCTCTTGAAAGGAACAAGGTAAAATATAATGAATACGGAAAAACGACAGAAAATACGTTAGGAAAGGAGGCCGACAACGTGAGTTGCATAGGAGTTCCGGTCTTATATTAAGCAACTAAATATGACGATTAATAGTCCGCTGGACTTTTAATAGTGCATGGCTAGCACCATTAATGGTGCATGGTATCTAAATCATGGTAAATATCATGACTCCACGTTTTCCCAGCGGCCACCATCAGAACACTTCTGGGAAACTGCCGCCCTCTATCCCCTAGTTGGCGTTCGAGACATTAGAAAACCGGATCCCCTGACGATACAACTTCAGAACATACTTAACAAGCGCTTCGTCCGAGCCAAACCTCGGAACCTCGCACGGTCTGACCAAGCGATAGCTTTGGGCGACACTTTATACGTTAGCGTAGATCAATAGTCATTCACATCATTTAGCTTATATAAACAAAAGCTAGTTTGTCGAGCAATCTGTCGTCATTCTCAGATTTCTCCGACTCGAATGAAGCCGAACCAGTTAGAAACTCTAACATCAAAATAAGCCATACCATTGCTGAGTGTAGTCTGACATCCATTCGCTACTTCACACACGCTTCTACGCAGAGTTTCTGCTATTGCATGTGTACATCAACTGGCTTTTCGATTTAGTTTTTTTCTACAAAGCTGCCAAGAAAGTTAAGAACGATGTACAGGATCGGTAAAGAAAAATAGCTATATTGGAAATTTGTCTGACAGTGCTTTTACACGCACCCATCCCTTAAATTTTACAATATCTCGTGTAAGAAGTTTGCCTTGGAGTTTGGTCTATAATGAGACGACACATACCCGTTGATCATATTCCTTTCGTTGAACCATTTCGGGTGGAAGATAGTCCAGAGTTCCGCACATAGTTTGTCTACGGCGCGACGGTGCATGCACACTCCATCCAAAGTCCGCAATCTTCAGCTCATTGTTTACACCAAGCAAAAGGTTCTCTGGCTTGATGTCACTGTCGATAGCAGTACACACACACATGTACATTAAAATACACAACAAGTGCATATACATCGCATGTAAATAAATAATTAACTTCTGTTTTTCACGTATGGTTTCTATCTGGTTTAAACTGGTGAACTAAATGCTTTAAACATTTAAGCTTCCAAAATGCAAAAGAAGCGATATCAATATACCAAACCGACACAGGTGGCCAAGCATATTGTCAGCAAACTGACACGAGTATGGTAGTCACAAAATTGCTTTAAAGACCATGCAGCTTGATTACCGTTCTGTCTATGTTGGCTTTAATAAAACAAAACACTGTTTGTTTTCGTTAGAGTCAAAAGCACTCATTCTAATGCGAACGGATAAGAAGCGATGAGTCTTTCTGAGAAGCATGGAATCATGCAGGATAGGGCTTAAAGTGGGATTTCTAAATGTTAAAAGCTGCTTACCGGTGAAGGACGCCTTTAGCGTGACAGTAGGAGAGCGTGCGGATCATCTGGTACATAAACGTCGCAGCTTCGACTTCGTCGAGTCGACGGTTGGGCTTGTTTTGAATGTACTGAAACGAACGAAGGATTACAGTATAGCCCCCGTTAGACTATCAACATTTCTCGTGAGAAGTGATTGCGCTGATACCTGTTCTACAATCTCCATCCAATGTATAGAAGCAAGAAAGCCTAGTTGGCTTTGGCCGTTCCGAGAGACACCGCCGCATTTGGATAAGTCGTCTGGTAAAGTATATTGTCATTTTGTTACGGTATTGTTCAAAATTGGCTTCTTAAAAAAATACAGACAATACTACTGCATACGCTTGTTTAAAGACATATATTTAATAAATATAACAAAACATTTACGTCTTAGATCCATTACATGCAAATCGTAAAAAGGCAGTGAGAAGTAAACTTGTATGAGCAAAACATAACTGCAAAAGTCTAAACTTGACTGTTAAGGAGTATGTAGATACGAAATTGTCAGTCGGGACCAACACAAACAGTGACCAACACTGATGGAAGGAACGGAATTGATAATCGTTTGATTGACCTGTATAAAGTCGAGCATACATTTTCTGCACATACAATATTAGGCTAGTGACAAGTTATGCGTTAGCATAACGAAGCGTCATAATTGCGGAAGGTAGGAAGGGTACTTATATTCAATTGAGAAATTGAAGAAAGAAATAAGAGAAAAAAAACTTTCAGGGGTATTGTACGTCAGTTTATACCAAACACATGGTAGAGCGACCACTCACATACCTTAAACAGCTCTCCGCCAGGAGCAAATTCAAGCACAAGATAAACCTTACGGTCGTCCCAAAACCACCGATATAGGCCGAGAATGTTGGGATGCCGGAGATGCATCTGAATTTCAATTTCCCGCTTCAAGTTGTACTCGCAACGGTTCCTCCGCAGCTGATTCTTGTGAAGAACCTTCACTCGAGAAGAAGAAGAAAAAAAGCACACACGCAAGTCATGGTTTGGGATTCACATTACTCTCGATATAAATATTACTACCACTACTATTGCTACTAAAGTCTAGCATGTGATTAGTAAGATCAATATGCAGATTTTGCAGCTCATAACATTAACAATAACGGCAATATCTTTCTACAGTTTCTTAAATCCTGCCAAAATTGCTGGTATGAGCCATAAGACAGGTAATATAGACACGAAGGGAAATGCATTCTAAGAGGCGGCCGCACGTCATATGTGAAGCATGCGAGTTATTTTTAAAGTACCATCTGAGAGCACCTGCAGGTGTACGTGTTGATATTGTTGAGCCCGACCGTGTGTTTTCGTTTCTCACCTTCAAAGCCACAATGAAGTGGTCGACTTTTCTGCGAGCGAGGTAGACATTTCCGAACTTGCCTTTGCCGAGAGGTCGGCCGATTTCGAAGTCGTCGATTGTGTGAAATCGGCATCCAGGCGGAACATTGGACGCGTCGCACGTAGGTGGATAGCATGGTAGGAGTCCTGGTCGCGGTTTTGTGTCTAACAAAAAACGATGGAAAAAACATTTCACTTAGTTTTCGTTCTTACGTAGACATGAGTGGGGTTTACGAAATCCATACTTTACAATCACGTTCACATTGCGTTAGTTGATTTCCGAGACAGAGTTTTACCAGAGTCACCGCGTCGTAAAACTCAATGTTCCGCTTTGCAGCTGTAGCAATTAGTTTTCACTCAACGAGAACAACATAGATAATGTTTCCTCTTCATCATCTGCTCTTCTTAAAAATTATCTTAGCATGTTTATGCAAACGTTGTCTTCTGTTTCTTATAATCTTTTCTTAAGTCCATAAACCCCGATATGTATCTACCGTTGACACTGGTGCCAGCAATTCGCGGTTGCGTATTGTCTTCAAATCTATTCATTTTAAGGGTAGCACCAATTTCACTTGCTTGATGTGCTTATCTTTGTTTCCAACCTATAAAGCTATGCGCATCTGTTCAGTCGGCGACGATGATGCGGTTTTCAGATATACTTTCAAGATATACATATATCAATATGTCCGGTCCCGGGTAAATTGAATATATGCCTGACGGCGATTCCAAGCCCGTAGGGGACGGAAGGATAGTCTGTATATGCTTAAAGTGGCGTTGTAGCAATTTGTGCATCCCTAGTATATCGAATTTAATATATAATCGATGCAAAATATATGCAAACAATCTTTCTCAATTGGAATATATTGGAATAATAATACACAGTTATTTTAAATGAAGAATAACGAAAAATGTCCTGTATGCTTTAGAAGCTGTTTCGTGCGATGTGTACGGTGCATGAGCTAGAATCTGATTAGGACGACGACACGTAAAGCAATGAACAAACCTTTCTTTGACGACGAGCTGCCAAGCGTGTCACCTGAATCGTCGTCACTTTCGGCTGATTCAAAGCACTCGGTTGACTCTTCGAGCCGAAGTTTAAGTGACCTGTCCGAATCCATCGTCACGGATAAATTGTTGCAGTCTCACTACCAAGCACGCACTATCCACCATGCGTGATTTGTGTTCGTTCACACGCAACGAGCGAATTCGCGAAGAACATTGACCGGTCAGCGACGTTTGAATGTGTGTTCTAACCGCCACTTTGTTGCCAAGCTTCTATAGCGGCACATCGGCAACCCTGTAGGCGCGATTTTTGAAAACCATAGAAGGCTCTGCGTCATCACGACGTCCCAGACAACAATTTTCGCTTACAATGTGTTGGATTCATTTTGGTAATAATAATCAGATGCTAGATCGAATTGAATGGGTCATATATATATATATATATATATATATATATATATATATATATATATATATATATGTATATGTATATGTATATATATATATGATCGTAATTTTTTCCATTACGACCAAAAATGCACGTTCAAAAGACTACTTTCAGGCAATAGCAGATTCAATGCCCACTACATTCGTACCAAAGTGATGGTGCTGCGTTACGTAGTTGCCAAGTGACTAAGCTTTTTCGACAGTCATATCGAAAGCGAAGGCATGCATACTTGCATAGGGTGTATGAGAAAGTTAGGTACATATTTTGAGGTTTGGTAGAACTCAGCAAGAGAATATTTTTTTCTAATAGAAAGAGGGGGCGGAAACGCCTTGGCAAAATGCTACGGTTCTGGACGTGAAAACTTCAACGTGAAACATAACAACTATGACTGTCGAAAAAGCTTAGTCACTTGGCAACTACGTAACGCAGCACCATCACTTTGGTACGAATGTAGTGGGCATTAAATCTGGTATTGCCTGAGAGTAGTCTTTTGGGCGTGCATTTTTGATTGTAATGGAAAAAATTACGATGTTGCACAAACAAGCGTTAACGTAACATTTTGACTTTTTATGACTTTCCTTAATCTGGCTATTCGCTTTTTGCTACGCAAGCTAGTAATGTATACTTTATTGTGCAGAATTTTCCGCCAAACACGCCGGTATGATCGGTTCCTTTGTGCGCTGACTGGTTCTCCCGCAAACGTAGATTTTGCACAACTATGTAGGAGAAAAAAGACAAAATAACTGCTTTTATAAATTTTATCCTCACTCCTAAACAAAACGTTTTCCCGGCTTCCACCCATTGGCAAAGATGATTTTCTCACCGAGTTTGACCATACTTTAGCGTTTTGGACACACAAATAGGAACACCCTGTATATATATATATATATATATAGAACGCTTAACAAAAATCTCTCTAGACGCCTCCAGAACTCTATTAAGCTTCTCCCAATCCAGCGAGCGTTTCTCCCCTATAATGGTACCTTCGAGAATCTTGCGGTTCTGGATGGTACCCTTAACGATGCCAAGTCTGCAGGATGTGAGCTCAGACTCGCCTCAATCGACCTCCGTAAGGCGTTCGACATGGTGAGTCATGACTCCGTCCTGTGGTCACTCCGGACTCGCGGATACCCGGACAAGAATGTCGCACATTTCGGCCAACTAGGGGTGTTAGGCAGGGAGATCCTCTGTCCCCCCTCTTATTTAATCTAGTTCTCGACGACATTCTTTCAAAATAGACAAAACTAATATCGGGTACCAACTTACTGATGACTTCCGCCTCATGGACTTAGCCTTCGCGGATGATCCTCCTAGCCTCCACGAAATCCACTCTTCAACGGCTCCTTAATATTGCGGACCACTTTTGGAATCCCGAGGCCTTGAAATTAATACTAATAAAAGCTTTACTATCTCCCACCTATTTAATAGGAAGGAAGGTAAAGGTTTTATCAATACCGTACCAGAATTTAACGTTGGAGATCGGCAGTTGCCAGCTAAAGGTATGAGCGATCGATGGAGATATCTTGGAGTCGACTTTGACAGCAATGGCAGAGTTGACTCCACCAAGGATATACTCCTTAATTTACTCAACAGACTCACGATAGCTCCCCTTAAACCCCACCAAAGACTCATATTTTTGAAAGACTTTCTCATTCCCCGTCTCCTATATAAACTGGTCTCCGGTCCCAGACCATCTTACGCACTCCTTAGTGACCTAGATAAAGAGATCAGAAAGGTTGTTAAGTCGAAATGGCTTAAGCTCGAAAACTCGGTGCCGAACGCCTACCTGTACACGCACACAGCACACGGCGGTCTGGACATCCCCTGCCTCCAAACATTCATTCCCAGACTCCGCCTCTCCCGCCTGACAGCACTACAACACTCCACGCACCTTGGGGTCCAATGGATGCTAACCAGCGAGCACTTTAAAAAGATCTTGCGAAAACAAGACTTCTTTGCGAGCGCTTGGGAACCTCCATTGAGACCGCTACACAAGAGACCGATTACTGGTCTCAACAACTACACAACACGTTCGATAGGGCACATTTTAAAAAAGCACACGAAACGCCCTTTGTACATTACTGGATTAAGGGTATGCCCTACCTATCTGGTAAGGAGTATTTAAACCTACTAAAGCTCAGGATCAACGCACTACCAACGCGTGCCAGATTGGCCAGGGGACGCCCGGGCTACAACAAACGTTGTAGGCACGGGTGTCATGCGCCTGAGACGTTGGCTCATGTCGCTCAGATGTGCGATACAACACACAAACAAACCATAAAGAGACATGACGACGTCTGTGATCGCGTGGCGCGTCTTCTCCGCGAAAGGGGTCATGAGGTGATTCGTGAGCGAGTAGTCCGTCGACCGGGCGCACCGGGTCTAAAGCCCGACCTCGTAATAACAACACCTACCGAAATCTGGGTTTTAGATGCCGAGGTTTGCGGCCCGAACCGGGACCTGGCAAAAGCACGGCAAGACAATGGGACTCTTCCGAATCTGCGAGGACGCTCTTGGGGCTCGGCTTCACGAAGAGGAATCTTATAGATCTCACCGTTTTAAACTTTGCAAGGAACCTTGAGGATATACCGCTCGCACCGGGTCCATAGAGCGGGGTTCTACCATCAAAGCAAGGACACGGACAACTGAGTTCTTAACTTCACGTGACACCTTTTGACATTCAGGTGTTTCTGAGTGTTCTGGGTGTTTACATTCAGGAGCAGACCCGTGGCGGCGCGACGGTATAACCGGTTCCAACTTTACCGTTTCGTTTGCGAAATTGGCAGCTGTTTGCAAATGGAGAACAAAAATACGCATTTTCGACACATTATGTTGTTCTCCTACCGTGAAGGCAATAAATGCAGCGCAAACAACCCGGAGGATATGTGCCAGTCTACGGCGAAAACGCAGTACACAAATCCACAGTCGAAAAGCGATTCGCCCGTTTCAAAGCTGGAAACTTCAATCTGGAAGATGAACCGAGGTCAGGACGACCCAATGTTGTAGAGACCGACGAAGTCATAAGCCTGGTTACTTCGAACCCAGGTTTGACCATAAAAGAAATTGAAGATGTAACGGGAGTCTCCCACGGAACCGTTTGGAATTGCCTCCATGATGCAGGTTTCTCGTGCAAGCGGAATCGTGGAAGCTTCCAATGGGTCAGACGATGAACTCCGTCGTCTACTGCAGACAACTCGAAGATTTGAAGGCTGCAGTAGCAACGAAGCGCCCGGAATTGTCAAACAGGTGGGGCGTCACTTTTCAACATGATAAGGCGACACCACACAAAAGTTTGGCCACCCGGCAAAAATTGGCGGAGTTTGACTGGGATGTGCTGCCGCACCCAGCTTATAGTCCCGACCTCGCACCATCTGATTATCACTTGTTCAGGTCTCTCCAGAACTCCCTTGATGGCACAACATTTGAATCTTTGGAGGCTATAAAAATCACCTCACTCAGTATTTCGACGAGAAGGACAAGACGTTCTGGGAGAAAGGAATCATGGATCTACTGAGGCGATGGGCGAAGGTTATCGAACAAAACGGTCAATATATCATTGAATAAAAATACTGTTGTCTGCATAAATAAGGCTCTTTAAAATCGGGTAAAAAAGCCGACGAACTTTTTGACTTACCTAATATATATATATATATATATATATATATATATATAAATATATATATATATATCATATACATATATGTTAAAAGGGGTGATGCCATAAAATTTATCATTGCGTATGTGACTTCTGTGTAGAAAATAATATTGACCAGCTCCATACCGATTCTTTAATCTAAGAAACTGGATATAACATTAAATAGGCTGTGCGCACTTAGCTTGGGCCCTGAGTTTTGAAAATAAATGTATACCTATTGTAACTAACTGTAAAGGTGCACTTTTAAAACAATATTATCTTAAAAAAACAAGTAGGCTATTGACCAGATAAAAAACAGCTTTCTAAAAAAGCCTTTAGAATGCACCGCACCGGCCGGACCGGGTTGTCTGTACTGGGCCCAAAAGACGGAAAAGATTTAAAAGAAACATAAATATAGATATAAATATATATATATATATATATATATATATATATATATATATATATATATATATATATATATATATAGAAAGCTGGTTCTTATCTGGTCAAGAGTTCCTAGGTTTGTGTTTGTCAGAGGGGAAGATATTCTATCGAGCCCGGTGGCGTGATGCATTCGCGTGCAGCTCGCGGCCAGAGGAGGCACATAGGTGCACGGGGTCGAGCCCCATCGTTGCACATTTGTATTTATGGCGTCGTCTCACGAATTAACGCGAAAGCAAACTCAGGAACATTAAATGTTGGCTGACGGTCAGCCCGAAAAAGTTTAGATGGAAACATATCACCGGAAATCAATAACAAGTCGGCGTTATTCTCATGAGGCTGACTGCAACCCCCAGGAACTATTTTTTCTATCTATATATATATATATATATATATATATATATTATATGCCAGTGAAATTAGTATCAGTCCCAAGGTCGTTGGGAGAGTAGTTATGACTATGCACCTGCCATAAGGGTACGTAAGTAATACGTATCATGCGTATGATCGCCCCTCGTGATTGAGATGGAATGAGACGGATATGTATTGTTTAGGGGTATACAATAAATTACGGATGGTCGGACATAAGACGAGTTGTGCGATGGAGAAACTAGATACATGTCAGCGAGTCCGGAAGAAGCGGAATTCTGTTTGGTCTGAAGGCCATCCAATGTTATTGAAGGAAGGGGTGTCGTATTGAGTCGTAACAATTTGGGAAAATTGGGATTCTGTGATGGTGATTCGATTCGTGACCTGATTACCGAATGCCGTTTTTCACTGCGCCCCGATGACGGATTCTAATCAGGTCCCATGTTAGTAGAGGGGGGACATTATCGGCTGATTTACGGTCTATATATGGCGGCCGCTCGTTGAGAGGCTCAACGCCGAGACCGAGCTCAAAGGGGCCTTGTCAGACGCGCAGTACGGTTTCCGTAAGGGGAAGTCCACGCTGGGCACCCTTACACAGGTTTTGGAACGGGAGTCCGAGCAGTTAGCGAAGACCCTGAAAAGAAGGGACTTTGTTGTGCTCGTCCTCCTGATTGTCAAGAATGCCTTCAACTCGATAAGCTGTGGCCATGGACGCGGTGAGGCGCAAGGACATCTTGCCATTCATTCTCCGGATAATTTCGCCCTACCTATCGGAAAAAAAGTCTGTTGGCCGGCTGCCAGAAGTATGAGATCTCTGCAGGGGTTCCTCAGGGGGTCGGTCTTTAGGCCAATTCTGTGGAACCTAGCCTATGACGAAGTCCTCGAGCTGCCAGACTTACCGGCGGATGTCGAAATGGTAGCCTATGCCGATGACTTGGCGCTGATTATCACCGCACGGGAAACTGGGGTCCGCTAATGAAGCCTTGGAGCAGGTGGCAGAGTGCATGGAAGCTTATTTTCTGAGACTGGCCCAGCACAAGACGGAAGCACTATACCTTACAGGCAAGAAAAAACCAGGAGCATCTGCCAGCGCCTGAACGGTCATCCTGTCAAGCTTGCTCGGACAGCTTCGGAGTACCTCGGAGTGGTGCTCGACAAAGATCTCAATATATCGGCGCATATCCAGCATGTGGCTGGCAAAGTCCACAAAGTCGCGGCCGGCCTGGCGCGGCTAATGCCTAGAGTCGGTGGCTGCACAGAAGACAGGCGGCGCCTACTGGCCAGTCTAGCAGAGGCGGTAGCGCTATACGCGGCTCCAGTATGGGCAGACTTGGCGCTGTGGACACAAAGAAACAGGAGAGCGCTTTGATCGTCACAGCGGCTATTAGCCATTCGTGTCTGCCGGGCTTACGGCACGGTGTCGACCGCGGCCCTCCTGGTCCTGTCCAAAATGCTGCCATGGGATCTGCTGGCAGGACAACGGGTCGAAAGATGGAAGGATGGCGATCTAGACTTAACGACGGCTAGATCAAGGACAATCGCCCGGTGGCATGAGGAATGGGTCGCAGTGCAGCCAGGAGAACCTCGGAGGCCGGCCGCGGGTTGCTGGACCAGAGACCTCATCCCTGACCTGAAGGCGTGGTACGACTGCAACCACGGTGAGCTGCCTTATGGTACGACCCAGGTGCTGACCGGGCACGGCAAGTTCCAAACGTACATGATAAGAATTAACAAAACGAGTGTCGACATCTGCGCGTTATGCAGATCGGGTGAGACGGACAATGTCGAGCACACAGTTCTGCGGTGCCCGGCCCTCCGAGAAGCCAGAGACGCGGGTGCGACCACCGTGAGGGCAAAACCGATCAAGGAGGTTGTAGCACACATGCTGACATTGGTGAGGGCATGGAGGGAGCCTTGTGCCCTCTTCGAGGCTATTATGTCCTCAAGGGTGGTCAAGGAAACTGCCAGAAGAGCTCGTTTCAACGGTAGCCTCCGATCCAGTCGAGAGGGAGCGCCCGTAGGTAAAAGGGAATTGAGGGAAAATAGGCAGCAAAGCCTTGGGATTAGGCAGTGACTGCCAGGGACGCTCTAGGCGATGACTCTCGACGCATCTTCAGGTGGCGGAGCTGTGGAAAGCGTTAACGGTCTGGCTGACGCGTTTGAGCTGCACTAAGGCAGACATGAGGCGCCGGATGATGCCAGATTGGAGTAGAATGTAGCAGTTGGTGCAACACCGCTCCCATGGATTCGAAGCATGTCTAGTTACTGATCCCTGGGGGTGGGGGGGACGCGGGTTTACTCTAACGCGAGTCCTAGGCTAGTCACTATGGCTGGGGCGACGCATGTCCGTCAGGATTCCCGCATTTCCCCTAGTAATGCTGAGAGATTTCAGCAGGAAAAAATAAGTACAAATATGGCGGCCGATCGGGGTGTCTGGGGATGCGGGGGAAATGGCTCACTGTATATATCATATATATTTATCTGTACGCGCAATATTGTAAACCAGTCTCGGTACTTTGTTCGAGTAAGATACCAATGTTTCTGATTGATAGCTTTGACTTGTTGGAGTTGGTGTGTGACAGAGTAAGCAAGTTAGATGTGTTACGCCTTGTAAATATGGGTGTTTCTGATGTTACCAAGCCATATAAGTTTGGATGCACTGCAAGGAGTATACGCTTAATTTCAACTGCGAGAGAATATTCTATAAGTTTTGGGAACGGCAGAATGCTTATATTTTTGTAGGGCAATTGCGTTGAGCCTCCTATACAGAGGTCCAGAGTTGTTCTCAGTGCTCGTTTTTGGAGTCGGTGAAGCGACCCGATAAAACGCATCTGTGTCAAGCCATGAACTTCTACAGCGTAAGTCAGGTGACTATGTAGGCAACGTAGGCAAAATACATCGCCGTTAGGCAATTCTGGGGAAGAATTTGTCGAACTGTATAGAGCTGCATTACTACCAGATATTTTTTGCGTGTACGAGTGACATGCGCTTTTCGGTCGGCAAATGTCAGCTTTTCGTCCAACGTAACGCCTAGAAACTTCGCTTTCTTTAGAAGCGAAAGGGCTATGCCGTTGCACTGGAATTGGAGAGGATTGATCGTAACGGAACCCCGCGGTGAAAGGAATTGCATTATACCCGTTTTCCTCCTACTCATATAGAGACCGTTACTTCTGAACCATGATGATAACCTCTAAAAGTCCTCGCGCACCATAGCCTCTAACTCAATTGGGGAATTTTTAACGAATAGGGCGGTGGTGTCGTCCGCAAGAATGTCAACTTTGCATGTTTTGTTACGCTAAGTATGTCGTTAATGAAGATGTTAAAGAGGAGTGAACCACCTATACTGCCCTGAGCTACTCCAACCAATATATTATTTACATCAGAAAGTGCATTGCCCATCTGAACTTGCCTTCTACTCGACATAAACGACCGCAACCAAGACAAGAAACTATCATCCCCTTCATATTGTAACGTTGGTGCGTTACGCTAAGTCAGCTTGGGGATGTAGACTCATCCGGACGGGTACTGCAGCCCGAGGGACTCAGAAACGATGAATGACGACACGCAGCATACGGTCTAATGTAAAGCACAGCCGAGCAACGGATGGTTTTTAAGCCATGCTACTCGGTCTATTTATTGGTTCACGAGGCACCGCGGCGTGCTGACACACCAAAGGGTGTCAGAACCCGCTCTCAAATCGGTCGAAATGTACAACAGTTTTGTGTTTGTTTCGGATAGGAATGCAGGTTAAGTGACTGTTTGACTTGGACTGGCGATCATAGGTTGACCCTCTCCCGATGTCGGCCGATGATCGTTTGGACGGCGGAGGACGTTGGAGTTTCGGCGCGAAAGGCTGTGGCTGGTTGAGACATGTCTTGTTCGGTTGAGACATGCATCGGTCGGTGAACGTTGTGTACGTTGGGATTCTGGCGCGGGCGCTGTAGCCGCTGGACGTGATCGGTTAGGACTTATTTGAATTGCGCTATGATGCGTATACAGTGGGTGGACTTCGTTACAATATCAAGTGAACTTCTTAATTAGAATATTTACATCAACTGTACTAAATGCAGCCGGCAACTGTCTTTTTTAACATAAGGTTTCATTAGGTTTCTAATGATGGGTACAGTCGCCAACATTTTGGATCGGAAACCGAACTGACGCTGACTTAGGCGATTAAACATCTCAAAGTGTTCGTTCAACTGTTCAAATTGTGACGAAGTTCCCCTTCCCTTGGCCAGTACGGCGATGGTCCAACCACACACTACACTGTATACACATAATGGCGCAATTCAAATAAGCCCTAACGGACTACATCCAACGGCCAACGCGATTCAAATCTACTCTAACCGACTACGCCCAACGGCTACAGCGCTCGCCCCAAAATCTCAAAGTTCACCGATCCAAACGTTCACCGACCGGTATCGATCTCAACCGAACGAAACATGTCTCAACCAGCCAGCAGAGAACAGCCACAGCCGTTCGCGCCGAAACCCACACGTCCTCCATCGTCTAAACGATCATCGGCCGACACCGGTAGAGGGTCGACCTATGTTCGTCAATCCGAGTCAAACCTTAACTTAAGCTGTAATCCTGTACGAAACAAACACAAACCACTGTAAATTTCGACCGAATTGAGAGCGGGTTCTAATACCCTTTGGGGTGTCAGCACGCCGCGGTGCCTCGTGAACCAATAAATCGTCCGAGCAGCATGGCTTAATAACCATCCGTTGCTCGGCTGTGCTTTGCATTCGACCTTATGATGCGTGTCGTCATTCATCGTTCCTGAGTCCCTCCCCCTGCAGCACCCGTCCGGCTGAGTCTACATCCTCCAGCTGACTTAGCGCAATACAGCAGCGTTACCATATATAGCTTTTTCGAAAATCCTGGATATTGGAGGTGGGATACTGACCGGCCTGTAATTTTCCTTGCTTATTCTGTCACCGCCTTTAAACACTGGCTAATATGTACTTGAACTGTACACATTAACTTATTGACTTAGTCTATTGAACTTAGGCTAGTCAAGTACGTAGGAAAGAAAACACGATCACCTGCGGCCACCTGTACTGTGTCTGTATGCTCAAAAATATTGGTGGAACAAGACCTTAACAGCCTTCCGTAGAGGAAAATCTTGGACACGCTAGTAAGGAAAAAGGTTCCGTGTTATCTCGTTAAAGCTATCTTAGGATGGCTGAAGAATCGAAGCGTTTTCAACCGTAAAGTAGAAATACCAATGAAAGAAGGAGATCCGCAGGACTCGATCCTGGGTCTCCTACACTGGAACCTGGCGTATGATGACGTCTTAGGCCATGAGAACATTCCACAAGAAGTCGCGTATGCAGATGATGTGGCCATCACAGGCTAGGTAAAAACTGCAGAAGAATTGGAGCTTAACGCTAATGAAACACTAGGAACTATGAGACGATGGATGGACGAAACCGGCTTAGTAATCGCTCCGGAGAAAAGCGAGGCCATACTGGTAACGGAAAAGAAGAAGGTGGGAGTGGCGGCCCTCAGGATTGTCCAAGCGTGTCACATGATTAGCACAAACGCTGTTCTGGTGCTGGAAGGAGCCCTTCCTAG
Source organism: Dermanyssus gallinae (assembly GCA_003439945.1). Classification (NCBI taxonomy): domain Eukaryota; kingdom Metazoa; phylum Arthropoda; class Arachnida; order Mesostigmata; family Dermanyssidae; genus Dermanyssus; species Dermanyssus gallinae. Next base: position 611,049 of record QVRM01002189.1, on the reverse strand, counting down.
ACCCTGTAGGTAAAGTAGAGGCGAACACTGTATGACAACGACTCGAGCTGCAGCAAGGAAATAGAGAAAAAACAATGGAGGCATAGCAAATTGGATTCTAATCGTTATAGGGCACCGAGGCATACTCTCCAATCCCTCATCCCATACATAAAAATGGAGAGAGCGGTTGGGGGGAGAAATGAGCCATTGCCTCACGCATATTCATGGATAATGTCAGAGCTTCTTCATTTAAATTGGAAAAGTTACTTCGGCGAGCTGTGTACACAACCAGGAAGGAATGAGGGTTGATTCGGCAAACTCTTCTAAAGTGCTAGCTATTGGAACAGGCTAGAGCCATATCAATCGCAAAACTCTGGAATTATTGGACTAAAGAAGGAGGCGGAAGGAGAGCAAATATTCTAAACCCCCGGAGGACCCTTAAGGGCTTTGCAGACTACATGCATGGCACATCACGGGTGGAAGATAGAGCAGCTATGGCTACGGAGGTACTGTAGAAGAAAGGAGCTTTGGGAAGGCTTAGGGAGGGGCTAGATCCCGCCTGCTGTAGCAGATTACGTGACTTTGAATCAAGATTAGTTTCTTTGCAACAAAGAAAAAAGCCAAAACCAGATTAGCCGACTGACGAAGCCAATTGAAATCAAAGAAAAGGGGCGGTTTATAAACCAAGAGCAACCAACAATTTAGGGGGATACGCTCAGAAATGCAATGAGATGCCCAACCCAAAAAAGCTAAAGTGACTTGATAACAAAGCAGCAATTTTTTTACTTTTGTCGCAGAACAAAAAAAAGTCTAGATTTTAGGCTTGCTTTAATGCCTGCTAACTTATTCATCAGTAAGAAATGAGTGTGGTCGTTGCAGGTCACTTTGCAACAACATACTAAAAGAGGCATTTACTTGAGCCGGTACGCGTTGCTGGACCAGCACACATATCTTAGTGGCCTTCTTATCTCCTTAAAAACTGTGGTATGGACATATACCTGTTATTTTATTCGACTAGCTTTCTCCTTCGATGTCTTCAATTGTGCCCTCGTGCCTACCGTTTGTTACGCTACTAGAAACAACTGGCTCACTATAAATTGTCTGACCCTTTTCTCAGTTTCATACCAAATCAACACTAAAGGAAAGCTGCACGACACCAATGATCTATCCAAGAACCACCCCGTCATCGCACAGGACATTCCACAAATAGTGCGATACTCTGCATGTTAGATATAGGATGAACAGCAGGTCACCCCATCAACTAAAGGCCCACCACCTGACATTTTTAAACGTCAAATATGCTTTAATTTAATTACACTTGACTGTACAAATAAGGCGCTGGCCTGATTCCATAAATTGACAGAACGCTCATTCGGCGTCGTGTGTTTGTTTGATGGAGGCGCTTCACAAATATCCTGAGTCCCTAAGTCTTCCAAAGCTTCGCGATATATTGTATATCATCGTCTTGAAGGATTCGGTTTAACTCATTGGTGTGCTCTACAGTCTTCTCGGTCTAGAAGGAGAAGTAGAGGCTAAAATCATGTTAGCAAAATTGGGGTAGAAACCCCTCCTCCCGAGTAGTATCACCGCCTGAATCGAGTTGTAGACTACTGCATAACATTACAGGGTGACCTACGTTGCCTTTAATGTGAAGGTGTTCATGAAGGTGTGCGTCGTCTCCAGTTCGCCCTGCAGCTTGCTATCTAAGGCGGCAAACGTTGCTCATATTAAGGATGCGCTACTGGCCTACTGGCCCTGCTGCGTGTATTACGGGTAGTTTAAGACTCTCTGTGTTTTGCAGTACTATCAAATCCATCGTCGCAGTTGACATACGTGCCTGATTCTGGAGAGATACGACACAAAGTCGTCCATCATTTGACTAGGCCTGGACATGGGCGGTGAGCTTTGTTACCGGCCAGTATAGTCATTTCTGACGCTGAATGTTAACGGCCGAAAAACGGCGCGTCGAGTAACCCTCTCGAAGTCATCCCATTTTTCGCTGATTGAACTGTAGTGTGCTGGCGCTCTTCGTCCTTTCTGTAAGTTGTCTGTGCGGGTTCTGTCTAAGAACCACTGAGCCGATTAACGATTCAACAAACGCTTGCTACACTTTCCCATTGAAAAGCCGACGACTACACGCGGAACAGATCTCGCGCACGCATCTGAATGTCCCCTGAACTCCAACCTATGGACGTCTTTCGTGGTTCACTGGGGTTAAGCTTCCCTGATATAAAATGATAACATGTGTGTGTAGGTATACACGTCAAGTAAATAGTAAATCGATCAATGTATGTGCTATAAACTAAGGTGGTGGAGCGGTGGATCAGGCGATCAGGTATATCATAAAAGAGACAGAAAACAATCAATACATTCCACTAATTAACGAGGCTACTTCGCCGCTGTCGTGATTTCCTCTGTTTCGTAGTCTTCCAGAGGCGGATGTATTAGGCAAGTCAAAAAGTTCGTCGGCTTTTTTACCCGATTTTAAAGAGCCTTATTTATGCAGACAACAGTATTTTTATGATATATTGACCGTTTTGTTCGATAACCTTTGCCCATCGCCTCGGTAGATCCATGATTTCTTTCTCCCAGAACGTCTTGTCCTTCTCGTCGAAATACTGAGTGAGGTGATTTTTTATAGCCTCCAAAGATTCAAATGTTGTGCCATCAAGGGAGTTCTGGAGAGACCTGAACAAATGATAATCAGATGGTGCGAGGTCGGGACTATAAGCTGGGTGCGGCAGCACATCCCAGTCAAACTCCGCAAATTTTTGCCGGGTAGCCAAACTTTTGTGTGGTGTCGCCTTATCATGTTGAAAAGTGACGCCCCACCTGTTTGACAATTCCGGGCGCTTCGTTGCTACTGCAGCCTTCAAATCGGACGACGGAGTTGATCGTCTGACCCATTGGAAGCTTCCACGATTCCGCTTGCCCGAGAAACCTGCATCATGGAGGCGATTCTAAACGGTTCCGTGGGAGACTCCCGTTACATCTTCAATTTCTTTTATGGTCAAACCTGGGTTCGAAGTAACCAGGCTTATGACTTCGTCGGTCTCCACAACATTGGGTCGTCCTGACCTCGGTTCATCTTCGAGATTGAAGTTTCCAGCTTTGAAACGGGCGAATCGCTTTTCGACTGTGGATTTGTGTACTGCGTTTTCGCCGTAGACTGCACATATCCTCCGGGTTGTTTGCGCTGCACTTATGCCTTCACGGTAGGAGAACAACATAATGTGTCGAAAATGCGTATTTTTGTCCTCCATTGCAAACAGCTGCCAATTCCGCAAACGAAACGGTAAAGTTGGAATCGGTATACCGTCGCGCCGCCACGGGTCTGCTCCTGAATGTAAACACCCAGCCGCACTCTCAGGCGGCCCTGCTGCAGAGCGCGGGAATTTAAAAAATGTGGTCCCAGAAAGCCGACGAACTTTTTGACTTACCTAATAGTTTCGACAATAGTCTTTTTAAGTGTTTGCGTTCCTACCGTCTCGATATATTATTGCAGATGCGTTCTCAAGTGTAGCAGCAGCAGCAACAACAATTGCTGTTACGACTCGAACTCTGCAAGTGGTAATAATAAATTTGCGGAAACGGGCTTGGACAAATTTGGTTTCCGTCATCTTCTCTTGGTCTTCTTTATGTTCGTCTTCATATTCCGTTTATGATTGTCCCCGTCGTGCCTTGCATTCATCATTTGGCCCTCGCTCAGCCAGCTATATATCTCGTCACCGACTTAGCTTCCAGGAACAGAAGCAGCAGCAACAACAGCGGGTTGTTCATCATCTGTATAGAGAGAAGTAAGATGATGTCCAAAATTAGAAAAAAAGAGCACCCGCCGGCGACAGCGCCCGCCATTGGACTCATTCGTAGCAGAAGACACACGTGCTGCGAAAGTTGCTGCTGCAGCGTTCCACTACTACTACTACAACTTCTACGGACGATAAAATGCTCTGATCTGACGACTACTCTCCGCTTGCTTTACGACGGCCGGATGATCTCGCCTTTGTTTGCCGGTCGCGCTTTCGCCTCTTCTTCCCTCGCTCACATTTCCTCTTCCAGCATCATTCATTCATACATAACACTTACGATGACACGACTTCAACTACGAAACTATCCGATCTCACTCCGATCGTGCCCTTCCCTAATCTCAAACCGCCCACAACCACCATAGCCCACCGCTTTCCACCGCCGCCGCGATGATGACGTCGTCGTCTGCGGCGGCGGCGACAACTCCAAGAACAAGAATAGCAATAGCAGCAACAGCAACTGGAACAACAACGACAGCAACAAAAACAACAACAACATAAACAGTACCAACAACAACAACAACGCTTGAAGCCCTCTCCTCTTGTTGCTGCGTGGCGAGGGTCGAGGACCGGTATGGGGATGACGGTGTGGTGATGGCGGTGGTCGTAGCGGAGGGAACAACTCGAGGACGAGGAGGAGGAGCTGCCAGCAAGCATCCAATGTGGTCGTAGTGGTCGTTGTCGTTTGCTTGCTTAGCAGCTTAACTCGCAGCAGCAGCAGCAGCAGTAGCAGGAGAGCACCAATAGACAGACAACAAAGATGGCGACGAAAATGATCGTTGTTGTTGCTGATGTTGCTGCTGCTGCTGCGATTGCTGCTGTTGTTGTTGCTGTACGTGCAGCAGGGAAGGAGGTTGGCACCCCCGGCGCCGCCGCCGCTATCGCCGCCGCAGCCGTTGTTGTCGTTGTTGCTGCTGCTGCTGCTGCGGGTGGTGGTGTTCGTTGAGGAGCGCGAAGCATAGACGACGACGACGACTACAGACAGAGAGACCGAGCAAGCGATCGACAGACACCTTTGTCTGTCCTTTCTCCTCTTCCCTCAGCTTGCGGCTGACGGACGGATTGACTGACGGACTGGCGGCCTGGCCTGGCCTGGCCTGACTGACTCGCTGGGTGGATATTAGCCATCCTCTGCCAGCGACGGCGACAGCAGCAGAAGCAATAGTAGTTGTAGCAACCGACAGTCAGATAGATAGATAGACGCACACTTGGTTGTGGCTGTCGTTGTCGTTGTCGTAGTCGTTGTGGTGGTAGAGACAACAACAACAACAACAACAACAAGAACAGTAGAAGCAGCAGATAAGGAAGCTGTATGAGAGCTGTACACCGTGGTGTCAGTCAATGGTAGCAGTAAATGTTTGTCTTACAGTAGATGACTGCTTGGTGGCAAACTGACGACGGACTGTTTGGCGGTGTGGTAGTTGTGGTAGTTAGTAGCCGTGGTACTGTGACGGATGGAGGTGGTGGTGGCGGCGTTCGTCGTTAACCGCTTGTTGCCTAGCTGGTAATTAGACAGTCAATCTGTTAATTCGTCAGTCTCTGTCTGTTAATTCGTCAATTAATGGGTCAACCAGTCAATCAGGCAGGCAGTTCATGAATTCATGGAAATGCATGGTTTGGTTGTCGTGGTGGTGGCTGTACCCATGATGATGATTCGGTAGTGTTGTTATCAGCGCGGTGTCCCTCTATCGCGTCTGCCCTGCCACTGCACACGGAGCTATTTGTCCCCCCCCCCCCCGTCCGGCGTCCTCTGCGCAAGAAGACGAACTTGGTTTTCGATAATAGTGGTCTGTGTTGATGCTCGGAACTTGCCCGAGCAGCTTCGAGTTGGTTGCCTCAATTGTCCAGAGGTAAAGCCGTACCGCTACTGGTTATGATATGGTCAGCGACAAGTTGTTACTTCGCTTGTCTGAATGGTCAAGGAGTTGTTACCTCATCCCCCTTCATCGGCCTCTTCTTCACCCCCCCCCCCCGCCCCCTTTTCTTCGTCATTGGCATCTGCAGCAGCAGCTTCTGTTGTGATGTTGATGCTAAGGTGAAAAGTGGTGTAGGCAACCGATGACTATGTTACTTCAGTACTTCGGGGACGCAAGGGGGCAAGGGGATGCTGTACTTGATTCTCCAACAAGCGCTGACGCGGCTGCTCGTACAGCTAGCAAACGACGACAACAAATTCTAACAACAATATCAACAACAACAACACAACGATAATCACGGTACCGGCTTTGGTACTTACTGGTGTACTAAATGCATGGCACGTTGTCGGCGTTCAACTGTCCACGGTAGTTAGTGGTGGATACTGAAGGCCGCGTGTTACTGTGTGGCCGTCACCGAGGTGTTGTTAGCTGTTGTCGGTCAATAGCAAAAGAGTAGAAAGTAGTTCGGAGGGCAGCAACAATCATGCGGATGATGGAGGTGGCGATGATGGTGATGGTAGAGTTAGTTGTGAATCGAGCTTCTGCTGCTGCTGCGCCGCTGCCTACTCATCCTCGACATTATCTTCCTCATTCGCCGCCTTCTTCTTCATATTCTTCTTTCCTCTGAAGGAGGTAAACCAACATCGACAACAAATTCACTCGAGCTCTGGCTAGTGGCGACGTGATACGACGATTGAATGTTGCCATACTGGTAAAGATGATGAAAAAAACAAAGTCATACGCCCGAATGCTGTAACTGCTGCAAGATCACCATGACGATGCAAGAGCCCCCTCAACAACAACAGCAGCAGCAGCAGCAACAGCGGAGCTCGTGGCGATCAGAGAACTCGCCATAGCGTGTTCGTGCAATCGAACTGTCGTCTCTTCTTGTTCTTCCACTGTCTGCTCCAGTGCTCGATGCAGAGGAGCGACTTTTGACTACTACCAGTACTACTGGTATCATAAGCTAGAGCGACGACAAAACTCGCTTCTGCGTGGCGAACAAGCGAAACAAACACGTGAACGACGAGCGTAATACCAGCAGATGTGGTCGTGTGGTCGCGCCACCACCTCTGGCGAGCAGTAGGAGGAATTCAAGCATTCAAGAGCAAGGACCTGTCATCATCATCGTCATCGTTGTCTCTCCGTCCGTCCGTCCGTCAACTCGTTCTGGGCGTTCTTCGAGAGAGGTGTTGTGAGAGAACACACCAACAACAGTGCACACTGCGTGAGTGCAAGAGCGCATCTTGCGTTTTGCTCTGCTTCTCTGCTTCTGCGCTGCTGCTACTGAGGGGGTTGTCAGCTCTCTCTCTGTTGGGGGTAGTGTCAGAAAGCCGCCATCAAGCCATTCTCTTCTCACTCGATCGCTACCATCGACAAAACAACCGGCAACGCCAATTGCCGGCTGTTGTCAGAGTTATTACCCCCCCCCCCCTGGGCCGCCCGGTTGTACGTCGTCGTCGTCGTTGTAGTCGTCGTCGTCCTTCGTGAACAACCACGACCAAGACAGCAAGCACAACAACAACAACATTAACAACAACAACCACGACTGTTAAGTACTACGTCTTTGACCACTGCGACGGTTAGTTAGCTCCTGCCCCCCTCTGTACACGACACGACGAGCTTGCCTGTCTGCCAGCCTGAAGAAGAAGAAAGTGAGCCTGCGTCACCATCGACTGTCGCGTCTTTGTCGGCCGAATGTGTTTGTGTATGCACGTAGTCGACGTAGAGGTTATCAACAGCCACAACGACAGAAAGAACAACAACAACAACAGCGGCAGCAGCAACAGCAGCAATCACAACAACAATAGCATCAGCAACAACAAGAATCATCATAATAACAACAACAACATAAGCAGTAGCATAATGCTCTTCACCGACGACGTCGCCGTCACCGTCGTCGATTTGTTGTGCCGCTTCGTTTGATGATCTGTGAGAGGTGTAACTGTTGTCATCAGTCGGCAACCGTGTTCGTTTTCCATTCCTGCGACAACGATCAGAAGCCACAACAGCAACAGCCCCAATAGCAACAACAACCCCAACAACAACAACACCATCAATAACAACAACCCCAACAACAGCAACAACAACAGCTCCACCTACAGCAACAACACGCCGCCAAAGAAGATAACGACAACGACAACGTCGACAATTGAAGTCCAGCCCGAATTCCGACCACGGCGTTGTTCCGTTGTGCTCCGAGGGGGGCGGCTGGAGCTCTCCCCTCCCTCAGATCATAGTGGCTTGGTTGGTGCTGCTGTTGCTGCTGCTGCCTGGGTCCCTGGGTCGATCGGTGGGTGCGGAAATGTGGTGCGTCTGTTGGAGGTGCCGGACGTCTCGTCTCGGTAGTTGCTGGTGGTGATGATGACACATTGTTGTCATTGGTGTTGTTGTTATTGATGTTGTGTTGACATCTTGTTGACATCGTGGTCAACCGAGCGTCTTGGTTGCGTGCAGTCAGTGGCGAAGTCAGTCAGTGAAGTGGGTGAAGTCACTGACAAAGTGAGTGAGTGGGTTATTGAGTAATCAAAGTCTGATCACTGTACTGGAGTAGGAGGCGAAGTGAAGCTGAAAGGCAGTGGTGGTGGTGGTGTTGGTGGAAGTGCAATGGTGACGGCGGGTGACGATGATTATGTCGTCCCGTGTTGTCGTTGATACCACGGCTGGCTTTGACGTCGGAGACACCTAAGTGGTGTGATTTGTTTTCAACATTGCTCGATATTGTTCCGGTTCTTGCGGTGATCGTCGTAGTCATCGCAGCTGCCAATGCTGTTGCCGGCAGCTGTCAGCAACCGTCAGCTTCCGTCTTGGATCGATCGCCTCGACATCGCCTGGTCTGTTCTAGCGACGACGCCGAATCAATTGATTCGGCATTGATCGTAAGTGCGTAAGTAAATTGTCGTCCATACCACTGAGGCGGAGTTAATAATGCATTGCAATCAATATCAGCAATAACAGCCAAGCAGTCGGCGAGTGAACCGACGTGGTCGGTGTATGGTTAATCCTTCTACTGCTGCCGATAAATATATATATATATATATATATATATATATATATATAGGTGGAGATTTCTCTCGTCGCCGTCTGCGTGTGCGCGTTTTGTGGTGGCTTATGGTCACATACTTCAATCATACTGTGTCTGTCAATGATCATCATGCGTTTGCCGATGCCAAACACACGTGTTGGCTAATTATACTATTTAATTTTAGACATTGATCGTTCTGCTGTTCTTTATTTTGTTGCTGTCTTATTGCTTGATAAACACGCGATAAAGTAAGCGTGTTGAATGTGCCCGCTGAACAATGTAAGCGTGTCGTATGTATTTCGTAGCTGTACGTCGTGTTTGTATAGATACATTCCGGTACGAAGTTGTTGGTTAACGAGGCACTGCTGGGGGACGCACAATGTAAGCAGGTATGATCTCCCCTGTGACATGGGTGTGATATACCTAACACTACTACAGATGTCGTTTGGACGACGACCCTCCTCCTTCATGGAGGGCCGACTATGATGTGTGTTCACATGAGCTCCGAGCCCGATCGATCTCGTTGATCATCGCCATGGTTGTCGCCGAGCTTCTGCAGATGCAGTGCGTTACAACGGGTGCTGCTGTGGTATTCGACGATGCCAATGACATTCCCATGGGATTCCCCCCATGACAAGAAGCTGCCAGCCCCCATTAACGACATTCGACGTGTTCTTCGCTTAGCAGTTCCGCAGCAGGATCAACTGCTGATCACCTGGTCTGGTACAGACAGGAATCTGCAGCAGCAGCAGCATCAGCCACGTGACGAATATTCGCGCGCACGAGACTGCTGACATTGTTGCGGTTGCATTCTTGCTGCCTTTCTTTCCTTCGACATGTGTGTCGAACGTCCTCTCGCCGCCACTGAGTCCATTTCTCTCGGCAGTCTTTGTGTATTTCTTCTTTTCCTGTGTGTTCTTTTTTTCCTGTTTCTTTTGCTCTCTTGATCGCTCTCTCGTTTGATGTTCGAATTCAGCTCGCTTCTCTCGTGCTTTGCCGCCGTCACCGCCGCTCCGGAGCGTCTCTCGACATGCCGACATGCCAAATAGCAGCAAGCACCATGACGATTCACATGGCCAGCCGGCCGGCCGGTCGTGGTCGATCATGTTGTTTGCCTTAATGATCTAGCTAAGTCTTAGCCTGCATCTCGAGTCGACTCAGCTTGCCTAGCCACATCTGTAGTGGTCGCGCGCTCTGCACCATCCTCCACTCCCCATCCGACCTCGGAGCTGACTGACGCTCGGTCGCGTTCATTGACAGACAGCTGTGCCTGCCTCGACCGCGGTCGGTCCGACAGAAAGAGAACAGACTACACAACTAGAGGGACCTCTTCGCCCACTTCTTCTCGGAGGTTCTCTTCTTGGAGATCCTCCCTTTAGGACGAGACCCTCCTCTGCAGACTGCAGCGAACTGACTACGCCGAGAGAGCGAGAGCGAATTGTGTTGGTTGCCGAACGTCACGTCACTCCAGTCCAGTCGTAATCGCCCACCGAAACGGACTCGGGCCGCGCTCACAGCTGAAGTCATGCTAGCCCGATCTATTCTGCCCGATCACTGCAGGCTGCTGACCTAGCTCTTCCTGCCGTCTCCTTACCTCACAGGCGGCGAGAAGAGAGATTCTTCTCAGAAAACGCTTTCCAAGAGTTCACTGGATATATATATATATACATATATATATATATAGTGTGCTCATTTTTCATCCGCCGCCTCGTATAGAATTTGACTTCGCTCGATTGCACAATTAATAAAATAAAAGAGTACGCAGTACAGAAGCGTATGGATAGATATTCCGATCTTTGTTATACTATAGCACGTGTCAGTTCGGCGTCCGTGAGAGAAATGTGTCTTATATAATACCTACAGTATTTTAGGATGCAATGCCTTCCATATTTTATAGGTGAGCTTATTATACCATTCAATGCAAAGTCTCCATTATTGAAAAAGGACTGTTGCAATATACATAGGTTTTCAATTTTGGAGTGTACCTGATATCGGTCTCCAGTGAGTTACCGCGGTTCCTGCGTCGAACGGTGTTTTTAATTTGCACCGACTTTCCTGGTGGATTAGATAAAGGATTAGTAGGGACAACCGAATCTCGCGATTATATTGTGAAGCTATTGGCGAAACGTAGCAATAAAGAGGGACAGAATAAGGTGCGGGAAGGCAGAGTTGACGTTTTATACACTTCACACAGGCACGTCTGTTTGAACACACGTCTTGCTGATGACAGGAATCATCTGTATATATATATATATATATATATATATATATATATATATATATATATATATATATATATATATATATATATACATCATAATTATTATTAGTCCACGCGTGCAAACACGTATAAGTATGGACTCACGCATGCACGTGCATGTATAGTGAAATGGAAAACGTGGTTGGTTGTTACTGCAGCGTCTGCTGTTGCTGCTGGTAGTCGGGTGGAGTTTGGCCAGGTTCAGTCACCTGCAAAGCAAACGAAAGATTCATTCGTAGAAGTGCGCCGGTGTGGTGAAACCAATGGATGGATGCTAATACAACTGAAGGCGCCATTGGCGCGTTCGGCAAACTGCCGAAACTGCTGAACGCGCCAAGACAAATGATGACGGTGTACTAAAGTCGAGAGCTCTTTCTCTTCTTTTTTTTTCGCCTCGTTCTCATGTCGGTTCGTCCTCATCGTACCCCTCTTGTACTTCTTCACCTTTTCTGCTGCGTCTTCTTCTTCTTCTTAGTATTATTATTATTAGTATTATTATTGTTATTATTTGTACACATGTGCACATTCATAATGATAATGAACCCTTGTTCCCCAAAAAATTATTGTCATTATTATTATTTCGTCTTCTCCCAGGATCGGAACGAAGCTTGAATTTATGTTTCTTGAATTCCCTCCAGTTCGGCCTCTAGCGCCTCTCTCGATGTTCTCTCTCGTCTCGACGCGTTTGTAGCAGCGATTCGGAATCATTGACTCGTACAGTCTGAGTGAGGCCGAATGGCCCTCTCGCTCACCCCCCGTCTCCTCGTCCAAGCCCCTCCTCTCTCCCCACACCTCCACCCCTCTTCCACCCCTGGGGCATCCCTACACCAGACAAATAATCGTATTCGGCGCTGCTGTGCTGCTCCTGCTGCCAATTTCATTTTTCACTGCTGCTTCTCGTTCTCTTCGTCTTCTTCTTCTAGTCGGTTACTACGAGTAAAATCTGTCATCTTGACTACTACTTTTACTACTGCAACTACTAACTAGGGCGACAACTAAAACTAGTAATGTTACGCTACCACCATACATCGGCCACTGTTGGGGCTATTTTCCTGTATTCGTTTATTTACAGAGTAAAGGGAAATATAAAAATATATTTCTTATTCAATCGTAGGATTACAGGCATATGTGGTTAACTCACACACACATATATATATATATATATGTATATATATATATATATATATATATATATATATATATATATATATATATATATATATATATATATATATATATATATATATATATATATATATATATATATATGTATAGAGGACACCATTTCTCTCCCTCAGAAAGGGATAGATTACTCTTCAATGGAATGCTATATCGAGGTGACAGATAGGGAACGACAACAACAACAACAGCAACGACGCGATTTTTACTGCTACTTCTGTCTTGGCGGCCGTCGCTGTCAGAATACCGATAATTACGTCAAATGGTTGATGATGAGGATGATGACGATGATGATGGTCGTAATCATGTTGATCAAAGTCACGTCACAGTCTGGCTAATAATAATTCAGCTACCGTCGTCATCATCATCATCATCAGCAACATCGCGTACAGCCATTGCTCGTGTCCAGTCTTTGGCAAGTAACAAACATATATTGGCAACATATTTTCACGATTGGTCATTCCAAAGTATCCCTTTAGTCGTTGTTGTTGTTGCCGCTAAGTTATTGTTGTGCTATTAGTGTTGTTGTTGTTGTTGTCGTTGTTGCTATTGTCGTCGTCGTCGTCATTGTTGTTGTTGTGTTCTATCATTTTCGCTATTTCATAGCCACCTACACACTACTATCACTACTACTACTACAACTACTTCTACGAGTACAAAGCCGACTTTCATACGGCTTTGCACTCGTGGATTCGAATCGTGGCACCGGCGTTACTGTTTGTTCAATACGCTCTGAATTCAGAGTCATAATTGTAAGACCATCGTCAGCCGCCTGCCGATGCGAGTGATGACGCTGTAGATCACGCTACGGATGCCGCAGAATACATGGATGTATGTATGCATGCATGCATACAAGCTTTATGTTCATCGCAATGATCACTTTCGCTCTGATGTTATTACTGCTGATGCTGCGTGGTTGTTGTTTGTGTTGTTGTTGCTATTGCTGCTGTTATGATTGGTGGTATTGTTGTTGTTGCTGCGATTGTTGCTCTTATGAATGTTGTTGTTATTGTTGCTTTTGTTGTTATGACTGTTCTTTCTATCATTGTTGACACTGTTGTCATTGCCATAACCGCTACGACGTCGTCACATCATCACCACCACCACCTCTACCATCACCATCAGCTTCGTCATCCTCTCGTCTTCGATGCAGCCTATTTGTTCGTCTTCGATGCATCGCGCTTTGTGTGTCTGTATTGTTTGGTGCCGAACCACGTGCACCATGGAACAGTTATCGATATAATAATACTTCTATTTTTACACGGCCTTATCGTGCGTGTGTCTGCCGCTGACGAAGACAAGCAATTGCAAGATGCCGATCGCACGCAATGTCGGTAACGCCGCCTGTTGCGACGACGATACAGACCGTAACGCTGGCAGCAAGGCAGAGCAAGCCGATAGCGCCAGGGGCGGTGGTTTGGCCATATGTATATATATATACATATATATATATATATATATATATATATATATATATATAATACATAAATCACAAGGCTATCAATAACAATTATCACCATACTACACTAGTTTGTCTAGAGTAGCCTAAGTAGATTGGCCGTCGATGATGTGAATGATCGGTGGGTGATGTGCTGCTGCGGCATTTGCTTCTTGTTTTCAGCAGCGTGCAGTGACTGTTCCACAATGAGTGCTCGTGGGGACCCTGTTTACCAATGCAGCAGCGGTTTGCCGTAGATGCAGGCGTGGACACCGTTCGTTTTATGCCGGTTCGATGCAATCGCCCCCCCGTGCGTAATTCTGTGTTCTGGCGGTCAGCGAGGTAGTTCGTAACGAAAGTAGCATTTCCCATGCAAATGGTTGTAACGTCGATGTTTCAATGGAGAACAAACTGCTAGTTCTATTAGCAGTTGTAGTCGTAGGGGTAGGTGTCGGTGAGGTAGTCGAAGTGAGATTAAGCCGCATGCTGCAGGTCTGCTCTGCTGGTGGTGCTGCTGCTGCTTGATCTAGCATGTTTACTAAACAAGCTAACAGGGTCTGGGGTCGGCCGGACGCCTCAACTAAGCTCCTCAACGTGATCGGCGATCGTGTTCGCCCAATAGAGATATGGAGGTAGAGGGAGAGCGAACCAGCAACACGGAAAGTCGACTTCAACTGAAATAACAACACAGTAAACGACATGTGTTTCGACCCTTTCGACCCAAGCTCGCCTCTCTAAGCCAACCCAATGACAATGCAAGACAATGAGCAAAACTACTTTCTCTCTCCCGTCTCGTCAAACACTACGTTACAGCCTATGTAAGCTGCTGCTGGTTTTCTTGCTTGGCCCGGTCGTGGCCAGTCCTAGATACATATGCTGCATATATATATATATATATATATATATATATATATATATATATATATATATATATATATATATATATACATATATATATACATATATATATACATATATATATATATATATATATATATATATACATACATACATAACTTCTTCTTATTATTTGCATTGACTGCACGACGTCAGAAGCAAGACTTGCAGTTACTTTGCCGTCGGCGACACCTGGTTATCTCGAGGCATATGCATATATATATATATATATATATCTGAAGTGTACGTTGATCTAATTGTAGCGCCCTTGACAACAACGTGTGTTGCGTAAGCTTATGCTGACGCACTGTGCTACGAACGAGCGTGTGTATCCGGGTTACCCGGAAGCCGGTCATTGCGCCTACATACAGAGAGAGATAGAGACAGACAGACAGACTCTGACAACTCCGCTGTCGCGAGGTGGTCGCAGTAGCCGCAGCGGCCGAAGCGCTCACTTCCTGTCCTCGGTCGAGTCGCGCAGCTTTTGTAACAGCACCGGCCTCAGTAATAGCAGCAGCAGCAGCATCAGCATCAGCTGGCCAGCTGGCTTTGCTTGTTTTGTACACTCTCGATTTATTCGTGCCAGTTTCTTTTTCTTCTTCGTATTCTTCTCCTGTTCCTCTTCCTGCTCTTCCGTCTTTGTACTATTATTAGTGTTCTTATTTTTCTTCGTCGTCGTCGTCGTCGTCTGCTTCCTTTAGACTTCATATTTAACAAACAAAAAAAAAAAACAGGACGTCACGCCCACCTGTCCACCGCCGTCTACTTCATGCGGACAGGCACGAAACCGAGATGCTACGAGCCCCTCCGCACCACCAGCCAGTTGAGGTTGTTGTTGTTGATGTTGTTGTTGATGTTGTTGCTGTTGCTGTTGTTGCTGTTATTGTTGTTGTTGTTGTTGTTGTGATAGTTATGCGTGTGTGGACGACTGACGGTTGTGCAGCTCTTTTAGCGATTAGTTGTTCCTTACATAACGATACCGCCTTCGTTCCTTCTCCTTACGACTTGACTATAGAGACAGTGTTTTTGCTCGTTGTTGTTGTTGTTGTTGTTGTTGCTGTTGTTGTGATTGTTGTAACGTTGTTACCTTTGTTGTCCTTACCATTATTGTTGTTGTTCTTGCTGTTGTCGTCGCCAGATGTCTGTCTGTCTATTCGAAGTTCGCCTGTCGCTTCAATTCGGTTTGGGGACGGGGCCATCATCCTGTTGGGCGTGTTGGGCATGCATTTGTTTGTTATAGCGCGGCAGCCATAAACGAACCAACGAACGAACAGTCGACCGGGCGAGCAAGCGAGCAGTGTGTCACAGAAGCCAGCCTACCGAAGGTTTCTTCTGCGGCAATTTCCGCCTTTGGCGCTGACGCTACCGCCGTTTATACACAGAGTGGCGCGCCCACGCGCAGCAAAAGCAGCAACGGAGCTCAACGAGACCAACACGGCATACCCACCTGGATACACGCCTGACTTCTTCTTATGCTCTTGTTACGGTGCCCCCCTTGTATCATACGCCCGTATATATATATATATACATATATATATATATATATATATATATATATATATATATATATATATTATTGTTTATTGGGCCATTTTCTATGGTCAATTGTGTTTCATTGCTCCCGATCATTCCCATTTGCTTCTGTATATATATATATATATATATATATATATATATATAAACTACGTCTTCAGTTTGAGTAGATGGTGCTCTATTTCTATAACTGCGTTTATCGCCGACATTTTTTCTTCCTTTCCTAGCCCATTCACGGGGAAATGTTTTGCGTTTCGCAATGTAGGCGAAATAGTTGATTGAACTGGCCGTAGTTGAACGCCTCGGCCAGTCTTGTCTATACTACCTAGTCTTTTACCTACCTACCTACTCCCACATGCGGCAATACCTTCTGTCTTCTTTTCGGAGCCTCTTGTTGCCATTGTCATTGTGCCGGTATGCTATCTTTATTTATCAGATCCATATTTTCTATATGGCTAGACTGTTCAGGAAGACAATTGTCTAGATAGATAGTGGGATCTGCCAAACACCAATCGTTGAAATCGTAGCAATAGCACGAATCGTGTCAGAACAACAGCTATTTGCCTTGATTGCCATAGCGTTGTTGTTGTGTAGTTGCTCTATTTTTATTGCTGCTGTTGTTGTATAGTTGCTCTATTATTATTGTTGTTGCGTAGTTGCTCTATTATTATTGTTGTTGTTGTTGTTGTGTAGTTGTTCTATTATTGTTATTGTGTCATTGCTGTTTGGTGTCGTACTAATTATAAAACAAATGTTGTAAATTCAAGTTGAGCATTGCCTTGATGCTTCTTCTGCTGTTACCTTACATTCATTTCTGGAAGAAGGTCGAAATAAGTCCAATGCGAGGACGACATTAAAGGCGTCTAAAAAAAAGCTCTCTCTTACCAGCCAACACTCCAAGTACAAGTGGATCCGAATATGCTGCCCCTCGCGCTTCGCGACAAACCCTGAAGAAAGAGCCGACTTTACCGACTAGAGTCACAGATCGTCAGCTATGTCAAACAGATGGGATTCAGTTCGGTGTGAAAACAAGACAAAAAGTAGTAGTAGTAGTAGTAGTAGAAGTCCTCGTCTTATAGTAATAGAAAAAATGTCGTCATTGTAGTGCCATATGAGTCAGCGTTGCACCGCCATTTTCACCCGCCATTGCCGGCGTTTTTTGCCGGTTCCGTTTCGCCGTGGCATGCCCGTATCGTTTGTTGTGTTGGCTGCAGACGGAACCACCGGCCAGACGACACACAGACAGACAGATAGACAGACACAGTAGGTGCCAACGCTCCCGCTGCCGCCGCCGCCGCCGCTGTCCCTACCGCTTGTATTGACACGCTGCCTCTACGCGCGTATGAATGACAACATCAAGAATGCGACGACGACGGCGACGACGACGACGACGACGATGATCACCACCACAAAGCGACCGGCCGGCGAACGCGCTGGCAGCCGCCTGTCTGGCTGACTCCCTGCAATCGGACCTGGAGCGGATCTCGAAAGCGCGCAACGCACCGCCACGGCGTAATTATTGTCATCTGATCAGACACCAACGAACACCTCCACCACTGATGACCACCAGCAATACGATATCGAACTGCTCTAACCGCCTCTAACTACTCTAACCGCCTCTAACTACTCTAACCGCCTCTAACTACTCTAACCGTCTCTAACTACTCTTACCGTCTCTAACTACTCTTACCGGGCCGGACACGTCTGGATGCCTAGGGTTTCTCCCTAGCAGTCCTTGAGGCAGCATGGCCGCTGACTCTCAGTGGTTTGTATCGTTTGTCAACTATTCTACTCAATGAGTATCGCTTAAAGAAAATTCGATCACCAACTACGGGGATCAACAACACGGGGATCGAACCGGAGGGGGAAACAACCGTGATGGGGGACTAGCGCACTATTCCCCTAGATTACGCCGTCACACTCTCGCGCCTCACTTCCCTTAGCTACTCTTACCACCACCACTAAACCAAATTACTACAACGTTACGAGAATAACAACGGCGTTACGATTGCAAACAAGGGAGTACATATTGCTGATTGAGTAAACCTTGCACCAGTTTTGTGTGGGCTTTGGATACTGACAATGTCCTGAATGTATAAAAAGTATACATATATATATATATATAAAGTATAATGGTGCACAACCACATACACAGTATACATATATAAAGTATAATGGTACACACTCACATACACAGTACTATATGACTAAAGTACGCGTATTGTGCCCCTCAAGATTGAGTTCTGAACCCTTTGCCGTCCCCTTGGCTTTTCCGAGGCGTCTTTCTTTCGAGTGAGGCGAGTGATGTTCGAATGTCGGCGTCATCGTTTTGCCTACAGTTGTTACCTTCGTTCGCGCCGCCTGTGTGCATTCATACAGACCAGCTCTAACGCACCAACGCACCGGTGTGTGTGGCGACGACGAATATACTTGCCTGCGCAAGGTGGCACGGCGCTATGGCAATGAGAAATTCGATACGAAATTGAGCTTCGGATTGAGTGGATAGGCGAAACATCCATCTCAACTGGGCGTTGTTAGCGTATCCCGAGAATCGTATTCACACACACACACTCGTTGGAAACAGTGCCAGAGTATTGTTAGAAGCGGCTTGTGGTGGATAGTAATAGTGGTTGTTGTTGTTGTTGTTGCTGTCGTTGTAACCGACGTCGATTGTTGTTGTTATTAGCGTTGTTGTTTACATCGATTCGGTAACAGTACGAGTAACTATAGGCCGTATTTAGCCTCACTAATACTCATTAAATTACTTTCACAAGGGGTGCGTTTGCAGCTCGCTCACTCCCGTTCTCTCTTTCTGTGTGTGTATATATATATATATATATGTGTGTATATACCACTCTTAGGATCTGCTATGGATTTAACCATGCTGTGTGTGTGTGTGTGTTTCACTGTTGCAGTCGTGGCTGAACACACACGTTGAGCGAAGTTGCATGCCTTGACTTCTTGACGTCATGAGCAAGACTTGCAGTTAGTTTGCCTTTAGGGACACCGGGTTATCCCGAGGCATAAAAAAAAAAAATATATATATATATATATATGTGCAACCTTGACGGCACAGCCATAGACGAACGTGCGTCCCGTTTTTCTAGTTTGTTATCCATCATCCTCTCGTCAGCATCGAGCAGCCATCGGGCCAGCATCTTTGTCCTTAAAGCTGTCCGGCCCCGTTGATTAAAGATCGCCGCCGTTGCAATGTTGACCCGTTTTTTGTCACCATCATCTTAACCTGGCGTGTGACACATTCTAGTACCGTTGTTCGTGTTTCGGCTCATTGCCTTTAAAATAACGGATTGCTTCCCAACCGCCCCCCCCCCCTGCTTCTGAGCTATTCAATTCACGATGGATCTTCCCAAGACGTATCCTGCCCAGAGATTAAACATGCTCATGTCGTTCTGTTATATATATATATATATATATATATATATATATATATATATATATATACCACAGTGATTTATTTATCATCTTGAGATACCTGGTTTTGCGTGACGTGATAAACTCGACCGTGTTATGCATACGGGTGCCCTCTGGGGATTTGTTTTCAAGGAAGTACCTTATAGAGATCAGGGCAACAAAAAACACCACGTAGCATGCTAGCGTAAGGATGTTGTAAGAAACTGTACCGCTACTAAAGTTGCCGCTTTCTCTTGACATCCGTCGCGATAATTTTGCTAGGAAGATATGTGTTGTTACTCATGCTGTAGTGTGTCCTAAATGCGGGTGAATTGCTGCTCAAAGTTGCTCACTATTATTTTCTTTATTTTTATTTATACTATAATATTTGATAGTTTCGGCTATATTTGTGGCAGCACAACTTGCTTTGCGGGTTGTGAGCAGCAATTAAGGCCTGCGGAACTTTGCAGGAACTCTACATACGCGTTTACTCAATTATGTTTATGTCACTAAAATGGAGTTCAATAAACACTTCCTGTATAAAGTTGTCTTTATAGTTGTTTATGGTCTGTCCTCATTATCATTTCCGTCGAGAGAAGTAATGCAAGAGTATATGCTCCAGCGCTGCGCATTCTACTGCACGGTACGTGGCACATCTGTGCAGACAAAACCGGTAGGTGCACAAGTTGTACTTTTGTAAAAGGCGGCCTTTGAACATACCGCGCAATGATAACCATCCACTAGGTACCTGGCGTATGCACCTAGCGACGATGTCACGTGGAGGACCCCACTAGAGTTGTAAGGCATTAGATACGTTCAAACTCGCGACCTTTCGTCTGGCCTGTTTGAATTTAACGTTCCATTTCGAAATTAAAACTTCCGAAGGGGTACTGCACTTCATCTTTCTCTACGGCATCTATAGCTTAAATTGGATTGCTTCACAGCCTGACTTGATATAAATAAATAAATATATATATATATATATATATATATATATATATATATATATGTGTGCCCGGTTAGCGCAGTTGACGAGCTTTTTTCAGACATGTTCATAGTCTGGCACTGGTAAAAGTGAACCGTGTAGTTGTTAGTTAGTATTGGAGACGCGGGAGCATTGCGTTGACACTTGTGCGGAAGAGTGCTAAATCGACGAACTATCGTGTGTGAGATCAATAATTGACTGCGTGAAGCCCTCTCTTTGTTCGGGTAGGTGCTGCCGCTGAAGAAAGGCTTTTCGAGAGTTACTCGATTGAATGAAGTAAAAAGGCAGGGCAAAAGGCATTGACGAAGGTATCGTGGCCCGGACAAACAGCGTCTTAGCGTTGTAGAGCCGGCAGTAAAAATAATAGTAATGACAATAGGAACCGCTTCATTGGTTCCAGTGGCTGCTTTTGGCGGTTTGTGAAGAGAGTAGTTGGTCGTGGGACTCTGACTCGGCGTTGAGTTAAGTTCGCGCGTAACCATCTAAGGTCTATCGGCTCGACTAGATGGATCTCATAGACAACCGTTTCATCGACGTCTGATCGTCGAATTGACAACAGAGAAAGCGCAGGTTATGATAGAGAGAGAGGGAGATGGAGAAGATTTAGCGAGAAAGAGAGTTCCTAACAAAACAGCATGCCATAACCACATTAGACCGATAATTGGAGATTCTTGGGAGCGCGCCTACGTAAGCATTTATTGACTAGCCTAATTAAGCCTCGTCCACATTGCTCGTTGATTTTTGTCACGTTTCATTAATGGAACTCGAAATGTCCTCTCTGTACGTATTATCGTTCCCAAAATGATCACTGCAGTTGCACAGGAGCAATGGGTATGTCCGTGTCTCCTGTCCGTGTTCAATGGGTCTGTTTGTCTTTGTTCTATTACGTGATTTTTCGTTCTGACAATAAGTGGAGGGGGTAGGAGAAAGAGCTGTCGGAACTAGACGTGCCCAAATTCAGACAGATTTCAATTAAACCGTTTTATCATTCGTATGGAATAAACACGTAAGTAGTACCCTGTACGCACGAGAGAATTGGGGGTCCTCTTAGAGAGGAGAGCTCTTAGGCCATTCGATCGTATCTCCCCCAAAAAAGTGGCGACGTCATTAATTTAAAATTGTTTGTTGACCGTGTAGGAACCTATGCTAGCCATTGTCTCGACCGACTGCCTCGAAGGAGATAGCTCTGACGTTGCTTTAAGATTTTTACTCGTATGTGCTCTACGAACTTTACTGAACTTGTGCGCTGTCCATTTTAGACTCTATTGCCTGTTTTTTTTTTTGTTTAAGATCGTTTGGCTTGGGTTCCGTCATAAGGAGAAAGACATTTCTTATTTATATATAAAGAATTATATATATATAATATATATAAAGAATATATATATAAAGAATATATATATAAAGAATGATATATATATATATATATACATATATATATATATATATGAAGAGAGAGAGAAAAAACGAGAGAGTTAGATTCCGCTTGAATAAGATTAGTGTTATGAATGATATTATTACACTCGTAATTTGTGCCCACACGTCAAACAAAACAAGACTTCTCAGTTTTGTTTGACGTGTGAATGTGTCGATGACCTGCAATATGCTAGGTGCGTGTATCCATCGTATTATCAGACAGAATTTTGAAAGGAATGCTTCGTATATAAATATATATATGCGTACTTATTGGCAATATATATTGGTAAACAACAATTTTGCCAATACTATATTAGGTATTTCGTGTACCATCTACAAAATGGCTGGTGGCCGTTCAACATGTAGTTGGAATCGATATGTCGCAATATGCATTCCTTTTCGCATAACACAGATCCAACAGAATGCTTCTCTTCCCTATTTCCTTAGTTTTTCGCTATATAAACGTATTTTTGCATATATATATATATATATATATATATATATATATATATATATATATATATACGTATGCACTACGTAAATATGCTGCATAAATAGACAGTGTCTTATTTTTGTACAATTACATACATATGTGCTTGTTCGAATAAAACAATAGCAGTGCCGGAGCGGAGTCCTACGCACAAGCAGGCAAAAAAACGCGGAAGCTAGCTAAAAATCATCGATGGTAGCCATGCAAGGTGAACGTCCGCTTTTCCTTGGCACCTGCGGTCAGCAGGCCAGAAGTAGCGTGTCTCGCCTTTCCAACGTGTGAGTCGTATCTAACCACCTCGAACTTCAACCTGAATTTCGTCTCTATACTCGCAGACTCGCAGTAAGTTGGTGCTAAGTGCAAAGTTGTTGTTATTATTACTCCCATTACAGAGGATGTCATCGGAACTATAACGGAGAGGCAACGCCAATATGATATTGAGTTGTTGATCACTAACACTCCGGTAATAAGGCTAATATTCCAAGCAATATTGTAAATACTATAATGGGTAATATAGCAGTAAATGTAAGAGTATATGTGCACATGAATAATAAACCCTTGTAAACAAAAAAAAAGAATTATTATTATTATTATCAGGGAATGCACACAGAGAGAGAATGATATATGGTTGGCCGCCGTGTTCTCTGCTTGTTGTTGTTGCTGTTGTTATTGCTGCTGCTTCTGTGATTGCTGTATCTGCTACATGGTTGGCACGGCTGACGTGACTGCTGCTAATGCTAAAGCACCAGCCTTTCTCCCATCGGATTCAGCCGCTGCAGTTGAGACTTACCCTATCAGCAACAGCGATCGATTAGCCAAATCACGTTCTTGCATCCGAACGTCGATACGGCCTGTGGCCTCCTGCAGTTACGTCTCATCTACATGTGTGTGTATATGTATATATATATATATATGTGTGTATATATTTATATCTATATTTATATCTATATATATATATATATAACCTTCTGATTTCTTGGTACCCACTGTGTGCTAACCGGCTAGAAGCATTGCAGATAGCAGTATTGCCTCTATACGCAATATATCAACTCTATACGCCGCGAGAATCAGTTGCTGTCTTAAAGACTCTCCTTTGCGGGGGGGGGGAGGCTCTGTGGTCACTGGTTCTCAGGTTCCGAAGAAACCTTCTGTCTCACAGTTGATCGGTACCAGTATGATAGGTGGTCTCGAGGGCTGCATATGTACGTTCGTTCTCTTTGTTTGAGCTTGCTCTGCTACCCGCCGCATATCTACATATTTATTTTACCCTTGTATTTATCTACATGTATACAAATGTGTTGGCGCTGTTGGGCACTGCTAGCTACCTAACAAATAAGGATATTTGTCCTTATTTGTTTGGGGAGGATATATCTCAAGTCTGTTAGCGTTCCGTGGACAGACTTGAGATAGAAATTGCAGTTTTGCCTATTTTTATTTTGCTCTTAATAAGAAACGGGACATTGTTGGGTTTCTCCTGAGACTATTGCACGTCAAAAAAGCCTGTGGAGTTTGAGAATTAGTTGCTTTCTGCAGTATTGATGGTGATATCATCTATTATAGGATCGCTTACTTATGTGTAGTATATACGCGGGTCGTTGCAGAAGGAACTGTAGCATCGTGATTCGTATGCGTCGATAGTCACGTCTCAACGTAAGACTAGAATGCGTCTAGGGGTCGACAAACTGTGTTGACATTAAGAACGTCGTTGTTTATCTGATGTACTGCCGGTGGTTAGCAGTGCTGCGGTTACGTTATATTATACGTCGGGTATAGGGAATACAAATGTGTGTCAGTTGTCAACTAGACTAACGTCAGCTAGACATTTTTAAGAAGGTTTAATTGGCGGTAGCATGGCCGCTGACTTTCAGCGGTATGGTTTATCATCTATTCTCAATGAGCATCGCTCAAAGAAAATTCGATCAACACCGGGGATCGAACCAGCGACATTCCCGTGGATGATAACATGACACTAGTCCATTACTTCCCTAGACCACGCCGCCACACTTCAAGGTACTGCCTTTTATTACTAATACTCACAGATTGCAATTGCATATTGTCTAGAGTGGCTAGGTGTTCCCTAAAAAGTTCACTTGTTAGCAGTAAGAGGCTTAGTGCTTTAATGCACTATTTTGTCAGGTAGACCTTGTAGACAGATTTGAGTTTTGTTTGGCGTGTCTGAATTCCAAATGCAGTCACACACCTGATGGAATCTTTCCAATATTTGTAAAAACTAACTATTTTTTAGCGGAGCCTTTAAAGCCTTGAGCGTCCGTACAATGGCACCCATACGTAAGATGGGGCCCAAATGAAAAACTATCGCCTTGTGTCCCAATGGTCCATTTCTCCACACTTTTTCAAAGAATACTAGTCATATACATAATCAATTATATTGCCGCAAATAATTAATTTGGCACATTCCAGTGCCTCAACGCTCTGCGTGCACGCAACTGCTAGAATGACCAACGATTACGTTCTGTACATAGATGCCAACAAGGACTTTCATTGCACACACTTGTTCTTACCAGAAGAGTGACTTTGATAGTATCGAACATAGGCTTATTATTGACAAGACGAAGACGCTACATGTCCACCTACGGACTTGTAAATTGCATGCCGCTTTTTTGCACAACCGGTCGCACCGAGTGATCTACGGTAACGCTCTTAGTGAGCCATGACTGACACCGTCCGGCATTAACAGAGGAGCTGCGTTTCTTCAATGCTGTACACAATATTCGTTTCTATTCATACATCGCATGTTCTATTCCGTCCACATTTCGCAGAAAATCACTTGATCATCTCGTACTACGGTTGTCCGCACTGCCAACTGACACATATGGTGTCAATCTGCGCGCTAACATTCGTTTAAGCACGCCTTATACTTTTGTTAGCTTGGCCTATATGGAAAGTCGGATATATACTTTCGCTAATAGAATGAGGAAGAAAGATCGAATATGCCCTTTCGCTAAAAGAATGACAGCATGCATATAGCACAGGTATTAGGGACCACTATGTTAACAGCAACACTAGTTCTCACTAGTTTTACATATATGTACATTACATATGTGTACTTCTGGATACGACGGTACGCGTGAGCATCTGTTGTTTTTACGAACATACAACACGTCATCTTATCAGTGGCACAGGCTTACCTCTGGTGATTAATAATAATAATATAATAATAGTGGGGTTGTATTTGTTTTTATCGAGACATCTGTGCTCCCCGTTTTTTGTCCTAGTATGGCCGATTATTGTCCGCTCCGGCATTCATCTCGTCTAAATTGGAAACCATGAAAACCAGTTGAAAGGTGGCCGGTCCAGATCTTGAACCTACGACCTCCCGGGTGTAAGGCAATGGCTTTGTCTCTTAGCCACCTTGTTTTTTTTCATGAGAAGGGACTAACTGGAAAATGCGGTTTGCACACCACGGCAGGAAAGCTCAGCTGCAAATGTGGGCTTTGTTGGGCTTCAACCCACTAAAAACCAGTTTTGTACCCATCCCCACACTCAACTGGGAACTGCGCAAGCAATACTTCAAATAATTGAGAGGGGGTGAATAGTAGCGTCCTTACCTAATTGCTATGATTGGTATTCTCGAATGAATCTCGCGAGTTTTTCTTCTTCCAAGAGTGTAAAGCGAATTTACTTTACAAAGAAAATTACACTTTAGACTATGTTTACCACCATTTGACACGTTGCCACGTTCATGAAGACCACAATAAGGTTGGGACGCCCCGTGCATAGGTTGCCCTATGGCTGAACAAAGAGACTCAGACAAACGTACTGTTTTTTACGGCTAGATGCAGATACGCATCGAGCAGTTAAAGAAATTGAGGGAACTTTCGGTGCCCATCTCACTCAATGCCGTTATGCTGCACTTTAGAGTCGTTGGTTATGTGTGGCTCCTGTACAGTTTGCACGGCAAATACATCTGCTGCAGGAAATACACACTGCCTATGCAGTTACAGAGTCAAACACTCAGAGAAGGAGGGGGTGCGTTGAAAGTAGTACAATCGAATCAAAGTAGTCATGTTACTTAATATTGAGTGGTAAAAAAAGATGAAACAGAAAAGGCCTTCTGTGCTTCTTAGATAGGACACCTAATTTGGGAAACACAAAATAGGGCTTGAGTCCGTGAAGAATAGGTTGTGTTCTTAGGTTTAGAAAGTTGTATACAACAATGCTTCTTACGAGAGGACTATCTCGCATACTACACGACAAAGCATCTTTCGTTTTCTTTGCAATGTGATTTTACAGAATCAACGTTCCACGACTAGGACATGTCACCTAGAGGAGCGGCCTAGCTGTGAGACTATTGGCGGTCCAGGTTCTGCTGGTTGATAATGTGTTCTACCGGCCCATCTTACGTCATTGTGAATTGTCATAATCCTTTATCTGTATATATATATATATATATATATATATATATATATATACAGAGAGAGAGAGAGATAAGGGGGTGAGAATGTAAGGAGGACGGCACCTTGTCGAGTTTCGGGTTGCGATAGTTAAACCGTGTTTATTGCTGCAGCGAAGTCACAGCTAACGTTTAACAGCAATACAGCGTCATTGTTTGTTCGAGGCCAACCTCCAACCGTGTGTGAAAAAACAAAGCCCTTGCTGTTTCGACCTCACGAGGTTAGCTATAACCGCCACAGCAGCAGTAACAGAGGTGGCAGTAACATCAAAGCCAGAAGCCAAGCGGTAGCGGAATGGCTTGCTTCATCTGTGTTGAGTTGTCATGCTATGCTACCTCTGTCGAGGTGGTGAGCTGGCCTCAGGCCGTATATGAATCCTTTCCTCTTCCTCTATTGCTCGATCTTTGCGACGGATGTTGGCCTTCAGCGTTTGACTCCAACGTGTGTGCCGAGCAGCGTCACTGCAGAGAACGTAGCCGTCGTCGTCGTCGTCGTTCGCCAAACCGTGGCGTAATGGCGCATCGCCGATAATACGGCGTATCGTTCGACTAAGTCTACAGAGCAAGAAGCCGGCCAGCCGATATCAACACGATGCGGTCATTTTCTTCTTTTCCGGGCAGATGTTTCCTTCGTTTTCCGCACTCCCGTCTTTTTTTTCGTTTAATGGTGGTGATTGATTGTTCAGTCTGGAACAACTAACTGCTGTATTGATCGTGACTGACCTTTCTTGGTGCAACTTCATTGCATCTGTTTATTGTAGACTGAAGAAACGAGAGTGCAAGTATCAATTAGACTGTATATATATATATCACCAAGACAACGACCCGCAAGCAGCATAATAATAGTAATATGTTTTCATAGACGAAAAAAAAAACGGAGAACAAACGAAGGCCGAAAACAGCCTGACGACTCTTACGTGCAGGCTCCACATATCGGGTTTTATTCGTTGTTATGTTGCGAACTGTGATGGCATTGAGTGACCAGCACCTTGTACGATGTAGAGAAAAGAAATTCATGCTGCAGCGAAACGATATCTTGTCTTGCGGCGTGTAACATGGCTTTTTATGGTGCTATGAGGTAACACATGAGCTGCCACCGGCATCAGCAGGCGGTCAGGTGTAAAGCTAGCTTGACGGCTGCGTATTTAGCCGACGTTGCAGTTCCATTGTTCGGTTGAATTTTTTTGTCTATAGTGGTGAGAGTCACTGCTTCTGCCAGCGCGGTATTCGGCACAGTAGTAGTCACCGTCTTCTTGGCGTGTCACTTACGTAGACTTGCTGGTGTTTCCAATGAGGTTTCATATATATATATATATATATATATATACACATATATATATATATATATATATATATATATATATATATAGTTGAATGCATTACTTTTCCCTTCCTGGTGGCCGAAACTTCAAGAAGGCAGATAGAGCCGTTGCTTGCGTTGGTTAGTACGATACCGGTACAGCTGTTCGGGAGGGGGGGGGGGGTGGCGCAAAGGTGCTTATCCCTGTGTCGTGCTCCTTGCTTGTGTGGGGGCCGGGAAACATCTAGGGGGTTCTCCATTGATGGCAGAGCAGGGCAATTCTCATTGGTGTTATTATTGTCGTCGTTGTTATGATTGTTGTGGGGTCGTTGTGTGGGGACGTCGACGCTGATGATGCCATTAAGTAGTTGCTGTTGAAGGGGGTTGTCGAGAGGAGAGGACCAAGTCAGCTGGCGGGAACAATACGCCACCTGCAAAGCAAAGCGGCTTTTTTCGAATGACGGTAGGAAGGAGTTTCGGGTTTGCCATTCTAGATGTCGTTGTTGTCGGTGTTGTTGTTGTTGCTGCTGCCCTGAGTGTTGTTGTTCTAGCTGTCGTCGTTGGTGATATTGCTTTTGTTGAAGTGGTTGCTTTCTTTGGATCGAATAGTTTATGTTATGTGTCTTTACACGCAGCCTCTGCTAGCGGATGGATACGAGCAACCCGTTAGCGTGAAGGTAGTTTAGTCCCTGGGCCCGCAAGTACGGAAGGCTATTTTTGCTTATTGTGTTCTGTTCCTGTCTTTGTCACATTTGTTATATGCAAGAGTGATGGCTTGTAACAGCAGACTAGAAGCTATAGTACTAGTATAAGTAGTAGTTGTAGTAGTAGTAGTTATAGTGTGGCGGCGTGGTCTAGGGGACTAGTGCGCTAGTCATGGTTGTCATCTACCGGGAGATCACCGGTTCGATACCCGATGGTGATCGAATTTAAGTATTGAGAACAGATAATGAACCAAATACCGCTGAGAGTTACCGGCCATGCTACCGAAGTGACTGTTCGAGAGACTCTAGATATCACAACATGTCCGGCCCTCGGTGCATTGACGATATGCCTCACGGCGGTTCCAAGTCCGTAGGGGACGGAGGATAATCACCTCTTAAAAAATTAAGAAAAAAGTAGTAGTTATAGTAGAAGAAATCGTGGTGGTTCGTATTTCGGATGTTTGAAGGTAGGACCGACTAGTTAAGACGAAACCTGGATGTTGAAGAAAGGGCTAGTTCTGTATGATTGTCCTCATTTAACAGAAGCAACAATAGCAGCAATGAACACATTTATTGTCTATGCATTGTATTGTCGATTCATTTTCTAAGCGTTTTTTACTGTTTTATATATATATATATATATATATATATATATATATATATATATATATATATATATATATATATATATATATATATATATATATATGGAAAACACTCGAGACTAATATGTATATATATATATATATATATATATATACATATGTGAGTTACCGTGTCGGGTATCACCGCTTCAAACTCTGTTGATGATCGAATTTTCGTTGAGCGTTGCTCACTACCTCTCTCAGCGAAACTTGATCAAAGTCCTCTTTTGAAATTGTCTTAAATGCGCGCATCGCGCTCTGCGAACAAGTCGAAGCAATTTCTATTCCATTTTTATTCATTGATCCTCACTCGAGTGAATGACGACGACATTTGACCTAACTCTGTTCAGCCCCACACGGCACGAACCCTTCTAGGCTTATGTGATGACAGCACGGCCTTTACGTTGAACTCTATTGCTAACCTCTTCCACCGCTGATGGAGACGGTGGCAAAAAATACGTCGGGAGATGGCACGCCTAGCAGTCGCACGAAAGATCCAGTTCAAAACCGAAGTACAAGCATTGCGAATAAATCAACATATTTGAGACACACCGTACACTTAGTTTTATGAGTCTTTGTATATTGACGCATTTTGCTTATACCAGCGAATAGCTGAAAGTTTTTTATGCGAAAAATCAATATATATATATATATATATATATATATATATATATATATATATACAGGTAGTTCAATAAGTTCTTAGAATGAGCTTTTTAGAATTCGAATTTTGGCACGCTTTCACCGCTAATAGGAACTGCAACTTTTTGACTGCTAGCACTCAATATATTATGGTGATTGGCCGTTGCAATTTCGTTTGATAGCTTTTCCCGTGCAACGTATCGGCGTGATTTTTAAAAATGGAGAAAAAAGAGTTTCGAGTGGTTATCAAGCATTTTTATTTCAAAGGTTGGAATGCGACCCAAGTAAAAATTGAGTTAGACGAAACGTACAGTGACTCTGCGCTATGTTTTGCCACTGTTTCCAACTGGATTAATGTGTTAAAAAGAGGTCGCAGGAGCACCGAGGATGAACTACGTCCAGGAGGCCAAAAAACGGCAACTGATGAGGAAAACGTAGAGAAAGTGCGAAAAATTCTTGGCACAGATAAGCGAATGAACATTATGGAAATAGCGGAGGCATTAGGGATTAGTTTAGGCAGTGTGCATTTTATCCTACACGAAAACTTGAAGATGAAACGGCTTAGAGCAAAATGGCTGCCGCATTTGCTCAACCAAGGCCAAAAAGACGCGCCTGTTTTGGCTTTACAGCGAAATTTGGCCAAGATATCGAACAATCTGTCGGATTTTTGGTGCAGATTCATGACCGTCGATGAAAGCCGGGTTCATCACTACACTCCCGAGACCCAAGAAGCATCTTGCCAATGGTGTGCACCTGATGAAGGACCTCCGAAGAGGGTGCGGACAACGGCATTGACCGGAAAGGTGATGGCTACAGTTTTTTAAGACCAACGTAGAATAATGCTGGTCGACTACCTTGAGAGCTGTAAAACGATCACAGGAGAATATTATGCAAGACTGTTGGACTGCCGTTAGCAAGAACTCATCGTGAAACGGCCCGCTTTGCAGAAGAAGGTTGTCCCGTTTTACCAGGGCAATGCTCCTGCACACAAGTCCCGGCAAGCATCGGCAAAACTGGCCCAACTGAGGTTCGAACTTATTGAACAACCCTCCTATTCTCCAGACCTGGCCCCCTCTGATTATTTCCTCTTCGGACATTTGAAGAATAGTCTCGGTGGAAAGCGTTTTTCCAGCAATGAAGAGGTTAAGGCTGCTGTCAATGCCTATTTTCAGTCTAACGACGCGGAATTCTACTCAAGAGGTATGAAAGCTCTGAAATCTCGGTGGGAAAAGTGTATTGAGCTTCTCGGGGAGTATATCGAATAAGAAAAATTTAAAAACATGATTTGGAAAATTCTCGGTTTTCATTCTAAGAACTTATTGAACTACCTATATATATATATATATATATATATATATATATATATATATACAGGGTGTGACAAAAAAATTTGAAGAGCGATATACAGAATTGTAGAGCTCGTTAAAGCAAATGTTTTTCCAATGGAACATGGTCTCTGAGAAGTCTTGTTTTGGAGTGAGAGTCAGAACCATAACCCTACAACCACTCACAGCGCTCAAAACGGTCAATGCGAGCTGTAGTTGCGGAGTAATTACGATTTTTCGGAGGGCATGTCCAGATTAAGTGCATATTAATTCAATTAATTCAATCTGGATATGCCCTCCGAAAAATTAATAATAATTACTCCGCAACCACAGCTTGCATTGACATATGTTTGGTACCATTCGCCATGAATTTCGCATTGGCTGAATATGT
The DNA here is from genome assembly GCA_003439945.1 of Dermanyssus gallinae. Taxonomy (NCBI): domain Eukaryota; kingdom Metazoa; phylum Arthropoda; class Arachnida; order Mesostigmata; family Dermanyssidae; genus Dermanyssus; species Dermanyssus gallinae. The sequence continues at coordinate 579,297 of QVRM01002189.1, read as the reverse complement.
CCGTTTTGAGCGCTGTGAGTGGTTGTAGGGTTATGATTCTGAAGTATTTGGCGTGAACGCTAATAAATAATGGTTGTCTCGCAACAGCACATTTTGTGCTCCTCTGTTGGGATAAACACCAGTGTTACAAATTGTAGTAATTTCACTTTCACTCCAAAACAAGACTTCTCAGAGACCATGTTCCATTGGAAAAAACATTTGCTTTAACGAGCTCTACAATTCTGTATATCGCTCTTCAATTTTTTCTGTCACACCCTGTATATAGAGGATCAGGGCGTATTGTGAGGTGTGGTTGTGTACCCTTGCTGCGTCAATGTACCGGGCCTACGTTATCCCAGGAAACCGTTTCTGCTGCACACTGCAACAGACAGACGCGATCTCAGATCGTTCGTAATAATTGTATTGGGTTGCGATCTCCAGATGTTTTTGTTTTTTTTTTCGCTTCTGTCTGGTCTGCGATCCACTCAGACAGATATCACGGTGTTACGCTTCAAGTAAAATGGAGCTAAAGACTAGGAAACTGTGGAGTCCCTATGGCCTCTCGTCATGGCCATGAGTCACTAAGGTTAATACCGTGAGGCTTGAGAGTAAATGGTCTATAGGCTCATTTGAAATGCTCGTTTGACTATCGCGCTTAGTTACGATGGGTGTAGACCGCTTGAGTTGACCATCTCTATGCAGTGTGGTTAAGTTAAGGTTTACATCGGGAAGATCATATTCAGTGGAGGCGTCCATGCGTACAAATTATTATGGTCCACCATAGTACCTGATGCCGTAGAGGCAAGGACTATGAGCATCAATTAAAATGGCGCTGTGTGAAACTAGAAGACCTAGACAACAGCTGGGTCTATATATATATATATATATATATATATATATATATATATATATATATATATCTTCTGTGATTAATAGTGGCGTTCATTGTACAATTTACTAAAAGTATTGGTACGTGTATTCCATTTAATACAAAATTTGTGTTATGCGATAAATATATATATATATATATATATGAAGACGAGGCGTGATCATGGCGCGTCACTCTTGGCTCGAGTAGGGTTGTTTGTAGCAATGGGGTAGTGACTAAGGGTTGCTGGTACTGTTATATTTGCTGTTGAGCGTCTCATTCCGTGTCTTCGGGCTCATAATAGAATTTAGCCGCCGATGAATGAGTCAGGATGGCCTTCCTCCGTGCCGATAGGGACGTCCTCTTTCCGTCTTTGATGATTTGTGTGTGGTCAATAACTCACATTATCAAGGATTACGTAGACAGATAGATACATGGATATTGACAACATTATATAAACAACAGTTGGAAATATTTTCAGCAAAGTTTCTACTTCAATCCTTCTCGATTAAGTAACTCCTTTTTCAACCGGTAGTTTTAACCGTGTTCTCTCTATCTAATTTTATATATATATATATATATATATATATATATATATATATGGTGCGGCAAGAGTCACTTCAGAGTTTGAATATAATGACGAAGTACCCTGTATGCGGCCAAAATTCGAGCTTTATTAAAAATACTTTGAGTGCCGTTATTATGGACTTTTCGGCGTTGTTCATACGATATGTACGTATTATTTATGACTTTTTGGCATAAGTGTGACGCTTTTTGCAAGAGTGACGCAAGTAACACAAGTGTGACAAAAGCTTCCTCTGAATATTTTCCTGGTCAATGGTTGCGGGCTTACTCAAGAACACCTTGCGCTTTGAAAAAGCCACATAAAAAGTCCAGGGGGTCACACGAACAAGGAAATGACCACTTGACGCCTAGTTTCTAGGGAGATCAAGCGCCCACCAAACGTTTTTCAATCAAACATATTTTCCTAGTACAACTTAATAAGTTCCACTTTCGCCGAGAGATATCCATGGTGGATTGGGTAGAAAACGACAATGTTTACTAGCATCTTGCCGTCAGCAACAAACCTTCAACTGACTCTTGCCGTACCCTATATATGATTGTCGTCATAAAATCAAAATAATATTAGTGATATCATTAATGATAATAATTCAAATACGATTTATTTTATTAATGCATATTTCGAAATAGTTGCAGTCGAGACTGTGAATTCACTAAAAAGTCAATGTATTGCAAAAACGTTGCACATCGTGTATACAATCAATAGATTAATAACTGTAACTAGTGATGGTAATACTACATTATACTACATTGGATTATGAATAATGACATCACTCGATGACACGATGAAGGTTATTTCACTTTTTTTTTTACTGAATGCTATACTTCCACTTGTACGGATATTTGGCCCGAGCAAACAAAATGCCGTGCTTGGCTTAAGCGGTTTTTTAAATTTTATAACGTCGCTCGAGCGCTAGTTTTGTAGGCTGTGTCTGGGCAGTGTAGTGGCGTATATTGGTTGGGTGTATATATATATATATATGTGATTTATATTTTACCTTGCTGACGTCGAGCCTGATGAGTGCTTTAGTAACGCTATAGTTTTATCCATTGCCGGCGTTCTCTTTGCAGGTAAATTACTTGCGAGTATAAGGCAAGCGCCCGGAAGGGCGACACGCCTCCAGCTGCTGTTTTGGCGCCGGCCATTTGGTCGAAACTGGGTGTGCCTTGAGTCAGGCAGACAATAGGCTTGCTTACGACGCCCCTGAGACGAGCAGAGTCTCTCCGGATAGGTCTGTCCCGTCCGACGGGACAGCCATCGAGAAAGGAAAACGCACGCCCAACGGCTACCCCCGATCGCACCCCGCCGCACCCACTAGACGGGGGGCGCGCAACCATCGGCCGCAGTGGCAGACGCACAAAAAGCGAGGGACCCCACCAGGTACAAGATGTCGATGACCACCACCCTCAAGAAGATCTCAGCTTCGACGACAGGTCGTCGGGGCGGTTCGTACCATGCGACCGGCGGGCCGGAAGCAAACCCCGTCATCGAGAAGCGCACCGTTACCGTCTCTGTCGTCGGACTATCGGGCACCGAAAAGGTAGCTTTGTCGTGTTTGGTCTTGCTCATAACTAGCTTTATTTAATACTCGTTTAGTCATTTGGCAAACGTTTAGATGACATAATAATAATAAAGTCTTAATCATACTTCGATAATACAGTTTATTTCGGTCAGATTGATGCTAAAAATAGAAACATTTAATTCCTTGAACGTGATTTAATGGGAAATATACCACTCTTGGGATAGAATGAAGATAGGCATACGTTAAACGGAGACGCAAACTATATATATATATATATATATATATATATATATATATATATATATATATATATATATATATATATATATTTTAATAAATATAAATAACTTCTATGGTATATAATTGTAAAAATATATATATATATATATTTCCAGTATACACAATATATATGCTGCAAAAAATGGGCCGGCGGCTAATTCCTAGTGGACTGTTATTTTCACTTTCAGGAGAAAGGTTGCATGGGTTCGGGCAAGTCGTGCTTATGCAACCGGTTTGTTCGACCTGGCGAGGATGATTACCATACGGACCACATCTCGGTCCTCTCGCAGACAGATTTTGGGGGTCGCGTGGTCAACAACGACCATTTCCTGTACTGGGGTCACGTAACCAAAGGAACCTCTCCAGACATATTTTCGGGTGTGTGCATATGTTTTCTCTGTTATATACATATATATACCCACACGTTGCACTCTATATATATTAGCTCCGAGTCGTTACAATTGCGACACCGAGCTAGTATGATTATAATTTACTGTCACGATCCTAGTTTGTGTTGCATAAGCGTATGCATATATACGCAGGTATACACAGATACAATTTTAGATGTATACGTGCCTATACAGTACTGTGACGATACACAACTTGTGGCTGTGGTGGTGGACTGTTGAGGTAATTGCTGTCAAACTTCTATATGGGGTCGTTGTTCACTTTGCCGGTTGTTCTCAGAAATGAACCAGGAGCTCAACATCAGTACGTTGTCAAGTGGTCCGGGCGGCGTAATGAGCGGGGGCGTAATGAGCGGGGGCGTAGGGGCACCCCTGCCTCCAGGTGTCGCCAGCGGGATGCAGACGACGTTTCACCTCATCGAACAAACGGAGTTTATCGATGACTCAAGCTTTCAGCCGTTCAAGAGCGGCAAAACCGACCCATACTTCAAGCGGTGTGCCGCCACCAAGCTCACGTCCGCCGAGAAGCTCATGTACATATGCAAAAATCAACTCGGTATGTGTGTAGTGGGGGGAAGGGGGACCGACTCGACATATGGATAGACGACGATGTTCATTTGCATCCACTAGAGTTGAGCCATATGATGTCGCCACGCGCTTCTCTCTCTCTCTCTCTCTCTCTCTCTCTCTCTCTATATATATATATATATATATATATATATATAAATCTCCTTCTATATATATATATGTGTGTGTGTAAGTGTATAGTTACCTTTTCCACGCTCACGCCCTTATTTACACGGACATACAGTTTCTTGGTGATTTGGTGAAAGCTTCCCCCTAGGTCTAATCGTCATACTCCTCTTCTAAGTGTTCAGAACGGAATAGAAAGGACGACCTTTGATCTTGGAAAAATAACCTTTAGCTGCAGATTGTTTGACGAATAAGGAGAGTAATTACAACATTTACATGCTTCTTGCCGAAAACTGCTTCAGAGTAAGCGCATATCGAGTAGGTCCCTTCTTGAATCAATGACGAAAACATTTGGCACAATTCTGGTCGCACTCAGTACAATAATTCTCACTTTCACATAAGCAAGACACGATCTGTGCCGCATAAAGACCTGTTGCCAACGGTTTCCGTTGTTGGCGCTAGGCATCATCGTCACACACCGAAAAAGAGTCCTATAATTTAGTAGACATTTGTTTTTTGTCTTACATTTCAGTAAAAAACACATTCTATCGTATGTAATAGCTAGACAGAATATCTGAAGTTGCTTTTGGGGTCTTGATGATGGCTAAAGCAGTTCTACAAGCGAAGTGAATACTACTTCTTGTTCTTCTGTGAACACAATATTGTGCTTTATAAAGGCGTATAACAGGTTGCTGTTTGTGTAGGTATTGAGAAGGAGTACGAGCAGCGGCTGATGCCCGATGGTCGTCTAAACGTCGATGGATTCGTATGCGTCTTCGATGTGAGTGATGTGCCTGGCCGAAGTGCCGAGCGGATCGTCGAATACACGGCCGCCTGCCTTAGTCAGCTGATCAAAACCAAGAAACCGATTGTGTTGGTTGCTACGAAATGCGACGAGGCGGATGACTCCATGCAGCGGTAGGCACATTTTATATGCATTTTTTTACATACAGCCGAAAGAAGCTGACTAGATCTGAGCTGTTTAAGCAGTTGTGTTGCAGGCAGATGCACAAATTGCACCCCCACATTGCACAAACGTGGTCGAGTGCCACCTATGATGGTGGTCACTTTTGTAATATTTCCTGCATGTATGCGCATGACAACGAGCTAGGCGAGAAAGGTAAATGCTAGTCATAGAAAACCAACAGGTTCCCTATGACTAGCATTTACCTTTTCCGGCCTTACATTAAGACTTGTCCTTTGTTCGCCCAGACTGGAAAAGGCTGCGCCCCGACAGGGGCGTTGTTCGTTCACATATTTTTGAGAGCATTGCGAACTATCTCTCTATGTCAGCTATGTCGGTTTATATGTGGAATACATTTTTCGACGATGTCACTCTCATATTGCCAGTTGATGGGTTTACAAACCTGTGTACTTTCATTCGAGATGTCTAAAGTGTGCGCATCTAACAATTTTGTTTACAGATGGCGTTTGGGAGGGCGTTAACGGTTTGATTACACATACTCTTGTGATAGAAAAGTGTCTACCTTTTATTTTTTCTTTAATCTTGCTATGTAGAATAATTGTCAGCCGCATTGTGCCACGGTACCGAGGGGATATTTGTCATCTAACAATTAAACCTGTGTGTCAAATGTGTATGCGTTTCAGGGAGTTGGACCGCTTGTTGTCTCGTAAAGAGTTCAAGTCTGCTAATATTCCGTTAGTGGAAACTTCATCGCATAACGCGGTGAATGTCGATACTGCGTTTATGGTGCTCGCTCACCTCATCGACAAAGCGCGTCCGGGGAAATTTAAAGTGATGTCCTATCAGGAGGCGCTGAAGTGTCGTCAGGAGACGTGCGAATTTGCTGCAGAAGCTTACGGAGCACTAATTCGTGCTCAGGTGAACGACTATCGCACCCTGTGGGTAACAGCGTCGAAGCGTGTGCAGCACTGCACCGAATTCAAGCGCTACGTGGAAATCTACGGCAAGGATGCAGCCAAACGAACGTTTGTGCAACACACGAAACGCCTCAAGGAACAATATATCGATAGCCGCGTGCAGGGTTATCTACGGGTGCTACCTGACATTTTGCTGGACCTGTTGCCCGACCTCGACGCGATTAAGGACACCAGTTGGGTCGACGTAAAGGAGCAATTGCGCAGCCACCCAGACTTTGATCAGTACTTCATCGATCGGCCGGACGAGTCTTGGGAGGAGCTGATCCTCGGGGATGACCAAAACGAAGACGGCCTCTGCGATGAAGACCGTGTGCCGTTTCAGCTGCTTGATAGCGACGACGCCGAGCAGTGCTATCTGCAGCATCGGCAATCGCTGGAGAGTGAGGACCGGCGCAACGATCAACGGCGGGCGTTTAAGAAACTCCTCGAGGAGACGGGCTTTGTGACCCCGGGTAAATCTCTATCGGAAGTGCGCGTTCTGTTTATGGGCCGAGACTGCTACGAAGAGCTGGCCGAGAAGGATATCCAAGACGTCTATGACGAACATCAGCACGAAATCACGGAGCGCGCTAAAAAACATTTCAAGGAGTTGCTCGTCGAACGGGCCGATCTGTTCTACGGTTTTGCCAACCTCGGCAATGGTTGTGTTATCGGTCAGGACGATATCCAGAACATCACCGAGGGCCTGCAAGAAGACATCAGGTATGATTCGATGCATTATTTGACTTGTTCATGAATCACTTTTGTAAGGTATACATCTAGGCATAATATTTATATATTACCATTATATATTACCATAAAACGTGAGATGCATAAGCTCTTACCCGCAACCGAGCAAAGTGGCTTAGTGGCAAAGCCATTGCCTTGCGTTCGGGAGGTCATGGTTGTAACCCCTGGACCAGCCACTATTTAGATGATTTTCATGGTTTCCAATTTAGACTAAGAGAATGCCAGAGTGGATTATAAAATATTAATAAATATATTCTCAATAAAAAGAGATGGTGCATTACCATCCACCCTCTTCCCATTATTACCTCTTTCAGACTTTCATATCAGACTTAAAAATAATTTGGGGGGGGGTTGATAATATTTGTTCTTGTATGTTTGCGTTTTTGTTTGCGTTATTGTTGTGCCATTGCTGCTGCTATGATATCATTGATTGATAACAATATGCACATTCTCTAATTGATTACGGTCCGTTAGGTATAAGACATTGGAGCGGCTGGACCAGGAGCGTATGCTGATCCTGTTGCGGCATCTAGGCTTCATTCATGGCCCGTTTCGGGCGAGCTGTCCTGCCGGCCCAGTAACCCACTGTATGGACCGGTTGATAGGCCGAGTCCTACAGCGTGCCCCCAGGCCGCGTTCATGGGCGCGAAGCTCAGCGTGGACGCTCGCCCACTCCGAAACAGGCGAACAGAAGCTAAACGTTGTTCTGCTCGCCACAAAGCCCTTACTACACAGCTTTAGTCAGTTCTTTAAGGTGAGTGGCGCCATTTGTCTGTTTCTTTACTGTAGCGAGATGTCGACCGACGGCTGGTCTTAGAAACTGGAATATCGACGACCGCCGATTTACAGTTATTCCGTTCTCTGTTTGGAGGACGACCTCCACATTACGGTTTAAGTAGAGACATGTTAGCTCTCACACTTTTGGATTTTCCGGAATTACATGGTGGTGTATTTTTCTAGTGGTAGCAGGACTTTTCTATCGGTTTTTATTTATTATATATGTTCAATGCAAAGTGTGCTTATATCGAGGCAGAAAAAAACACGTACGTACAGCTTAAACATACACTTATTTATTTAGTAAAAGCAACTGTTCATGTATATGCAGCCTGCTAACGTGCAGCTGTAGTAGAGTATAGTCGATATATAGTTATGTGTTGGTATAGAGGAAGCAAGTAATTCGCTTTTTCAAGATGCATTGCCTCGCTCAGCAGTTTCGCTCCTCTTGTGGCTTTTTGGCGCCGATCGCGTCCGGGTTGGCAATGGGGTCAAGGTCTGCGAATAGATCAAGCCATGAAGGGTCGGTCTTGTTCCCTGTGGGATGCTTTCTTCCTGATGAACCAGAACTAGTCGAGCCGCTTTTCTCCTGCATCATCACATCAAACATTAGATTAGATATGATAGATTAGATATGATAAACTTAGCTAGTTTTCCTCTAATCAGATCTGTTTCTGCGCTATAGTGAAACAATAGTGTTGTCTACAAACGAGTTATACGTTCACGTGGTACAAAACTTGTAACACCTTTTCACTTGGCTTTATTTGAGTTCGTCGTTTCTCCGAGTAACCCTGACACGATTTGGTTGCCAACGTAGTTAAACCGGGAGTACCTGTGACAGCGTAAACACGTTCATATGCGACACAGGTTGTGTCGGCGATGAGAGCATATTTGTTGGGCCTGAAGTCGAGCTCTCGTCGTCCCCAAATGCATTTAAGCCTGCCAGCTGTTGGGTGAGCAGTTGCGAGGGAAGAATAAGCCTCTTTTCCTCCTTGGAGGGGGAAAGCGTGGCTTCGGTGGTGGCTAATTCTTGGAACTCTCCTCCAAGGAGGTCGGCTTCTGTTCCGGTGGCAGAATCTTTTCGTGCCTGTGCGTGGCCAAATGTTTTCTCCCATTCCTTGGCGAAGCTCCCTGTTCGAATAAATTAACATGCGCAAATCATTAGGCGGAGCTATGATGAATTATTGGCTGTGCCATCAATAGCGATGCATTCTTTAAAATGTGTTGTTATAATACGGTGCTAATAGCTTTCGATCGCTAATATGCATTGCTTTAGTCTACACTAACGTTAGCGCCTGGAGTGACGTTTGCTCTACCTTACAAATCAGGATATTATTTGTTTAACCGATACGGTATAACTTTGAAGTCAGTTTCACATCTTACCCTGTGGAGCACTTTGTGCGTTGTTGACCCGGAATATGTCCTCAAGTATAGAAGTCAGGTCCGCTGAGTCGGAGCTGGAAAGCTCCAAGAGAAGTTCGTCGTTATCTGAAGGACCAGGTGGCGGTGGTCCAGATGCTTTAGCGTGATTTCTTTTTGCTCCGCATGGATCGTCTTTCACCTCTTCAGCTTTTTCGACGGCTTTTGTATGGCCAGATTGCCCGGTTTTGGCCTTGTGTTCAGGAGAATCCTTCCACTCTGGATTGTAAAATAGGGCGCGGTCTGCATCGTCTTCTTTCCGAACCTAAACGACATGAAAACGCTGTTTAGTTTACTCTGTATTATATATAAGCACTCATCTATTTTATCATTTTAAGCTAAGTGGAGATGGCGATACTTCACAATAGTAAAGGCTGTGTTGGTGAAATGAAACGAAACAACCCATTTGGTTACTATTGCATTACCTTTTTAGACGGTGATCCCGGATCAGTACTGTTTCCGGTTTCTTCCGCCAGTTTTTTCGAAGGCTCTGTTAGCTCCTTAACGACAGTAAACTCGTAATACTGATATCCTTTAAAGCCGTCGGACACCTCGGCGAGAGCGTGAGCTGTTTTATCCCAAAAAGCCAAAAGAGCTTGCTGATAAGCTGCTAGAGCGTGCGAGAACATGTTGCACCTCGAAGCGGCAAGTAGGTCTACTTTCTGCAGTGTGTTCACTTTAAGCCGTTCGAAGGACATCTTCGTCTTTTTGACATGGCCCTGCACTTTGCGGAACTTCTCGAGTTCTCGATACGTGTCAGGGTCGAGCTTCTGCGACACCTCCTTCATCCAGAGAAGTGCGCCTCGATAGTCCGTTCGCGACTTTTCCATTTTGTTGATCGTGTCCTCAGTGTCGGCGATGGCCCGTATCAGGTACGTCTCGACCTCCTGGTACAGCCGAATCAGAGGGCTGCGCAGGGTGAGTCTCTGCTGGGCAGTGAAGGCCAGTGACTTGCCCGTAGCGGTCATCATCTTGCCGGCACGGGTTTTGTCCTGCTTTCCGCACTCTTTGAGAAACCTACCCATGGCGTTCTCTTCCTGGCTGAGTATCGACAGTCGGTCTTGGTAGTTCTCGAGGATGCGCTCGAGCGCCACACAAGAGCTATAGATGGCGGAGAAAAGCTCGAGCTTGGCGTCGAGTTCGGCATCGGATGCCACCACGTTGTCATCCTCTTTCCGGCCAAACTTCTTGATGAGAATCTGTTTTGTCGACCAGTACTTCTTCTGCAGCCGCGACACCGAGTCTTGCATATCTCTTCCATAGTAGTTAAAGTTCGCACCACTGCCGTCGATCATGGTTTTGGCTCGTGGAAGTGAGCGCACGCACGCACGCAAGCACAGATACAGAAACAATCGAGGTTTGGTGTGCCGCCCCCGCCACCACCACCACTACCACCGCTTGAACTCCGTCGATTTGGTACTTCGTCGTAAGCAGAATTTGAGTCGTCTAAAAACTACGATTGCAAGATACTTAGTACAGTACAGGTACTAGTACATCTAGTAGCACTAATAGTAGTAGCCTACGATGGCTTTCGATGGCATAGATGCTGGCTGAGAGCCGTGACACGCAAAGCCGTGACAGACGTGGCGCTGTCACAACGGAGGCCTGCGGGGCTCATCTATAAACACCGCAGCATTCGTCGGAGACCTGAAGACAGGCGACAGCTGTTAGCGAAGCGGGTGCCGTATTGTCGCGTTAGTGCGCTGTGTGATCGTCGACGCCGTTTCCGGCCTATTGCTCAGTGCTCAGTTCGGAGGCAGGCCTGGCGCAGGCTGACGGAGGCACCGTCTGTTGCTGCTGAGCGCCTGTGCTGATGCACTCCGCAGGCTCCCGTCAGCATCGTTGTCGTTGTCGCTGCTGGAAAAGGAGGGAGCCATTGTGGAGCGCGAGGGCGCACTGACAATGACAACTCAGCGCCCCCTACCGGCCAAACTAGTGCGGCCTGTCTGAGCTTGTCGTTCCGGCGGCTATGCAACGATGGCCGGGAAATTTTCAAATTTGAGATCATCCAGCCGGCAACTTAACTACGGCAGGTGATCAATATATAGACAGGCATCTTTGGCGGTTGGTTTCTGTATTAGTTGATCTCTCTGCCTCTCCTCCCGTTTTTAAAAGACTAGGCTTATACAATCTGCATCGCAAGATTAGCCGCTGTAACTGGTTCACAACCACCGTAAAAAATTGTTTGATTCTCAACCAGATATTTTAGAGAACGAGTGCGAGAGACGTCAAAACTCTCACGCTCGCCTCTCTCTCTCTTTCTCTCTCTCTATATATATATATATATACACGTAGAAGACACACTACTGTATAAAAAATAATTTCGTGTAGTTACTTTCAACTTGTAGTTGCTACACGTTTAATATACGCCGTGGCTTACTCCGATTATCTGAATAACAGTGGTAATTACAACTATTATTGCGATTCCTACTATATCCGATATTATGCAAAATGTCCGATAATGGCAATATTTTTGTTTTTGTTACAACTTGATCACTGTTATTAGGCCAATATACTGCTAATTATAATTGCTAAAGCTGTACTTTATTGTGATACGTGATACGAATGTGCCTGCATTTGCATGTCTGTTGACGGTTGTTACTACTTGCAGAATCAGTGTTGTAGTTGTATCGACGAATCGTCAGGCCGATGTATTCTCGAACTCGAGAAGGATCAGCGGTACGCTCTTGAGCTGCGCTTGATCGACGGAGATGTCTCTCAACCGGAGAATTCGTTCCGGACACCCGACTTTATCCCACACGGCTGTATATGCCTCTACGATGATTCTAGGTGAGCGACTTCATAAAAAAAAAAAAAAAAATGTTTTTAATTCTAGGTGAGGGACTTACGTCTTATTCTTGAAATGACTGATCAAGGTAATTCTACTTTGCTTACTTGCAGAGTTGACTTCCGGTCTCTCTCTCTCTCTCTCTCTATATATATATATATATATATATATATATATATACACACACACACATTCAACACATGTTCCATTATAAGTTTAGGACCGACTGACCCAGGATCAACTACTGTTGACACTATATATATACTTCGCTGTTCCAAGCATTTTCGTAGTTTTGATGTATAAAATAAAAATTTTAATTACCTGAGTGTTCTGGGTTTTAACGATATTGTGCTGTTCTAGAAGAGCACAAAGAGGCTCATCGATGCTTGTGACTCTCTAGATCATCAACCACTTTCAAGGATGCACACAGTCGACTCCGTCGATGCTACAGGGCCCTCATACCAAAAAAACAATGCTGGAGGAAAATAAGCTTGTGTTAGCTACAAACGAGAAACCCTATCCAAATAAAAACCATAGCTCATACTACAGCGTATTTAAAAACAAAGCGTTTGGCTCCGACTTCCTTAGAAACGATCATCTCAGCAAGCACGTCTTTTGGCGCCTATAATAAAGAGCCTAAGCAACAAGTGCCGACCAATGCCCTCTTAATTAACGCGAAAAATACCAAAGCAGCGAAGTTTCGGCGTGGTGGGCTGTTTTACATGGAAACCGGTTGACATGCAGTGGAAAACGAGGTTACTAGGTTCCCTACTGCAACTACCTGGGAATTATCATTCCACTCCGAGGGGCCTACAAGTTGAGGAAAGACATCTTGGAGGAAGACATGAAGAAAGACAGGGAAGGATATGTGCGCTGGTTGCTGCGCCCACGATTTGAGTCCCGCAGCTTCTCTCTCTACAGAGGGCTTGGCAACTGCTTGATATCTAGATTGCGCCTGTTGAAATCTATGATATTGAAGCTAGTTTTATGGGAGCAATCATAAATGCTCTGCACAAGAAGTGGGTTGTTGCAATACACATCCTTCGCCCGGAAGTGTATATATATATATACACATTTTTTTTTATATATTTTGTAGGGGCAGTGGCTTAGGCAGTTTACACACTTTCGAAACGGGACGTTGCCATGACAACCCCGGTTAACAGGCCGACGATCGCAAGTTCGAGCCCCGGCCTAGCTGCTTGTTCTTGTTGGACGTGGTTGTCATTGCCCTGATGCTATATAGCTCTGCTGGAGAATGCCTATATACATTCAGTGACGAGAACGCGATGATGGTAGGTGCATTAAGATGCTACGGTGCCACATGCAATTTAGCCCAGGCGTCTAAAATGTGGTTGTCAGAGCGTTAACAAAAAAAGTGTATATACATATATGTTTATATATTAAACCACACCTACACTGGTACAGTGTTCTCAACTACGTTCTGCTATGCTGTGCTTTGCGTTTCGGCGACAGTTCACTGGAATACATCCGGGATTCTCTGGAGAAGACGCTTCTGTCGAATCTCGAGCAGGACGCCGAGCTTGCGGAGCAGGAACACGGCGAGGAGGCTGGCCGCCAGCCGTTCCATGGGCTGCCGATTGTACTCGTGCTTCTGTGCCGGGAGCAGGGCCACGAGGCTGAGCTCGGCCCGCTACGGGACGAAGGTAATAGCCGGGCGCGGGCGTTGCAGTGTCCGTTCATTGCGGTCAACTACGTCGGCGACGGCTTCGATCGAGCGTCGGTTCTGCTCTCGGTGTCGCAGCTCATCGAAGGTATCCAGCGGCGAGCCGGCCTCATGCAGCTAGCAGCCCCGGGCCGAGGTCTTGGCGAGCCGGGCACGGCGCCTCCCGACGTCAAGGTGCTCCTCTGTATGCTGTGCGGCGATCCGTACGACGCCGAGCGTCTGCTGGCGCCACTTCTCTCGCACCAGTGCTGTCTCGTCAGTCACATTCCGAACACGGTGACGCTCGAGGCCTACGTCGGCCCGGTCGGGCCGAGAGGCAAGAGCACGATTGTCGTCCAGGTGCAGGCCACCAGCTACCATCGGGTACCGCCGCAGATTCCCGACGGCCTCATTAACGGCGTCATTCTCGCGTACGCGCTCGAGCGGCCCAACTCGCTCGCGGCGCTCACGAGCTTCTCGAAGAACGTCTCGCATGTGCCGATCCAAATAGTGGCGCTGGCTGGCCTGCCACCCTCGAACGCCGACGACGCCGCCGCCCGCGAAGCGTTGCTTGGCGAAGGCGAAGACGTCGCACATGCGCTGCAGGCGCACTTCCTCTGTGCGGCCTCACCGGACGTCCCACTCAGCAGTAAGTCCGCGATCTGAAGCGAATGCTTAACAATGAATTTGCGATTTTTCGTCGATGTTTTTTAATATTTTTGCTTAGTTGGCTTTGTGCTTAACGTAGCTGCAGAACGCAGATCTTGTGTCGTAGCAACCTTACCGTTTCTTGGCACCTTACGAACTGCACTGGTGTGATTGCAATGAAACGCACTGTTCGGCATATATATATATATATATATATATATATATATATATATGCTTGTTGCCTCTAGTAGCGGCAAAATAGCTTGTCTTTCAAGCAGTCAATATCTAGCAGATCTAACTAACGCAACTGTATGTTTTTGTCCACTGGCAATTTTTCAGCTACGGCCTATTCGCCGTTCTTCAAGGATGTTTACCAATACAAAGCCGGAAACGAGAGAGCGTTCAGTCCGGTGTGCGACGGGTCATGTCAAGAAGAACTCTCGGAGTACACCGAGGAGGAAGATGAAGACCCCGAGGCTCACGATGGCACACATCATCACGCGACGAGCCATGGAGGTCACCAAGGCTTAGGTGCAGGGGCAGATCCTTCCGAAATGGCCACCTTGCCTCTTCGTGGTTACGTTATGCCCCCACCGCCGTTGCGCCACGACAGCTATAATCAGATTTCAGCTTTAGGGTAAGTGTGTGGAGGTTACAGACGTAATGAAATTGTCGCCGAAGCCTATATATGTCCGCGTGCAAGGGAAGAATCTACATGTTTGTATTTCGAGGACAAGTGGGTCGGATGAAACCGAACGTGCCTGGTATAACAAACGGAAGGTCAGACAAATCTCTTCAGTAGCTGAAGCGGTTAGAGATGTGCCCTTATACATATATAACTAACTGCTGAGAGCAAATAATACGTTAGCCTCATTTTATAACGGATTGGGCACCGATCGAATGGCAGTCTTGGTTTCACGTAACTCAGTGTTTAGGTTGGTTTTGCTACTTTTTCTGGCATACTTTCTAGGGTACATGCACTAGTTACGACGGACCATTACGATACATCCATTGGGCTATGCGCCAGGCTAAAAGGTTGTTTATGTGCTCTGTGCGTGCGACGGCTCTGTGAGTCACCGAGAGGTGGTTCCTGAGATCATTCGTTGAAATGTCAAAAAATTGTTGCCCTGCTAAACTTGCGTCAGCAATTTATATGACTGAATTTTGTGGTCGGGGTATTTTTAACTAGAAATAAGTATATTTTGTAACCAACATCCATTTGATTATAAGCTATACTATATTTATTGTGTAATGGTTTTCGTTTTAGGACGTAGCAGCGCACAACCCTGCCTCTTGCTAAATGGTGTTTTATGACCATTACAGTTACAACTACTAGTTTTGCTTGTGCTTACGTTATGTTACGTTTTTACTTGAAACGTTTTTATGCTATCTGCCAGTTGAGCGGCGCAATGATAGCGTAATGACTTCCCCACTGACCCGTCCCTTTATCGATTGAACGACATTTACAATGAAAAACGTGATTAAGTCTTGTAGGTAGTTAGTATTTTTACATGAGGTGAAGCCTGTGCTATCTTTATGTATAAAATGTTGACTTATATTTAGACATACATACGTGTGTGTGTTAGCGCCAGTCTGGTTGTTAACGCATGGTAGCGGGGCAGCCAGTCACGTAAATAGGGCAATCTGCGTCATGAACATACAAAGCAAGTCGAGTTTCCACACGGTCGACGGCGTAAGGTGGATAAATCGATTTTACGTTTTGTTGCTGCAGTCTTGAAGAAGGTGGTCTTCCAGTTCACGCTATAAACGAGTTCTCTCCGCTCGCGAAATGGAGAGAAACAGGGTAGGGGAGGGAAGGGGACAAAAGTCAAGATACGAGAAAGAGAGATAGTGATGTTTATGATGATCCGCCGGTAAGCTAATGGGTGAGTGGGTGGAACTCGGTCGTTTCAATGTACGAAACAACGGGCACGATGCCATGATATATGCCTTTGCCGCTGTTGCTGTGTTTGCCGCGGTTACGCGGTGTAGCGACGGTGGCTGGAGAGCTGTTTACCTCTGCGTGTAGACTCATAATCACAGCTATTTATATTACAGCCAACCAAGGCAATATATATATATATATATAGTCGAGCAGTTTCCTGTCAAGCTATATGTACGCCAATATATATATATATATATATATATATATAAACACGCGTAGCCAATTTATATGTACATGTACGGCGGAATGGTCTGATGGGGATGACCAACGCTGATATCACGATCAATCGTGGGTTCGATGCCGGATCTCGACACATATTGGCTAGATGCCACACCGCTTGTCCGTTGTGTAACCTATCACTAAACATTGCTGTATATGCACATACACATATGCATATATCCAAATTGTTGCATACATACGCACTAACTAGTAACTAGCAAACGAAGATATCTTGGGACCGTGGCTGCCTCCTAGAATACCTCGTTGTTGGCTGAACGAGCCATTATAGGATATCCAATGGCTAGATGGACTGTACAAATCACTATATAAGATTCCGTTCGAAATTGTTCATTCTCACACGAAGTATCCTCACGAATGAGTGAATCAATTAACAATTACTACTAATTAATAAATGGGCAACCAACATAAATTAAGGTAATTTTGTCCATATAGAGAGAAAGTGAGAGAAGCGGGGGGGGGGGCGTTATCATTGTCTTCATTGAGGTGATATTGACAAATACCGCGTCTCGTGTCTTTGCGTATACGCACGCATGTGGTACTTCTGTCGTTAGTCGAGTTGCCGAGCAGCGCTTGTAGGCTGAGTCATCAAACAGTTGAATCATTTCTGATCCGCCCGTTTGTTCCACCGTGTCGATGAACGACAATGTGGCGATCTGCTGTTGTCAATGTTGTTGGACGCTCCCTTTTCCCTGTATATATATATATATATATATATACTTTCTACTCGTATTTTTCTCATTTTCCTGTTTGCCTCTGCCCTGGTCGACCGCTTGTTCTTTGCCTTGATTGGCTAAACAAGCATCGCACAATGCTTCTCTCATCGTGGTCCGTTAGTCTCTATTAGGCATCCCGCGCGCTTTTTCTTTCTCTCGTTCTCTATCATTTTCTCTCTATCTATATCTCTCTCTCTCTCTCTCTCTGTTCATCTCGCTTGGCGTCCCTGTGACTCCTGCTCTGTTTGACTGGTTTACGCACTCCCTCTTTGCTCACTACTTACTCGGGCGTCTCCCACTCGTCCTGCCCATAGTCAGCCGGCCACAGCTATCGTGCTGCTTGGTGGTCGAATGGTGGAATAATAATAATAATAATAATGATCATGATAATTGTAATGATAATGGCCCATAATGGCTGTTGTTAATCGTGCCGCTTGTCGAGACGAGATGTTGTTAAAAGCAAATGCGCGTGTTTGAGGGAGAGATGAAGAAGGTGGTGGTTGTTGTTGTTTTTGCGGCTGCTGCTGCTTCTGCGCTGTGCTGCGATTGCTGTTAACCGGCAACAAATACGTTGTCGCGCTCGCCCCTGTTACCACTGTTGCATTGCCATATCTACCGCAAGAGGTTCGACAACGACTGCGGAACGGTGTTTCTGTAGTTGTGGTTTTTGATTTTTCTGCGATCTTTGTTGCTCATGATGATGTGGCTATTGTTGTTGTTAATGTTGTTTATGATGATGATGATGATGATGGTGATTATGCGACTATATTAGTTGCTGATGATGATGATGATGTGACTATTATTGTTGCTGATGATGATGCGGTTGTTAATGTTGTTGTTGTTGTTGCTGATGATTATCATATATGTTGATATAGCTGTTGTTATTGGTTGTTGTTATTGTTGTTGTTGTTGTTGATGATGATGTGGCTATTGACGTTGTTGCTGCTGCTGCTGCTGCTGATGATGATAATGTGGCTATTGTTTTTGCTGATGATGGTGCAGCTATTGCTGTTGTTAGTGATCATACTGGCAATAACTGTTTGTAGTCATAGTAGGAGTAAGCATAATAATAAATCGTAGAAGCAGTAGCAGCATTTACACGGCTAATATTCTGCAATTGCCTCAATTTGGGCCTCGATGTCGTTGTCGGGCCGTTTTTGTGCGACCGGCTGGCTTGCCCTATGTGTTTGTTTTTCTCTACTGTCACGCTTTCTCTCACGATTTCGGCTCCCACGTCCCCACGCTTGTGCTGTTTCTATCGCACCCCACGTGCTCGTGTGTGTCTCATGCCTGTGTGTGTGCGTGTGTGTATGTATGTAAGCGTGACGGAATGTATGTAAGTATCTATGAATGTATGTATGACTGTGTATATGACACAGCCCCCTCTGTGTCAGTCAGTTCGTCCGTCCAACCATCCGACCGTCAATCAGTAACTATCGTGTATCGTCATCGCCGCGTCAACTACCGGCCCCGTAATATGGCAGAATGGCGTACGCACGTCGTGGCGCGACCGACAGCCGCTACCGTTAGCGTCTACAACGCTCCACACTAGTGTAGCGTCTCTACGACGCTCCACACTAGTGTAGCGTCTCTACAACTCCCCACACTGTCTTCTGTTGCCTCTTGTGTGCACCCATATCCGCACCCCCATCGCTACACAGACGCAAACAGCAAGCAGTCCACCGGTGGTCCACCATCCTTCAGCAGCAGCAGCAGCTGCAGCAGCAGCAACAGCAATAGCAGCTGTCGAGCGAGGGGACAATGTTTCGTTGTTCATTCCGACTCTGTATTGTCGTCTCTCGCTTCGCTTCTTCGCGTATGTATGATGTGAGTGTGTACGAACGTAACTGTCTGGCGACGCCGCGCCGCCCCCCGACAGAGGTGTGACAGTTGGATTGAATCTGCTCTGCGGTTCGAATGTCGTCGTGGTTGCCGTCGTCGATTTTGTTTTGATTGACATTACTATTGCTAGAACGACTATTTTTATTGCTGCTGCTGCTGCTGCTATTATTGCTTTTGATACTATGGCGGCCGTTATTATTATTATTAATATCATTATTATTGTTATTATTATTGTGGTCGATGCAAAGTCCATGTGTCGGTTCACTCGTTTACTTTGTTACGCGGCGCGTCGGTCGACGTCATTGTTGTTGTCCTGTTTGTTGCTGTCAGTGTTCTTGTTTTTTTGTTTGTTGTTGCTGTTGTTATTGCTGCTGCTGTTGTTGTTCGGAATGTGTATGTCTACTTGCATGCCCGTTGTGCACTCATTAACTAGTGAACCGTCCGGTTGAATCCGATTCTACGCAGTCTCAGCACGAATCCCAATGAACTGCAGCTAACTGGGCAGCCGACAGCGGATGGAGGCCAGTCAGAATGATGCCTCCACTGTTTTTTTAGTAGTGCTTACCCAAAACAAATGTACACAACCACGTTGCGTTCCAATACGGACATTGGCTGGCCTACAGAACTCGTATTTGTGTATTCGTGTTCGTATTGAGAGCACTCTTTTTCAAATGCGTCTGAACCATCTATGATATATATATATATATATATATATATATATATATATATATATATATATATATATATATATATATATCTATCTATCTATATATATATATATATGAAAAAGAAAGAAATTAGAAGAAGAAAATGCCGACCGGTTCCGTGTGAAGCAAAACATACGCCAACCAGTTATTGGCCGACAACACGTATCCATGCTTTGTGTGGCGCTTCTGGGCGGCGTGGCAAATGATCAGACTGTTTAAAGGAGACGCTTTAATATCGTATAACAACAGCAGCAGCAGCCGCAGCAGAGAAGCAGATCACTAGCGTAGCGAAGAAAGGGTCAAGATACTATTTCAATGCATCATCATCATCAATACTATTACTACTACGACGGGTGTCCGACTGGCTATCGAGATATATCTGAGAGAGCGATAGAGAGATAGAGAGAGAGAGAGAGAGAGAGAGAGAGAGCAAGCAGGACAGCCAACGTCGATACGGTAACGCATGATTTGTCGTACAAAGCAAGCGCGCAGCATGTAGCTGTATCGAATGATGCCGTATAGTTAACGCGGTGCGAGCTTTCGAACGGAGGAAGAGTTAGTTGCTTGCGATGACAGCAAGCAGTTTCAGTGGGCAATAGCATGTCG
Source organism: Dermanyssus gallinae (assembly GCA_003439945.1). Classification (NCBI taxonomy): domain Eukaryota; kingdom Metazoa; phylum Arthropoda; class Arachnida; order Mesostigmata; family Dermanyssidae; genus Dermanyssus; species Dermanyssus gallinae. The sequence continues at coordinate 558,990 of QVRM01002189.1, read as the reverse complement.
GTAGAAAGAGAGAAAAAAGAGAAACAAGAAGAAGAACGCGTGCTATTTTTCCTTTTCCGCAAGTGTTTCCGCCCTCTTTTCCCCTATCCTTCCATTCGTTCGCCTCCTGTTCCGCCTGTTGCTTCCGCAGCGGTTGTGATACACGGTAGCTCGAGGGTTTGATGTTGCGTTGGCTTCCCATGCCACTCCAACTCGACGACGACAACGACGACAACGACGACTGACGTAACCAACCATCTGAACTGTGCCCGACTCAGCCGTCTCTGTCTGAACGACGTGGCAACAACGTTCAGGTCTGGCGGCTGCGGTATGACACATCCTCGGTACATACACATGCTATTTGCTGCTGCTGGTGTTGCTGTTGCTAGGCGCTGTGCCCCGTCCGAGAGGCCTCTCTCTTTCTGCCCATCCATTGTTTTTGTTTGCGAGTTAAGACTCGCTGGCTGGCTGTGGCCCGCTTGCTCGCCTAGGTAAGGCAGCGAACTACAAAGTCGACGAGACGACCAACTCGCATTCATTAATTTGTTCAATCGTTCATCGGTGGTTAACCGCTGGTTAACTGATTGATTGGTTAGAGGAGGACGAGGAGGAGGATGAGCAGGATGAGGATGCATCGAGAGAAAGGTTGACTCTTAATGCTGCTTGCCCGTCGTCATGCGACCGTTATCAGCTTTCTTGATGTCGACATTAAGCCGTTGAGCTATCCTGTTCCCCCCCCCCCCCCCTCTCTCTCTCTCTTCCTCGCGTGCTCTCACACCCTCTCTCTCTCCATATATATTTTTAATTTCTGTCTCTCTGCCTTTGACTCTCTGTTATCCGCTCTTCCAAGTGTCTTGCCTGTAGTATATTTAGATCATGCTTTTGTTGCTTACTTTCTCGTGCAGCTTTTTCGCTTGCTCACTCCTCGCCCCTCTCCATATCTATCCGGCTCTCCGGTCGTTTTTTTTTCTTTGTTGCACATTGATCGTCGTAGGTAGCGTAGCGGCCTGCCTGTCTGCCTACTACTGTTGCTATCTGTCTGTATTTAGTTCTATAGTTCGTTTTGTGATCACCTTTGTCCGCCAGCAGATAGATCCGATCCGATGCGATCCGGCGACGACCCGACCGACATACCGTCGAACCGAGCTACGAAGTAGACGGCCGACTGACCACGCAACAAACAGCCAGCCAGCCTGACGCTGCTTAGCTGACGTGAGAGCAAACCCGGTTGTTTTTTGGGTAGAAGATCGGTGGGTGTTGTCGGTGGGTTAGAAGTGGTCTGGCGTGTTGTCGCGATTTCTTTTCGCGGTCGGTCGGTCGGTCGTTTGTTCGGCGTTCTCTCTCGTCTGCGTGCGACGGCGCTGGCGGTGGCGGCAACGCGGCGACAACGACGACGACGACGGCGGCAGCCCGGTCGTGGCAAGCGGCAGGCAAAGAATACTAATAACAATAATAATAATAGTGCGGTATATGTGGCTGGCTGGCTGGCCGGCTGTTTCTCGGTTAGACAAGTTGCTGGTTGTCACTGCGTGACGTTGCCTGACCGGCCGTGTCAGGTAGAGGTAGAAGAGGTAGATAGAGGTGATAACTAGCGCTTGTTGTTGTTGTTGTTCTTGCTGTTGTTGTACCGACGCGCGGTGTTTTTTTTGTCGTAGCCATAGCAGTTGTTTCTAATGCTGCAACTGTTGCGGCTGCTGGTTCCGCTGCGGTCAGCAAAAAACGGGCTCAACACGGGCCCATACTGTGCCGCACAACAGCAACGACAAAAGCAACAACGACAACAACAAAAAACGACAGCAACAAGAACAACAACAACGACAAAAACAAAAAACGACAGCAACAAGAACAACAACGACAAAACAACAGTACCACCTACGATCAGCTGAACCAGCCAGGATAAGACGACAAGGCAAAAGGAAGGTGGGTGACAGATGATCCGCCGCTGATTACTCTCAGAGGGTGAATAAGTCTGCCGTCACAACATTGACGACGGAGATCGTGCCGCTATGGAGATCGTGCTAAATCAGAGATAGATAGATATCTGGTGTAAAGGTGTGATCGTGGTCGTCGTCATCGTCACCGTCACCGTCACAGTTTCACCACGGCTACTGCTGTTTCTGGAATTCTGAGATTAGCGCGCTCTCCTGCCTGTCAGCCAGCTGCGATTTCGGTGGTTGAATCGAATAGTGTGAACTCTTGCTGTGGTCGTTATTATTGTTGTTTGTTGTTGCCGCTTGGATTGTCGTAGTGGCCGTTGTGGTCATCGGTGTTCCTGTTGTTTTTATTCTTGTTGTTGTTGTTGTTGTTGTTGTTGTTATTGCGGTTCTTGTTCTTCGCCTTGACATCGTCGGTGTTTTTCTTGTCATCATAATTGTTGTCGTTGGCGTTGTTGTTGTTGTTGTTGTTGTTGGCATTGCTATGGTCAATGATGGTGTTAGTGTTGTTGTTAATTGATCGGCAATCATCAAGACAACAACCAAGTGAGTGACGCTGTTGGATTAATGATGGATGGTGCGCCAATTTGCCTGTCACGCCTTCATCTTCATCACCATCATCATCATCATCAAGGATTTGTGTGTTGTTGTCGCCGTCGTCAGCGTCATCGTCTTCAGAATGTGGTTTAGACCATCGCGCCGTACAGCTCACATAGAACTCGTCAGCGAAATCATGTTCGCCTGTGTATATACGTGGTGGGTGAGCGCATCGAACCAATGCTGCTGTTATTGCTTCTAGAATCAACAACACCGTATATTGATTGCTCACCGTGCAAGTCAATCGCTGCGTTCTTGTTATTACTATTACTACTACTATTATTATCGATCACTATAATTGTGAGGTGTGAACGTGTACTCTTGCTATTCCTCAGTTCCCTTCAGCTAAACTCGTCTCATCGTACCGACTATCGACGCGGCATTTCTTCTGCAAATTGCCAACAAGAGCAGCTGCCCTTCGCGCGTATCTGCAGTGTTTGCTTATACTCGATTACTAAAGTTCTTTATATATGTCCTGGTAGTTCTGCTGATCGGGCCCATTATCTCCCACGTGGTAGGTACGAACTTGTATTTCGGCTCGAACTCTGCGTAGTTACGCCATGTCTCGTTTTCTGCGTGTTCCGTAACCCACATGCTTCGGCCTCGCGGTGGCACAAATAGGACGGTGCGGCTGTGCAGGAAACTATCGCATCCCAAGCCAGGCATTTACCTCTATTCTACGGCGGAATGGTGACACCGTCGGGTCTTTTATCGCCATGGATTTGAGGCTTTTGATGATATCACAAACTGACGTTGCACGTGTAGTTGTCGAGCATACGCTGCCTTGGATGCTTTTCCGATGACCTGGCTCCAATTTCAGTTTCACCAGTGACTGTGCGTCCTGCTTTGCTATGTGCAAAAGTACTCACATCTCATTAACTACTCATTTTCTATTGCGCGTGAAGGTACCCGCAATACCGCGGAAAGAGGGTCATAATTACTCTTGAAAAGCCGGTGATGAGCACTTGGGTCGACATGTGTCTCTGCCGGCTGGCCAAATTCGAAGAGTGACGCCGCGTAACATATAGGGACTAATTCTGTTGCTGAACGAATACCCAGTCCACCTCCTTTCATAGAAAGGCTAGCTCTTTGCCACGTACAATCCGTGAAGGCAATGTTAAGGATTTCATTCAGTATATCCCTCGTAGAGTCGTTGTACTCTTGCAGGGTGTCGGGGCATTGGCTAATCGGTGAAGGCATAGTGCCGCTTGTGAGTGCATAGCCAACAAACGAGGTCATGTCCGTAGCACCCAGCAGCGTTTATCTAATGAGGTCCTGAGAATCCTTTGGGAACCAAGTGGAGCCCCACTTGGTTGCCCCATGCTTTTACTCCATTGCTAAAGGCTTGACTAGTCAACACTTTAGCAATGGAGTAAAAGCATTGATAGAACCCGCACATAACGTCTGTCTCGACAAATACTCGCACTGCGTGAACGGCTGCCTCACTTTATAGACACCCCCACCTACCTCGGTAATAAAGCCTTTATTATGGATCTTTTGCTGGTGGCGATGGCCACTTTGCAACGAGCCTTAGAATAGTGAGACAATATGCTATGGGCCTGATTGAACCGAGGGCCGTAAGATTTGCCTTGTGAAAGATCGTCAGACACAAAGAAGGCATACTGCCGTTTAGTCCCGAGGCCACCAAAGAGCAAACTTCTCTCAGAAGTCTCCCAGATGAAGTTATTGCCTTGTCAAGCATATCCCGAAGGTGTCGGAGACGCAGCCCATCTTATCCAGGCCCAGATTGTAGAGCAAAAGATTGGGCGGCGTCAACAACCAATATATCATGTATGGTGGTCCTCTTGTGCTAGGACATATCCTAAGCACACGCTTGCATCTACTGACGGAGAGGTGGTACTTTTTTGGTCCTTGCTCTGTGCAATCGCTGAATGGTGCAAAAGAGTCGGCCAATTTACGGTCTGCTATCTTAGCCCTGTCACGATCTGTCTTACGGTTACATTCGTCCAGAATGTTTAAGAATGTTTTTTACTGAAACGATTCAGTGACGCTGTTCCTGATTATTTAACACAATGACCGATCATTGGGGTTATCTGCTGGGATTCGTGGTATGAGTGTTAGCATTATTAGAAATTAACTCTACTATGACACATTTTTTTTCATTGCGTTGAAGTTGGCAAGGGCTTCAGTGTAGCCGCTTAGCGTAGTCTACGCTCGTCACTGAGGGTGCATCATAGAGCGTGGCGGGCTCAAATGCCTACCGGCTACCTGGATCTTAATTCTGACACATACACTTGCAGCGTGGAATCATCGATTAAGAATGCTAGTGATGCACTTGGTAGGCACCCAATTGCTCTAGTGTAATCATCGTTGACTGGGTTCGGTAAGCCAAGATCCCCATGGCTACTGGCAATTAATCTATTGCTTAGCGTCTTCAGTATCATCAGTCTCGTCCAATTCGATCTTATGTGCCACAGCTCATTGGCTTTGTCTGTAGGCCTATATCGCTCAGAGCACATTCGCAGTTAAATGCCACTATAATTGGCTATAAGGTAAGGCGCTTTGAAGCAGGACCGAATTTGCCCAGCCACCTCTGGAGCACGGGGAGGTACCGTCCTATAGCAGGAGTACCCATACTGTTGTTAGAATTGTTTTATTTTTAGTATTATTACAATTGTGAGGCATGAGCGCTTGAATCGGATTCATCATGCTCTTCTGGCTTCATGGCAGCTATAATAGAAGCCACGTTCCCTCTACAAATGTGCGAAGGCATCGTCTGTCTCAAAAACACGGCCTCGCGTCGATCGCCTGTAAGTCTATTATTATTATTATTATTATTATTATTATTATTATTATTATTATTATTATTATTATTATTATTATTATTATTATTATTTATTTCATACGTATTTGTGTTATCAGCGATACAGTTATGAGGGTCGAACGTGTCCCCTCCATTCAAGCAAGTGCTATTTAGCTGCTTATTATTATTATTATTATTTTTTTTTCTTATTATCGGTTCAGTGCATACCCCCTTCGTCTGCTGATGGTAGTGGTAGGCGTATGCAAGTTGGTCAGGAATGTGCAGTATGCCGAGCCGAGGCAACCACTTTACCAGGTATTATTTACTTAATAAGACACCACTGTGTGATCATCAATTAGACAGCGGCGGATCTATGGACTAAAACGCCTATGAGTATAGACCTGGGCGAGCAAAGACAGCGACACAATTACTTTTGCGTGGTCAGCACTAATCGAAAATGAATCGAAATTGTGATTGTTTTAGTAGTAACTGAGAGCAGTAGCAAAGGTCGTAGAACTGGCGGCATAACAACGTACCAATAGCAGGGGTTACTGTTTATAATAACAGCTATTATGACGCCTAGCTATGGTGGGCCTCCTTCCCAACCGTTCCTGTCTCAGCAGCTTGCTGGAGCTGGGAATTTCGTCGATTCAGTCGTTGAGGAGGAAACTGGGAGGCCAGGGCAACTGAGAAATGCTACAGCCATTTTCATTCAGCCTCTCCTCTCTCCGTCTCCGCACGCAGCAACGCATAGCGGCACGTCAGGAAGCGCCAGAAGGAGAGAGTGCCTAGTTATTATTGTTGTTGTATTGCCGTGGTCTGTACTCGCACACACGATTGTAGAGTTGGTAGCTATAGTAATCGTGGTCGAAACAGTCGAAAAAAATAGCAAATTTGCAGAAATTAAAGTAAGCCTGGTGACCGATGAGAAGACCAATGCGGTTGTTGCTGTTGGCGTCCTCCTTTCTCTTCGTGAATGACGCGCGTTCCCGACAAGGACAATGCGAGACCTGTCGTATTGTACGGCGGACTACCTGCATCAATGTATGTTGTTTGTATGGAAGCGCGAAGGCCGGCGAACGGGTGGTTGACACGGGCAAACGGATGGTGTTCGGATAGTCATCGGCTGTCGTTGTCTATGTACCGTTGTGATAACTGGTCATGGTGTTTCGTAGCATTGTTCTCACGTCGGCTAGATAGTCAAAACAACAACAACAACAACAACAATTAAATAGTAAATAATAACAATGCTAAGAGCAACACATTCCCTTCGCAAATAGAAAAAAAACAACGATAAGGAACAACTAGCTCGACAGTAACAACAAAAACAACAGCAGCAGCAACAACAACCACCACCACAAATGACAATCATAACTGGCCAAAGGAAGGAATCAGGGAACGAGAGATCAACAATGAATCGCTCGGGTCTCGAAGAGAACGCTGAATGTTAGCACGAGCGCGTACCATTAGAGTGTGTACATGGTAGTGTGGATGCGTCACTGGGTCATTCCTTTGTCCCGGTGGCAGCAGTCAGTGATGCTGACAGCGCTTTGTTGTCGTTCGTTTGGCGTCATGCTTCTATATTTGCTATTTCGTTTTTTAGGTGTTCATCAATTGTGTCGTTGACAGCGAAATGTGATAATGACCATCTAGCTAGTGCCCTGGCATTGTCCTTTTATTTTGGAAGTGATGTGCTCTGTGACTGTGTACATTCACTCTATTTTATAAAATGTCATTTGTTTTTCAAAAACATTTGTAATGCAGTTTCGCAAATCTGCCACATTCTGAATCTGAATACATATGGCATAGTTTGAGTTAGAGTGCAACTGGCTTCCAGGAGTATGGCGGCGCAATCTTACGCATATACATAACCAGTTTTTAGCCAGCAGTTTTAGCTGAATGAAATGAGCCAATGGTGCGCACAGTATAAGCTGACAATTAAAATATCCATGACAAAAGTTCTTCGATTTTCCCGAGGAGGTCGATACGCCAGTCTTGACTATATCATCAGGGTCAATAACCAAAATATTGAATTAGTAAGTGAATTTAGCTATCTCGCAGTAATCTTGAACCCTGGCCTATCTTTTACAAAGCACATACAGGTAGACAACAAGCGTGCAAAAGCGATATCGGCCATGACGCTACTCGGAGATCTTACACAGATTGATACTAGGACTGGAATGAACTTTTTCAAGATAAAAATAGCTCCAATTATAACCTACTGCCTTCGGGCCATTGCACCAAACTTGACCATAGACAACATTAAAGAGATAGATACAAATAAAAGCTCATTTTGTGAAGTATATGCTCGGACTGCCGCGAAACGCTTCGACAACGTTGGCGCTGGAACTATGCCAGGAGCGAACCTTTGTGGAAGACTTTATCCTGGACAAATACGATTTCAGCGCCTACAGAGGAAAGCGTAATTTGAACTTTGCCATAAAGATTTTCACCGACGGTCCCGCATTCACGAAAGTCCGTTGGAAGCGGGGAATGCAAGCAAACAGACGCATACTCTGTAGTCTTACCTAGCATGGCTACCACCAATATATATGCCTAAAAGGGTACTATTTTAAAATAGAAGACTGTGTATGTAAATATTGTGGCACATGCAATATTGACCGATAATACATACTGCAATGCAAGGAAATAGAAGCTGGTTTGATGAATGCAGTAGTGAAAGAGATTTTATTAGCCAATATGAATTTTAGGTAATATCTACCAATTTCTGGTGAAATAAACTATGATATAAAACATTTATATATATATATATATATATATATATATATAAAACATTTATATATATATATATATATATATATATATATATATTTATTTATTTATTTACATATATTTATTTATATATATATATATATATATATATATATATATATAAATATTACTCAGTCCTTCGCCTCCGGCCTTAGACGCGTATCATCTTCAGTCAAAAACACAATTAGAAATCTTCATCAAGGTGGTCAACCTATGTGACCTATATATGCCACAACCAATATATATATATATATATATATATATACGTACCTGGACAAACTTGAACCCAAATTGAAATGGAAATCGAGTTTTTTCTAAGCTTATGACATTTTTGATGTGCTTGTTTGTATCTGTGCTTGCTCCGTGTTTCATGTTTTCTGCTGCTGCTGCTGCTGCTGCTGCTTGCCGTCGCCGTTGTCGTTGCAGTAACGAGGAGAGCAGTGAAGGTCTGTACGAGCAGCTGCCGGGCGAGTCGGGACTCAGTCCGGGCGATGACGACACGCCTGACATGTATGCCCCGCTCTACGCCAATGGCCGAGACCCCGACGAACTCAAACGTCTACATCATCCCCACCTGGCGGCCAGTGCCGCGTCTGCGGCCGCTGCCGCCGCAGCAGCTGCAGCAGCGGTGGCTGACGCGACGTCCGCTGGCGGCACTGCCAACCACCCCGCGAGTTCGGCGGGCGGCGGCGCCTCTGCAGGCTCAACGACAGCTGCTAACGTGGCCACTGTCGACAACGTCAGCGAAGGTATAGTAATCATAGAGATGATGATGATAATAATAATAGTAATAATAGTAATGGTCGTCATTTTAATAATAATAGTAATATTAATAATGTAATTCTAATAATTATAATAATAATAATGATCGGTCCGCATATGAAGCCCCTCAGAGAGAGAGTCATAATTAGGGTCGCAATATAGCACGGGCCCGGATAAGTACATTTACTTAGATATTGTATGAATTCTGATATACGGGGTGTGACAGTATAAAGTACTCTCTTTTTATGGAGTGGTAAAACTTGTTCCAAAAACCGTTTCGGGGGGAGGGGGGTTGAGTGGAATCTCGTTTAGACGTGAGGGTTAAATTACGAATTTTGGTTATAACAATGGCATTGGCCGAAAATGTGCAAACAGAGAAAAGGTGTCGATACGCTCAAGGCATTGACATTTTGCCATTACGTTTAACAAAAACACAAAAAATGAATAATCCACATTTCATGGGGGATGAGTTTGGTATGACATCCACACCTGGTGGTACGATTCGAAACATGATTACCGTGGGCCGTTTTGTCCCACCCCCCCGATATCAGACTCTCATAAGTCCCGTGTTGTCCCCTGATACAGACGGCACAGCAGCCGCTAACGTCCCTACTCTGTTGAAACGGGATCCTATGGAAGTTCGACATCGAGGTGAAACGGCTTACGGTAACGTATATTACGAATCGTACCATGCATGCGCAATTTTTTGGTACATAAAATGATCCCTACAAAATGCGCCTCCCTGAATACGTTTATTTCCGTATGTAAGCGTAATGGTAACATTTTGATGTATGGGAATGTGAAAGCTTAAGCAAGTCGAATGCACAGGCACCGTGCAGCACATTCTACTTACTGGCAGATGTCGAGTGTTTGACTCTTTGTTTTTGATTTTGTGTCTCTGTTTATCTGTCGTCTGTCTACGTATCTATCGACCTGCGGCTGGGTTTGTTGGACGCGTCGCCGCCTGCTCCCGGTGCTCGGACCACGCAGGCGGGAGCGGCACCGGAAGCGTTGCTCCTACATCTGCACTAGCCGCTGCTGCTGCGGCCGCCGCGGCTGCAGCTGGTTCGCATGGTAGCAACTCGATGGAACGCCGAGGGCAGCGTCCATCAGCGGGCGAAGCGCCCTCATACCCGCCTCCACTTCCGCCGGCGCGCAATCTCATGTCGACGTTCGCCGCTGCCTCCTCCGCCGCCGCCACCTCACGGGGCGGCTCGGCCGGCGCGTCGACCGAGAACGCCTATCTGATTTCGTCGCAACAGCCGCCAGCTCATTCATCGCATCTCGGACAGTTTACGCGCGGCAATCATCATGCGGCAGCCGCCGGCATCGGCATGAACAGCAACAACGCTGCCACGGCCGGTAGTAACGCCGCCATTCGAAGCTTCCTGCTCAAGAAGGGCTCATCGTTGCGCGCTCCGCCACCGCCCGTGATTGTGCCGTCACGCCACTCACTCGACGCTGCCAAGGGCCTCAGCGAGGAGTCGCCGGAAGACGACACCGTCTCCTCGGGCCTTAGCGGTAACAACCAACTCGATCAATTTAGTCTAGCGGTCTTATATTTCATATTTATCTAGTGTTATCTATTCGATGTATTATTGTTAATATACATATATTATTATCATTATTATTACCCGCCCATGTTCCTACATTTCTATATTGTCATCTACTTAATTACCTCCCACCTATATATATATATATATATATATATACGTAGATCCGTCCGTCCTTCAGTTACATACACGTAGCCCACTGTTCTGTTCTGTATTGCTGCAACTGCCGAGTGCTTCAAGGCTTCTGTTCTTGTGGAGCGCTTCGTTCTGGTTTTCTTCACCTTTGTCAATAGAACCTCACAACCCCCTTACCTTGCTGCTGCTACCTTTTCCCACAGCCTGCCGTCGTTTCGTTTTGTTCTATCGTTGCCCATGTAGACCTAAACCTTTTCGACTGGCTGACAATCAGTCAACATTTAACGTCCACGGAATTACCTTTGCATTGCTTCGTAAGGCGGATCCCATAAATATAAATGTGCAACGGCGGGGATCGAACCCATGTGAGTCTCTTCCGGTCGCAAGGCGCATGCGAATAGACCGCGAAGCCACCGGGCTCGACGCCCGCGTAGACCTGAACAATTGTCGAGCGCCTATAAACGTAGTAACATTATGCTTGTCAAACTAAATAGCTTGAATCTTATAATACTAATAAACACGTACCCACGACAATGCCACTGACCTGTAAACGGCGGTTATGTGGCAAGAGATTATTCTTATTCTCGGACAAGACGCACCCTATATGGGGCGGTTACGTACAACCTGTACTGAAAGTGAAAGAGAGACACGCAACTTTTAAAAATTGCAACTTTTCTTCCTACTCTATATGTTCATTCAAATGCGCATAACTTTCCTCGCGCGAACTATGTAGATATGGCATATTGTCGATATGCATTCGTAATTTATAGTGACTATTGCTGCCGCCTTGGCGAACTGAGGATGCTGCAAGCGTACACTGCTTCTACAGTCGTTTGTTACTTGGAGGCTCAGGCCGAGGGGAAGATCTAGCCACTATGACTTGTTGCCAAAAACCCTATTGCATCTAGGTATTCTGCGTGGTGGCCTACAGCGTCCTCACTCCGTTCACGTCCATGCTTTATTGTAGCAGTACCTTTCCTTTTCGTGACCCTTTTCGATGCTTCTAGACGGTTCCAGACACGCGCTTCATACGCATGTCACGTTCCTATCTATCTTCCTATACGAAATGTTCAGCGTTGCCCACCTGCCTGCCGAGATGTTCTCATAGCGTGCTGTTTTCATCGCGTGCCTACTTACCATTGTAGTCCGAAGTCCTGAACCTTGACTACAGCCTGTTGACCTCTTGCCTTTTTGGTCTATTGCGCTGGCTAGTATACGGCTCGGGTAGCACTGGCTTCCTTCCTTACGACCAAGTCGACCATCGTCGTTAAGCACCGCTTGTCTGCTATATGTTTGTTTGATGTAATAGAAGCGCCTTTTCTTGTTTAAAGACTGTGAGATCGACAGTCTGCCTTAATATCATCTATTTTTTTGTTTTATGCTGATACACGATGCTACACTGTGCATAGTGGCTTCTTCGTTTTTCCTGCATATGATTCAAGGTCGTGACAAGTATTTGGTGTTTATAACTAGTGTCTTCTTGTATTTGGTAGCGAACCGTAAATGCGCATTTTTAATAGACTCTTCGTAATTCTAGCGTTGATTATCTATTGCTTTATGCTGCTGCTTTAATTGCAGACCTGTGTCTGAACGTCATACAGCCATACTATACGCACAAGTCCTGTAGAATACTTTAGCGACGTTTACGAGTTCAGTGTGATGTGATTTAAAGATATTATGATGCAATAGTTTGGGCCGGTCCTTCTGAGTACATATATTGAGTCATCAGTAGATTTTGTTGGCCAAAAACAGTGTTTGGACCTTTGTGCTAGCTATATCAGGCAGGCTAACGAAGAGACGATAATCAATGTTTACTTCTTCGTATTGCTGTATTGGCGCTTGCTGTGCGTGAACGGAATGCTATATGGGGGTCTTTCCGTCGGGGGTTTCAATGCTGCGTGGACTTCGCGGTGTCGCCATCCTGTCGTCGAACTGTATGATTCGATCGGTAGCGTACGGGGGGGGGTACCCCCCACCGGATCCAGCTCCGCCCGATCTTCTACCACCGGCCGCCGGCTTTCGCAAGGGTCTGTGCTCATAGTTGCTCGTTAGACTCTTAGCTGATTCGTTCATTAGCTTCAAAGGTCTCAACATGATCTCAATAATGCTGTGCCTCTAATGCTGGGCCGCACAAACTGACGAATTTTCTCTGGCTTGTCTTCGATCTTTTGATATTGCACGTGGAGCAAACGGCTAAATTAGTCGAGTTGTAAACTGGGCGGCGTATAGCCGAGAAAGCCGAGTTCGGTAAACTACAACGTTTGAGTCTGATATACGCGGCACTTAGAGGCCTTACAGAGTTGTAAAAAGAGAAAGAGCTACAAACGTGTTGTTGAGATATTGGTTGTTCGTGACTTGGTGCTTGTTAGCCTACTTCCTGCACAGATTGCGTGCCGTGTTTAATCTAGACTTTATGTTTCTCTTTCAAAGGAGAGGAAAAAAGAAAGAGAGTGATATGATGAGCATATAGTAGCATTCTTCTAATGTGTAGCACGAATCGTTCTCACGATTTTAGTGACAACACAAGCAACCGAAATGACAAAACAGAACTAACCACGGTGCTGAACCTTTTCCGTTGTTTATACCTGCTACTGGTGTTTGCGCGCATGTATAACACCGCACTACTACCACAACCACATGATCCAGGCGAGACCGCTTCTCAGGAGTCGCTCTCCCTCGAGACAGGTGAATACCGGTAGAAACTGTAGCGTACGGCCGAATGAATCGCCTGGATCGAAAGTAATTCCAGCGCCGTATAAATGTTAGAGTTGGCAAGCTGAAAAAAAACAAACAAACATCACCAACATCACTATATCGCCCGTGAAGGCATACAGAAACAAAAAAAAATCCAAACCGTGAAAAGATGTTTGGTTCGGTTATGAAGAGAGGTCAAGTGAAGCGGTTCTTCCGAAGCTTGTCTAGCCGACAGCTGAACTGTCGCGATTGCTGATGAGTGGAGTCTGTTGAGCGAAAATGCAAGAATCAGGCAACAGTCTGGCTTGGTCTGTCTATAGAGGACAGGCTTGTATAACAACTTGTTGTAGCAACAGTCTTGTATCTGCAACGCAAGTAAATGTTTACCAGTACAAGGGCTTACCTCAATCCCAAGTGACCGACAAATAACGCGAGTTTTTCGTCTGCACAGACATATATATATTTATATATATATATATATATCATTATAAAAACCAACAAACGTTAAGAAAGATTGCTTTAGTTTGTTAAGTATGCAACCGAGGCTGAACCCACATATATAGGTTTAGAGTCGATAGTTATCTTCTGCTGTATATATATATATATATATATATATATATAGGTGGCTATATACGCACACATGATTTTATTTTTATGGGAAATAAGATACGGACTTTTTAGTGGCGTGCTCCCATTTGTTTAAGATGAATAATTAAGCCAAACCACAAAAGTTTTCAGGGCCAGTGATTATTGTCACTTCTCACTCGCGGCAAGAGTATCGAAGGGACTTCCACTCGTCCCGGTGGGTTCAGCTATGGCATGTAAAGGAAATGCATATTCGTCTATGCTGGACAACATGAGCTATCCATGGCGTAAGCAAACGCGTTTTTGCCACCCGTTCTGGGCGGCTTTTGGCAGCTGTTGATTGCCGCGTCTTCAGACGACTTCAGCCTAGAATTGTCAATTGCTTTCTCCCCCTGCTGCCGGCTGCTTCTGTGCCTTTGGTGTCATCTTCTTCATATCTTTTAGCGGAGTAGCAATCACTATTGCGATACTTGCTGTGATTAATCACGTATCTTTATAGTACACTTCACGCCCTTACTCGGCGCCCTTTATGATCGGTGTGACCTTGAGCGCACGCATGTTGATGACGGAGATGCAGGGTGTTGGCGTAGTATCGCAGCGTTGATTGAATCTCGATAGTGTGCAATATGTGTGAAGCGTTCGGACACTGTGGTCACACCGAGAGGCGGCAAGCCCCGATCCGATCGAAGTTGTACGATTCGCTCGCAGTCCTCGAACGGTCCATAATCATCAGTGTATTATCACTCACTCTCTTCTTGTATATATATATATATATACGTGTATATATGTACGTGTATGTATGGGTATATTTGTATAGTAGATGTTGTCGGTAACACATACGTACAGTCTATCGCACGGAAGAACACGTCCGGTCGCTTCACTCTGGCCACTGTACAATGTCCGCGGTAACACCAACGAATAATTGAGTGGACGGCTAGCAGCCATCCGTTAGGAGGTTTCGCGTGAGTACGCGAGAGTCTGTTAATCACTGCTAGATCGCTATTGTGTCCGGACACAAAAACTCGGTGTACCGCCGTGTAGTGGAGCATGATGCAGACCAAAGGTAGAGACGAAGCATCGGCGTTACGCAAACGTAAGTGCCAACCGCCTTAGGGTTGAAGTGCTTTCGTCTGCACATGGCTAGACGAAGTTCCACGTATTTGGCCATCGGCCATCAAGTGGTATTGGCAGTGTTCCGTTACACCTGCACTGATAGGCTGATTGTCTATGCCGCGACGTATGTATCGGTATCGTCGGTTATATATACATATATGCATACGGGTTATTCCTGTAGGCTCTTTTCTACAGCTTTCAGTCGTCTCTTTTTAAGGTGCTAACTTTAACTGATTGGCTTGATGAACAAGACCTGCAGATTTTTGTGTGCCGTTTATAAATGTATTTACCGCTTCGTACAACTACTACTACTTTGAAAGTTGTCATGCATGGGTTATTTTCTTGCAGCGTAAAATCTACTCACAGTGTTGCACTTATGTGTGTGTATAGACAATGCGTTCGTGCATATGTAGATAATATGCTCAGTATCTATTTATCTCGTTTTAGCAGAAACGTTTACTCAGCAACGAAACGAAGACGGATAATTAATGATTGGCTGCCAGTGTTTTGAGTGGCATTCGGTGACCTGTGTATATATATGTATTTAAGTGGTTTACGTATAAGTATGTGCCGTTAGTATATGTGCTTCGTCCTTGCTGAGTTCTAACTGAGCGCCTACATCGAATGTGGCTGTGTCACTGGTGATTGCGTTACTATTGCGTGTGTGTACTCCTGTGTACTCTGTCGTCGCCGTCGTCAAATTGCGGTTCGTCTCTTCACTGGACAGGCTGGATAGACAATCGGCTTTACGAGCAACAGCGTGGAGGCACCAGCACCTTTGGCCATGGATCGCAGACACCAGACGACTCCTGGGAACGGCAGCAGCTCGCGCAGCTCGGTAGCCAGGTGGGCGCAACGGAAGAACAGCTCTTCCCGAGGTTCGGCGGCATGCGTGGACTGGCGGGAGGTATCGGCAGCCCAGCTGGTTTGGGACAGCACAAGCCAAGGCAAAAGGTGCGCCGTTTGCCAGCCTCCTAGAAAACCCTTCCGTGCAATGGATGGTCGATAGCACTAGCAGTTCTGTCACGCTCGCTCGGTGCGAGCCAGCAAGTAGTGTGCAATTAGTTAGTGATCGTTGCTAATCAAGATCTTATTTTGTTTGTATTTGTGATATACAATTGTTATTTAAAAAGAAAAAAAAAGCAATCAGACAATCGTTTGTGTTTGTCGTGAGGAAACTACTGGTAGAAGAGCAGTAGAAAGCGACCCTTATCTCACTGTCGTGTCGCGTGTTTTCTGATTTGCTCTGTACCGTTTGACAATGCAGCAGGTGGGTAGAATCGACTTGCGGGAATTCGACAACATCCAGAACGCCATTCAACGGATCAACGTGGGTGGTGGAACGGGCGCGGCCAAGTTCCCGCTAGGAGTTCTCCCCAAAGCGCCCCACGGGGGACTACTTGGACCCGGTGGCGGTGGTGGAGTGGAGGATCACCAATACGCACCCCTCATACCGCAGCAGACCAAGAAGCGCATCACGAGGAGCGGCAAAGATAAGGGTATGTGTGCTACATGACCTGCTTATTAAAAGCACAACTAACACAGTCGGTTACCAACATTTCCGTTAGTCACTAATTGGTGAGGGCTCAGGGTATCGAAACTCTAACGTTATTAATATTTAGGTCTAAATGAAGGCATATGTATATATAATAATACCGGGAAGTACAGTATGCACCTGGTTGCTGCTTATTTTACCTGCTAGCATTTCTAACAGGATCGTAGCTTCAATAACGTCAGTGAAATAATTGAAACATGCGTCCAGTTAAACGAATTGACCGAACCTCTAGAAGAAAGCCAGATTGAGCTTCAGGAAATTGTTGCACTCTGCAATTGAATAGTTGATGTCTCAGCATAATGGATAAAGTAATTGTACGTGTTAGGTCCCCGAGGCGAAGTGTGTAGGATACTTAATATTCGTATATGGAATAAATATTATTCAGTACGTTTGTTATATGTCTGTGTATATACCAACAGGCACATAACGGACGTGTGTAACATTAAGTAACATTAAGGTCTGTGTTTGAGTTTAAATCTATGCAAAGTTCACGTGAATAATGTTTTTTCTTATGTGTGTAGATAACCTAGATAAGTACGGTACTTTAACTCGGGTAGGTTTCTAGTGCTAGCACTAAATTACCACAGTCACTACTACCATTCTGAATTCTACTACTGCTGCAGTTACTAACGATTGATGCTGCTCAACCAGCTCATATATGTAGTGTCTGCTAACTCTGCACTAACTGCTTCGTGCTAGTGATGTAGACGCGCGGCTGTATTTGTATGAAGGCTGCTGAACTGCTTTATACAAGTGTAAATGTGCTTCACCACACAGTACATGTGACCATACTCTGATATAAGGCCGATGTAACAGTATGGCAGACAGGGTCAATATAAGAGAGAGAGAGAGAAACAGTACCACCATACAGAACGAGGGCTGTACCTGTATGTGCACAAAACAAAGATGAGAGCGAAAGCCATAAAAGCGAGGTGGCCACAAAGTGAAAACACGTTCGGACTTCTTGGTGCATTTTCGTGCTAGCGTTCGCCAATACTAATCGTTGCTCGCTTAGTTGTACTCAGTACACTCGACCTGTAAACACTCGTGGAGATATTTGCTAGGCGAAATTCTCACGAAACCTGTGTATTTAGTGTATGTACTCGGGATGTGTATGAGTGTCAGTGGGTCGCCGCGTTTAGACGTGGATTACTAGCTAACTCTAGAGGCCCATTTGAGTGGTGTTATTGCTCACAACAATACGGCGTTCTGTCTGCTAGTCATTGTCGCATTGGCTGTTTGTGCCGCTTTATACCCCATCGTTGAACATCCCCTACTCTTGAGCTTTAGCCCCGCTGAGTCGGACTTATCGGACCGTCGACTGCCAAGCGAATAATATCAATCAACTTTTTGTACTACCCTTGACGCTGTCTGCTTGCCGCCCTTAACATTCCCTATCGTAGCACAGTACGAACGATGTACTATTTGTATCGACATGTATACGATTTTATATAAGAGTGCCTTGAGCATTGATGTGTAAGCCGCTTCAATGAAGAAGCAAGCGACGACGTCAACAGCAAGAGCAACAGCAACAACTACTACTACTACTACCACGATAAAAACAACAACAAAAACATCATAACTTCCGACTTTTCGACAATAGCTATCTTTTACCGTATATCTCCTGTACCACTTTCCTCTCATGGTGGCCGCGGCCATGTAAAAACAGGCGAAGGACCTATAAGTGAGTCGGACTCCGCTGGCGAGCTCAGCGACTCAGGCGACAACCTCGAGCTTGACAACCTCGACCTACAGCAAAGCGGCGAGAAAAGCGGTAGAGCTCGGCAACGAAAGAGCTCGAAGACTCGATCGAAGAAGAAGGCCATCGCAGTGGCCCCACCAAAGATTCCTCATATTGACGGAGGCCTGCCGGCGTTCCTCAATCCAGCGGCCAACCCGCTCGGTCCTCTAAGTCCTCAGGACCCTGACAAAGGTGCGACATCGTTTTCCGAACTCTACGGACCATTTGTTTGCTTCGAGGGTCGAAAGAATACGTTTTGCCCGGAAGAACCCACCCCTTCTCACATACCCTACTCGGGAACACTTTTATTTATTTTTTCGTCGTTCGCTGTTGCTTTCCTTGCGTCGGTGGCTCTTCTCCTCGTACAGCGGCGGTGTACGGCTAAGCCGCTCGATATGGGGACACGAAGTGTCGGCCCGGTCTGTTATGTTTGCTGCTTGTGCTCCCTTGTCTTGCCTGCGATGTGTGAGATGCTTGCATTGAACGAATGGAGAAGTTACGTCCTACGTTGCCTGCCTGCCTGTTGCGCACATGTTGCTAGTGCTTTACCTGCGTGATATCTGCATTTATCGCTGTTACCTTTATATAAATAGCCGAGAATACGGAGGTCAGTGAGAAGTATGTGTTCATTTTCAGTAGTTCTGAATTGACATCGGACGAAGTTGGGAAAGGAAATGACCTTACCAGATATTATATTGCGCTTTTCTCTCCTGTTTGACATTACTCTGTCGCTTCCTCGGGAGTGGGAGGGGAGGGAGCAGTTGACGTTTCAGTTTAAGCGGCTTGCTCTAATTGTCGCGATTTCCTTCCCCAACCGATTTATCTAGTATCCATGCCTGCATATAAACGCATGTTTGCCACCTTCACCTTCATGTGCACATCTCGTGTACCGTATTTTTTAAATCAATGGACACACAGACGCACACATGCAGCTACGATTTGTTTCTAAATGTGTTTCGTATGAGCGATTCAATAGAATTATAGGCATTTCATGGTGGCTAAATGTACACGGTTATATTACACAGCGTATCATTCGGCCTACTACGCAGGTTTACACCTTTACGGAGAGATTTGCCCTTAAACAATGAACGTCATGTTTGTTTAATCTCTGTGGGACCTCGAATGAGTACTACTACTAGTATAAGGCCAAATATACACTATTTTTATTAGAGACTCTATAGAACGAACGAGTAACAAATGTAGCATAAAACTTATCATGGCTATATATACACACGAGATACTACCCGACGTTCTCCACGTTCGTACCATAATTTGAGCCATTTGTCATTCGAACTACATCGTTGTGCACACCCATGACAACCACAACCCTCACAACTAGTATCTAGGCTTTGCTTGACATGTTCCGCTTTCCTAAACGTCCCTCATACCGATTTGCCGCTGACGCACATGACCGGTCGTATCTGGCTGCTGGCTGCTGAACGCTAATGACTGCTTCTGCGGTTTGATGTAATTGTCTCTGTATATTCACATATATAGGACAAGTCCTGATCAACTTTCTGTGACTGTTCATGTATGGCCGTTATTGTGTAGAGTAGGCGAGTGGCGCATAGAGTACTGTGTATATATACATATTATGTGTGTGTGTGTGGACACCATGAAGACATTTTTGGACGAACGCTCCTTTAAGGTAAATTGTAATGCCAGTATTCGCGTCGCTGTTTGTTGCGCTGCACAATTCGGCGACCACTCTCTTTGCAGTCTCTGTTATGAGTGAGTGATAAAGTCAATTCTTTACAGATAGTTGCTGCATTTCAGACGTACAAATTTCGGCTTCTATTTTACGGATGCGTCTGTGATGGCGTTCATGCGCGCATCAATTTCATCGTACCTGCCGTTTCTTGCAGTTTGTCTCGCTTTTGGCCATATAGTTGCGTTACTGTGTTTGCTGTCGGCGTTGTTGTTGCTATTATCGCGCATTGCTGTTACACGTTGGGTTATCCTATGATGGCGTTATGTGCCGTTTGTGTTTCTGTGCGACGGGTGGTGCATTGCAGCAGGAGTTGCCGGCGTGATGTACTGCGCTGCGCCAGGCGCCCTCGGGCCCGCGCCAGGGGGCGGTCCGTCTTTGGGCGCCCTAGGGGCGTTGGGTCTCGACCGTCTGGCACTGCCGCCTCACATGCCCAGCTCACTGCGCCACCATTACCTCTTTAGCCAGCATTTTCCCTCTGATAACTCGCTCAACTCTCATAGTAAGTGCAATGACGATGACAACAGCGGATGATCCAAAGACACGAGCACAGATCGATACACAAATGCGTTCACACGGCTACAAACGTAAACGACGTACAGACGAGCCTGGACACTGAAGAGCCATGTTCGACGGAGCGGGCGATAACTAAACATGCGTCCGCATGTACACATTTACAAAAAGACAAAGTATGCGGAGGGAAAGGAACAGAGAGGGGCCAGCAATCACATAGGTCTGTAACGTGTAATTTGTGGCGATCATACTTTAGTCTTATAGTGGCACGAAACGCATACATGAGACGGATTCAACAGAGTTAAGGAAGATGGTGCACCTCTGCTGAAAGAGAATATTGCCGAATAAATATGTTTCAGTTCCGGCTTAGCTCGGTAGAATACATATCTCCCGATGAGCGCTAACAATAGTAGTGATGAGTATTGCAATGACACATAGGTATTCTGGGTTGGGTGAAGACCTTCCACAAATATTCTTGCTGGGCGCAGTGATTTTCTATGCTTGATTGGCCTATTCCATGACGCTAACTAACAGTTACCATCTGCTGACTAACCTCTACTGACACACAGCGGCTTCATGTCTAACCCGATGAATGTTGGGTGCTATTGATAAAATTCGTCCAGCGGCTTAGGGTGTCACAGTATAGCAATAACACCTTGAAATTTGCTTATTGAAGTTTGTCCCGTCGGGGAGTATCCATTACCGTATGAGCGCGGCTCAGATGTCTTCGACTGAGAGCTTTTATACTGAATGTCTTGCGGCTTTCTTTCTCTTCCATATATTCTCTAACTTATCATAGGCCGTAGTAAGTTACGCTATGACAATCACGATGATATGATATACGGCTCCTTATCGATTGTGAATCATCTCATCGGAACTAAAGCCTGGAGTTATAAAGGCTTAGTTGTGCTCTCAGGCTCACTCGTCTGTCCAATTGTTTACAGCAAAAACTCGCTTGGACGGCCTTTCTTGCGTGTCAGGAGCGGTTGATGACAACATGACGCCATTCGATCTCAACCTCGAAACCAAGGTTTGACATCTACCTCTCTACCGACATATATATAATGTATACTTTTTCAATATAATTTAGTACGGCGTCGAGCATTCTCGTCGAGTCGAGATTATGTATGAGGGGCATTTTGTGATTCAGGGTGAGGGAGAGAAATTCGTAAACTATGATTATGCCTTAGCTGCGCGTTTTAATGAGTTTTCTTTTTGGAACGACAGGACAACGAATGTGTATGTCTAATAATAACATGAGCTATCTTGTACATACTCTATTTGAGTGAAATATTTATGATTTATTGATTTAATGAGTTTTATACTCGCTACGTTTACGTATTTTTAGCAAAACTCTGGTGAGAAGCGGCGCAAGGATAAAGATAAGGACAAGAAGGAGAAGCGCAGTAAATCGAAGAAAGGCGCCAAAAAGGGCGTAGAAGACTTCGCTCAGTCGGCGAACAATCTGGTGCCGCTGTTCGTCGAGAAATGCATCGAGTTCATTGAACAGGAAGGTCTTGACTCGGAGGGTCTTTATCGAGTTCCCGGAAATAGGGCACACGTCGATCTGCTGTTCCACAAATTCGAAGAAGGTGCGTTTCGATCGGCTTTTCCACTAATTCGAAGAAAGTGCCTACACAGGCACGGAAAGGTTATGTTTTTATGAAATCATTTACCATGATAGAGGTAGATGGCTCTATTATACGCTTGACGTGTATACTTAAATGCACATGTCACTCTTCTATGCCAAGTGCGCTTAGAGGAGTAGCATACGCGGACATGTTGAGATATATACAGGGGTTCTCCAACAATGCTAGTGACAGCATGGTCGCTGACTCTCAGCGTTATCGTTGATTACCGATTTCCAATGAACATCGCTCAAACAAAATCAAATCAACAACGATCGAATCGGCCATACCTTGGCAGATGACAACCACAATAGCGCACCAGACCACACCGCTACCAAGCGATGTATTGGTGTATCATCATCGTTAAATGTTTACACCATGTCTGAGTTGGTGGATGTCAGTTGTCCACTCCTAACGCAAGTTTGCAAACAAAGTGAACTAGAGGCTTAGATGAGTGTATGCTTTCACGAGCGATGCCGTTGATACCATTAGACAAGTGGATTGTATTCGGTTCCTCTGAAACGTTCATTATGGCCAGTAATATGTGCATATGAGTATTGTGGAGTGTCTGTAAAAATATATGCTTGTCAAATAGTGGAAGGGCACTAGAGGGGCGTCACGTGGGTGAAGGTAACCGAAGTTTGTTTAATTATTTTTTAATTTGACAGACCCGAATTGCAACATGGCCGAACTGGATATTCCGGTGAACGCTGTGGCAACCGCCCTAAAAGACTTCTTCTCGAAGCATCTTCCACCGCTCCTGTCGGCGCAAGCAATGAACAAGCTCACCGATGCCTCGTCGATGTCTGACCGATCCTGTCGTTTGTTCGAGATGCGCCGCCTTCTACGCCAGCTAGCGCCCGCAAACTTCGAGATTCTTAAATTCGTCTTCCATCATTTTGTCAAGTTAGTAAAGCTGGCTGTCATGGTTTACTCTAACATACACACACATAATTTATATAAATGTTTACCTGATCGGATTTATCTGACAACAACCAAAGATAGGGTCTCCACTGATGACACATACCAATCCTCGAATCTCTTGTTTTCAGATATATATACACAATACAATTTTTTGATCAGAACAAGTTTTTGATTCTAATTTTTGTATTTATTCATAACACTACATTTGGGAAGTATGTATGGAGCAGCACATCTAGAAAATGCCTTTCTCGGCTTTAACTGAATTTTCAATCACGCCTTGGCATAATTGTGGCTGGATCTCTACAACATCTAATCTCCTCTTAAAGCTTGAGTACATTTGTTGACATAAACTTTTTACATTCCAAAAGCTCAGATAAAGATGGCCAAACGCGTTCAATCACAGGATGTAGGCGGCCAATTCGGGCTATCTAAACAAGATATTACTAGATTTCGGCTAGAGAATGCCTCGGGCAATAACGCGATTGTTTCATGTAATGCATGATAGGTTGTACCGTCCTGTTGGAACCACATGTCTTTGGGACACATACCATACATTTGTGGGAGAAAGAACTGGGTTATCGAGACCCACGTGTTTTATGAAACATTGCGTTCTCGAGCATGACGACATTTTCAATAATGGCGGAATGTCGACCATCATCTATATATTACTGCATAACAGCTACTACGCCTCTTTGATCTATGCCGGCTAACATGTCGTTGTTATAATTTCCGTTTCGGGTGTGGCTATTTCAGGGTGTCAGAGAACTGTCGCTTAAATAGCATGGACAGTAAAAATCTCGCCATTTGCTGGTGGCCGACTCTGCTGCCCTTGGAGTTCAACGATATGGTCATGTTTGAACGGGTCCGGCCCCACCTCGAAGATTCGGTGCAAACAATGATTGACCAGTATCGCTTCATTTTCTGTGGCGAAGAA
Organism: Dermanyssus gallinae; assembly: GCA_003439945.1. Classification (NCBI taxonomy): domain Eukaryota; kingdom Metazoa; phylum Arthropoda; class Arachnida; order Mesostigmata; family Dermanyssidae; genus Dermanyssus; species Dermanyssus gallinae. Next base: position 535,099 of record QVRM01002189.1, on the reverse strand, counting down.
GAAGTTGTAATGGTGTAGTAAATATGCATCATGAGGACGTAGCTAAGCTGTGTCACCGGCCTACAGGCTGGTCATACCATGCCACGACAACCGTGTTCTTCCTGATTCCGACTGTGAGAGCCCCACTCAATCAAAAAGCTCTCCGGCCAGTTTTGATGCCTACTTGAACAACGGCTAGCCGGCAGCAGCCAAACAGATACCAGAAGCGGCCGCTTCACGCTTCACCACAGCCACGCTACGGATGAACATTCATTCCAGTTTACTAGAGTACACACCAGGTTACTCTTGACCAGGGGCGTAATATCGTTTGTTTTGCTACAAGAAAGCCTCTGTGCTGCAAGATCAAACAGCCAAAATGACTGAAAATGCTTAATGGGGTAACGATAGTCTATGGCACTCCGTAGTCGCATAACGTTCGGAGGGCTTAAAGCGCGAGTGAGTACGCAACGAATCAAGGTGAGGCGCGACTAATAATGACAGACGTCTATATAACGAGTCGAGTCTCATGGAGATGCCTAGATCTGTCTCTCTTTGCTTACGAGGCTATTTTGCTTCTGGCTAGCCACAACTCTGATGATGAAGAGCCGTGGCTTGGCTATTTGCCATGTTTTTCCTCATATTGTGGACGAGTCCAAAGCCATCGCTGGATTCGTCTCCGAAGCCTTAAAGCTTGTCTGTGAAAGCGAGAGGCGACATAGGCACTACCTCGCGAGGGTTAGTTCGGTTGCTGTACTTCTTGTGGGTGCCTGGAGTCTGCTTGACGTGCGCACTGGAGTGCGCTGTTTGATGCGATCTCTTAGCTTATCCGTGCCGACAAACGCATCGTTACCACAGTTATCGGGTGACGATAATCTCGAGATGATTTCTAAGTATGACGGTATGCTTATATCTATAAAGAAAGACTCAGCAAGGTGCATGGGGATAAGGCGATGGCTGCAAAGGCTGCACGTGAGCAAACATGAGGTATAAGGCGATACAGATAGTCGGTGTCCTAAGTCAGGTTACCAAGTGTTCAGAGCTGTAGCGATTATTTCAACAGCAGCAGCAGCGCAGAAAAATACCATATTCGCCTGCAATCGGGTCACCGATCTGATCTACTACTAAATCAGCGTGGTGATCGCCGATGCGGATACCCAAGAACAGTACGAATCTTCGCGACAAATTCGGGTACAGATGAAAGTGGTGACTAGGCGTTAAAAATTACAATGATAGCAGCAACAGGGACACGGCATGTGCGCGGAGAAAGATATTGTTCCTCTGTACATATAATACAGTAGAGTAGTTGCATCTAATAATATTGTCAGCCAGCAATAGGCCGATGGACTCCGTTATGCCGAATCAGGGTCCCGTGACCGCAAGTGCTCTCTCGTCCATTTTGGCGTGGCGATCTATTTCTGGTATCAAATGCTGCGGATAACTGGTAACTTTAATTATGTGATGCGTTTGTTCAGAAAGGACGACAGCGATGTGCTAGAAAGATGTGGGTCGATGACGTGAACGTGGTTTGTGTATGTATGTATGTGTGTGAACGAGAAGACAACGGGAATTACGTTTACTCAAGGCTATCTGATGCCATTAGGGCTGTGGCGTCAGTCGAATCGCTTCAAAAGGAACGTGATTTAGTCATACAATATATGTATTTTACAAAGTACGCGTCTACTTTATACTGAATATATATATATATATATATATATATATATATATATATATATATATATATATCAGCAGACATAAAGCCCAGAGTAAGACACTGTGCCATTTTTAAGCATGTCGAAAAGTTGGACGTTTTTCACAATAGGTACGCTTGCTTTAGGGTTGACCTATAGAGCTGGTTCAGTAGACCGCTCGGGGGGATCTGTGCTAGCTAGAAAAAATGAACTGGTGAAGAAAAACCACCTATCGCCTTCAAGAACACGCCGATAAGTCGATTGTCGTCAGGCGAAGAAAAGATGCGTGTCGTGTAGCAGTGGAACTCGGAGACTGGGTTCAGGGCTATAATGATAGTAGTCAACTCAAGCATTACGGCTCATCTTTTTCCGGAAGCGAATATACGGGAGAGAAGGTGATGGATGCCTTTTGAGCTTCACGAAATTCCTATATTTGTTAGTGCTAAGAAGGGACTTCTTACCCGACTACTTATCCCGCCCGAGGCGAACATATATGCGCATCGACAAACATACACACGCACACACACAGTCACACAAAAAGTATGTGCTAGCATCAACGCAAGTACATGGCAGACGACGAAACAGGTACAAACAGCTGTAGACACGCATTTTAATATTCCTACATCATGTTTATACAGTGATTCCACCTCAGGATAAACTATGAAAGCGGCAAGCGATTGAACATTGTGTGCAGGCACTCAATCTCGAAGCTAAATATATATATATATATACATATATAACTACGAAAGTATCAGCAGTAACAACAATACTAACGACTAGAATACAATAACATTAACAACAAACACTTAAGTGCGAATCGATGTTACGACGGGATTGGGTGAGGGTCGGGGGAGGTATTGCGAGATGAACCTTCCGTCGAGCAGACAGTGTACATACAGATTTGTACTATAAGTTTGCCGTAGTAGTCATGGATTCCGCGTGTATATTTTACGGATTATAAGCAGAGCAGCACGACTCGTTGTATTTAACGATTTTGATTACTATTGTTCTGTATACCGGATCATACTATCCAAGCGACTGCACTAGTAATTAGTTGTGTGCATCCATCAGTGGCGTCAAACGAAAACAATGTTCCTCTGCGGTTTGGGCCGCTTCGCAGTAGCGGCGTCGTCTCTTTTTCTTTTCATCCTTCCTCCCAGACGAGTTGGGTTTTGACGTGGAGGCCATGACCCAATTCAATCGGGGGAGGTTTAGCCACCAGGCATGGCCTCGTAAGTATTCCCAAACAAATGACCTTTTTCGAAAACTTTATAAGCTAAAGGGGCAAAGAGACACGAGAGAAAGAGTAAAGATACAGTGTTGAGACAGACGATAATGCAGAGAGGCCGAGAGAGCGATAGAGAAAGGACAGCCATGTATTTATGCCCCCTACCTTTCTTCGAAACCTCGAGAAGAGGAGCCAGCTTGCTGGAACTGACCTTCCGCAAGTGCTTGTTATGTTTTCAAGTTCATTTAAGAATTATATATATATATATATATATATATATATATATATATATATATATATATATATATATACATATATATGTAGACACATACACATATGTGTATATATGAATATATACATACATATGTACACATATATGATATGTTTGACTGATACTTGGTTTGGTGCCCGAATTCGGCTGCGCTTATGTGATAAATGGTGAAATATGCGCGCGGACAGAGATGAACAATAAAGGACGTAGTATTCTAATTCCTAATTTCTAAAGGATTTATTAACGGTACCTCGTACAGTGAATCCATCTAGTACAGTCCAGAATGTTCTGATACAATTTTATTATTCTAGTAATTTTTAACTATTTGTATTATTGCAGTCAGAATAAAAACTATTATTGCTAATGAAATGTATTTAATATTACGATTAGTACTATAACCATTGCAATGACGAGGAAGCCAAGTACAGGAGTTCAGTATTATAATAAGAATGATGCCTAGTATGAGTAGCACCGACACGCAAAATAATAACGATATATATATATATATATATATATATATATATATATATATATATATATATATATATATATATATATCATCAATACACGAATAAGCCGATGTAGATGATAGAAGCGAACACACAATGATGATCATGTATGCCCGAAGATCCGAAAACGTTCTGCATTGAACTGGCTACATAAAGTATGGAATGCGAATAAATTGTATGTGTCAAGATAATGAATATACGCCCATTATGTAGCGACACAAAGCGAGAGATGACTCTATAAATGGTATACCAAAAAACTGGAACGGCTAAGACAGCAACAAAAACAGGAAAAACGCATCGTGTTCGAAACAAGTAATAAATTTCTTAACAAGTACTCACATGTATTATTCATTCAAAAATCATTGCGACTTGTGATCATATATATATATATATATATATATAAACGAAATGCTGGGTGCGAATGCGTATCTGCCATCTATCTACATATATAACCTTTTTGAAGCACCTATATATGTTATATGCATTTTAAAAGTGCCCACCCAAGACTACAAGTTCTAGGAAAAATTACTTCAAAATGAATAAGTGTAATGCCGGGTCGAACCACGGCTTCCACTGCCAGAATCTGCTATCCATATTTTCCACTATGTCTCATCGATACATACATACTTATGTGTTTAGTATAGTAGTGTGGATTGATTGGCCGATGACACTATTCTATGGAGATCCGGGCCATCAGAGAGTGAAGCTTAAGGGATGAGATGCGTTTAGTAGTGGGTTTAAGACTCAGCGGTATACCATCTATTCGCTGGGATTGAGTCCCGCACAGCTCGAGATGGAAAGTGAGATTCCCTACTTAACCCTCCTCCACAAAAAAACAATGTGGGTGGAGGGGTAGACGCAGGCCATAAGGAGACCATGCCAAATAAACTGGCATTAAGTGGGAACAATGAAAGAGTTGTTCGATGTACAGATGTGTACAAGCATTTATACATGTTCACCGATGATGCTCCGGTATCCGCACGGCAAATGGAGCTCATTGGAGGAAGTACGTTACTATGAACTTTAGTTCTGCTTTTCAAACACATTTCAGGAAACCAGCTATCACTGTCACAAAACATAAAATTTCATAACTACGTTTTTTAAGTATCTTTTAGGCAGTGAAACACAAGCGAGTGTACATATTGGCGGCACTTCCCATAAGCTGGACATGTCCTAAATAAATCAGTCAGTAATTCATGACTGCTAGTGAAAACTTATCTTTAGCCACCGACAGAGTAACTCTCGTGAATACATTACTTTACCTAGATAAATAAGTTCGCCAGTATTGCTGTTATGAGGAAACTGTCATATATTAGCCAGCAAATGGTTAGAGCTCGTAGGAAACAATTAAGGTAACCAAACAGTTGTATGTATTATATACAGGTTAATGTCGAAGCAGTGTCCTCGTAGTATACACGTGCATGCACCATTTACAACTTCTTCGACATATATGGACCATCGAGTTCGTAACCGAGCTTACGGTAGTAGTTTCTCGTTCCAACGCCAGATATGACAACCATCTTGGTAGAGCCGTGCTCATCCCGGGAAATCCGCTCCGCCTCCTCCATGAGCAGCGTACCGAAGCCCTGGTGTTGAAACTTCGACGGATCTCGAGAGTGGACAGGCACAACGCTACCGTAAACGTGCAGTTCCCGCACAATCGAGCACTGCTCGCCAACGAGCTCCGGCCGAAACGTTTGCTCGGTACATTTGCGCAGCCGAAGAAGGCCGACGAGAATGTCCTGCTGCGGGTCCTCGTAGGCGAGAAACGTTTCCCAGCCTCCGTTCGCAACGTAGTCGCGACGAATCAGTTCGATCTGATACGGCAGCACCTTGTTGTGAATCTCCTGTATGCCCACCTCGCGCGTTCGAACGTCGCGACACACGAGGCCAAGATCCTTCATGCGTGCCAGCGCCAACTCTCGTAGATTGCCATTCTCGACGCCCGAGCTGACCAGCGGCATGGGGATGTCTCTCTGCACGCGGTAGATCCGCACCCACGGCGGCACGAGCGACAGAATCTTCGCGATGAGGTCGACAAGCAACGCCGGTGGATAGCTCTTATAGCGGCCGGTCTTCCACAGTTCGTACAGGCCGGTGCCGCGGATCACCAACGTCGGGTAGATCTTCAGTCCGTCCATTCGGAAGTCGGGATTCTTGAACAGCTCGACAAACTGCAGCACGTCCCGTTCAAAGTCCACGTTGGGCAGGTCCGGCATCATGTGCGTGACGACTTTGAAGCCCGCGTCTTTGGCCATGTGAAACGTTTCGCAGACCGCCTTGACGGTGTGGCCGCGATTCGTGTCCCGAGCGACGTCCTCGTACACGCTCTGCACGCCGATCTCGAGCCGCGTACAGCCGTAGCGCAGCATATCGCTGAGGTGTCTCTGCAGGCAGTAGTCGGGCCGCGTCTCGATCGTGATGCCGATACACTTCGTCTTCGAGCGCTCCGAGTACTTCACGGCCTCGTCGACGTTCGCGCTCGTGTAGCCCGACAGCGCGTCGTGCAGGTTGCGTATGAAGAAGTCGCGGTAGTCTTCCGGCAGCGACATGAACGTGCCGCCCATCACGATGAACTCGATCTTGTCCACGTCGTGGCCGAGCTGTTTCAGCTGCTCGACGCGGTGCCGCGTCTGCAGAAACGGATCGTAGCGCGCTCGGATGGCGCGCATCGACGTCGGTTCGTAGCCGGTGTACGACTGCGTCGAGTACTCGAAGTCCGAGTCGGGCCCGCCCGGACAGTAGACGCAGATGTTTCCCGTGTAGGCGATGTGTGGACACCGGTGCGGCTTGCACATGACGGCCACCACCGCGATGCCGCTGGCCGTCCGCACCGGCTTAGCTTTGAGCTTCGGCAGCAGCAGCTGCTTAAACTGTGGCGGGATAGCGGCAATGATGTCGACGAGCTTCGGCTGCGACTTCAGGCCGTGGCGAGACGACGCGTCACCCTTCACCCGATTGAGATTGACGTCCCGCCGCTCGTGATGCGCCGAAACGAGCTCCTGAATGATCTCGGAGATGACGGCCATCTTCTGCTCTTCGGCCGAAAGTTCGACTTTGACCTCACCGCGTCGATGACGCCCCATGGCGACGACGATGGTGATGCCGGGTAATGTCAAAGTTTCACCGTCGCTCTTCTCCTTCGCCTTGTACTTGCCTTGTACTTTTTCTTTACGTCTAAGTGAGCGAACCGTGCGTGGGAAACGTTGTCCGGAAAGTTGTCAGTTGTGTGTATTGTTGTCAATATGGTACGGTTGTCACGAACCGGTCATAGAGACGAATTAGCCTTAGATGCGAAGAACACATATATCCTGAATGTGAGTTAAACACATACCACGGCCCGTACCCAGACACGGGTTAACCAACACCTGCCAGAGCCTTAGCTTCTCTACAGCATCCAGCGAGCGAGCGGGTCAACGTGTTCGAAAGTTCGAACTAACTTTACCCACTGCAGGCTCGTCTAGACATTGCTATTATTGTTGTTGTTGTTGTTGGTTCTGTTTACCAACAAAGCAGACCACCGATGTTCTCGGTTGTCGGCCTCCTCCAACCAAAGAACGAGAAGTAGTTCGCTTAACCAACCGACGACGAATGACTCTTGTTGTCTTGTTGTTGTTGTTGTTGTCGTTGTTTTTGTGTTTGTTACTGTTATTGTTTTGGTTGTAAACATGCTGTTGGAGGCTTAGGCTTTCAGAGGCCGCACTAGGTTCGTTCGATTTTCGACCACCTGCAGAACAGTCAGTCAGTCAGTCATCTGCAAACAGACGACAGACGATCAAGGACAACTCCTTGTCTTCTCTCGCAGTCTTCATACACAAGAGCAACGACAGCAGCAGTAGTAGTAGTAGCAACAACAACAACAACAACAACAACAGCGCTAGCAGCAGCAGCAACAACAGCACCAGTTTAATCTCGGTGGAGTGACGACCACCGGCCGCTGTCGTTGCCGGCAAAGTAAAGCAGCGCTGAGCTAAAGGCGATGGCAATGGATTGACTGGTTGATCTTGTTGTGGTTGTTCTCCACCAGTGATAGTGTTGGTGGTGGTGGTGGTGGTGGTGGTGCTGCTGCTGCTAGTGGTGAACCTTCTATAGCAGCTCCGGAAGATAACATACCCACACACGCTCTCGCGCGAACCGGGAACAACCTTGGCTGGTGATGATCGTACAGTCATATAGAAGCCGCCGCTGTTCGGCCGGTCTGTGCCTACCACCCCTCTCTCAGCGAGGACTCATCAGTGGGGCAGTAGTAGTCATCAGGTCACCATCACCCCGACCTCGACGAGCACCACGAGCCACTCATTACTCCGCTGCTGCTGCTGCTGCTGAGCCGGCTGCTGTTGTTATGGTTTCTGGCTGGCTCGATCGGTCAATTGCCAAGTGGTGAAGTTCGCGACACTTCGCGGACTCAAAGAACGCGCGCGGCGTGCATTATTAAGTCGCGCGCTCGCGCTCAACGTTTCGATTCTTCGAGCGAAATTCGCCTTGGTTGTTTCATTGTTAGAGAGCGCCAGCACGATGGACAAGCGAGCGGCTTTAAGATAACAGGATACTAAATACGGCGAGTTACGTTAGCCGTTGTTGTGGACGGTTTTACCTACCTTTCCTACTCCTCTACTACTACTACGTTGCCAAACTGACCTATCCTTATCCTTCAATCACCTCCTGCTAGCTCACGTAGCAATTTGTTGCGTTCTACGCTACAACTACAACAGCAACAACAACAATAATTACTACCACTCTCAGCCACCACTATCGTCACGTCATCTTTAACAATCATTTGCCTTTGAATTGCCTAGCTACCTTAGTATATATGGAAAAACTACCTAAATTAATTAACTTACTTTGTGAAAACTAACGGTTGTAACTGATGACCGACCAACCGACTGTGTTTCCTCTTCTATCATCATCACCATCATAGTTGACGAGTACTTTTGGTCAAACGCGCGCATGCAATTTCTTTTTTTAATTTCTTTGTTCCATTAGTCGGTTGACAGACAGTACCTGGTGACCCGATAACCGCCGCTTTGCTTATCTATCTGCTCAGGTGTTTTGTTTTTGTTCATGTTGTTGTTGTTGCCGTAATGATTAAAATCATAAGCACGGTGACATTCGTGTCTTCTCGGGTCGGTGTCGCGTTGAATGCCACCGGCATCGCCATCTAACGAACCGTTGTTGGTCAATCGGTTCGTTGGTTGGTCACTGCAAAAGTAGTGGTGATGGTGGTGATAGTAGTGGAATCCTAGTCGACTCTCGATAACTAGCATAACTAGAACCCTAACTCACGGCAAACCCACTCACGAACTAGCGATTAGCCGGACCCCTTTAGTACGTAGCAATTAACCGCACCCAACTGCGATATCAATGGCTGTCGGCGCATTTCCTATCGCTAAGCTCGGCGCTCTCTTCATTAAGCAACTTTCGAAGCCGCTCGCCAATAGGTTGAAACAACGAGCGAAAAACTCGCCGTTCTTCCGCCGCTATGTGTGTATGCCGCCCGCCCAGTTCTACCACTGGTGTGAAGTGAACGTTAAGATGCGAATTTTGAATCTCGGCAAGCCTTCGGCTGTGAAGCCGCTGCAGGAACGCGAAGCCATCGAGCTCGGCGCCGAGCTGCTTGGAGAGTGTATCATTTTTACGGTCGCTGCTGGAACTCTGGTGGCCGAATATCTCCGCCAAGCGCGCAATGAACGCGCTAAGGAGGACATGAAGGAGGATAGATACCATCGGTGCGTACATTTGACATCCTGTCCTTCTGTCGCTTGCCGCCCTAAGCCCGTTCAAGAAATACAGAAATATATATATATATATATATATATATATATACGCGCATCGCCTAAATGATGTATAGACATTATAAGGCTAAATGGTGCAATACGGGCCGTTCATATGCATTGTTCTTGGGTGTTATATGTCCATCCAAGCACTGTCAGTCAACATTAGGTGAAGTCCGACGCGACGCTATTTTCTAAATAGAGCACATTACTATTGTTATCATTATCATTATTATGTTTAATTATTACAGTTGTGAGGTATAAACGTTTGAGCCGGTTTCACCATGATCTGCTCGCTTCCTGTCAATGAATGGCGCCTATGATTGTTTATGTCTTAAGTTTAAGACACGAGCAAGTTGACAATTTCCTGGTAAATTGAACCCTTAAAGTAATAACTTAGCACTAGCGCTAGTCGTTCGTAGGTACTGCTGCTCATGCTTGCAAAGCGTAGAGTACACATGAGGCAACATACCAGCTGGCGAAGAAAAATATCCCTTAAGCTTATCTTTATCTTCTATGTGACATAAATAAAAATGATCTTGCTTTTTTTATTAATTAAGAGTTCCTCTTTCCTGTGGCGCATTGGTCAACGTAGAAGAACTACGAATGCCACCGAACACGTACAACGTTAAATGAGGCCGGGCGTGTTTAGTCGTCTACAAAACCGAGGACCATATCTCTGGCCATATGCAGTCCTTCATCAAAATCTAGCACATGTGTTTTACTACTATAAAGTCAATCGTATGTTTTACTGCCGTGAAGCCGACGCAAACGGCTGAAGTTGAGCAGACTTTAGCGTAGGCTGTTAGCAATTTCTTTAATGGCATGATTGATTGTTCGTCATTATCATCATCATCAAGCATGCATTTGCATTTGTGTGACCTTTGTGTGCGTGCTTGCAGGCTAATACATAAAGTGGAGGAGCTGGAGATGGTGGTCGGACGGCAAGAAGTGGAGATTCGCCATCTTAGCCGGCTCATCGGCGCGGCTCCGCATCAAATCGTTCCCGTCGTCGAGAGGAACCCGCATGCAAGCAAGGAAGGAAACAGATACGTTTCACTGGACCAGGCGGTCGAAGATGCCAAGACAGCCATGGGTAAGGGCAGTACAACCTGCGTCCTCCCACAAAACTCACCTCCACGCGAAGGCTCACAACACATCCCGTCCTCGCCTACAACGTCTGAGGCCAATGGCCCAAGTCAGTCGGCAATACGGACCACGACTACGACGGCGACGAAAGCGACACCACCAGACAGCTCCGGACAGAAGTGAACTTGATACATGTTTACCCATGTTGTGATACATAGCTAGTTATATATATATATATATATATATATATACACTAACTAGTGGGAGTGAGAGGCAGATGACTGCCACGTTCTCCAAAGTACTTGGGACCTTCTTCCATTACGATGCCATCTGGTGTGGTGTCTTGGAAACAAAAACACATTATTAGAGCCCCAAGTAGCGCACCACCAGTGTGCTTGCTGTCGAGGTCTGACAACGATCCGACTATTCTAAAGCGGCTTTTTAAACAGCTTTGTACTTGGGAGTCACCAGGCGATGAATCCAGTTCTGCATACGTCTAGATACGGCCTAGACGGCAGCTGGAACTAATATGACCTGTAGAATTTTCTGAACTTCGCGGTTGCGTGCAGAAATTCTTTATCTTCGTAGTTATTGCCTTGTTCTGATTCAGCGAGTTGTTGGCGACTTGTCAATTCTTCCAAAAGTGTTCTCGTCGTACCTACTTTAGTGCGGGTAGGTTGCGTAGTTGCGTTCAGCTCACACGCGTCTAGTAAACTGGATCAATCTAGCATCGTGCACTGTTATGCGACATCGTTTTTAGTTTAAAAACATCTCTAAAATGCTAGCCACTGCAAAAAATAAGGCACGTCGCTCATATATAGGTTGGCGTTTTTGTATAGTACTATGCATTACATTGCCTTTTTAATGTTGTCAAGTTTTTAATTAATCACCTAAGTAGCACCTCTAAAAAGCTCAGTAGGGGAGGACAGTTGACAAAAGAGAACACGCATGCTTGAACATACCAAACAGAGGTGGGGAAGATGAAGCTGCAAGAGGTTGAAATAAATAAAGTTAGATTTTAATACGTTGTCTTTAGAATTAACTTATTCCTTTAGCCAATAGTTTCTTATAAAATAACAGTAGCCGTCTGAATGTAGGTCAAGGAGTATTACTCGTCAACGACAATAAATGAACGATATTTCGTGGCGCAACTTTCACCTTACGTAGTACTATTCCAACGTGCGGGTCATCTTAAGGCAAGGAGCTCGGTGTAACTAAATTTAACATTCAACCTATGATTTTGAAGTTTGGCACCTAAGCTATATTTATTACAGTATTAAGCATATATATATATATATATATATATATATATATATATATATAATGTTTTTTTGGAAATAATAATTAAGTAATCTAAATTAGCAATACGTAGGACTTGCAAAAAACTACATTGAACCTTACGTATGAGGGGCAATACGGTAACATAGTGATGCATTTAAGTGGTAGGCCTGACACTAGAATAAACAGTCAAAGTGTTTGCAGTTCAGCACACTGCCCATTTTTACTGATAAAACTGAGAAAATGGTTTCATTGAATATATAGCATTTCATTTTTTGTAATACAGTTATTTTATATTTGGCACGGTACTTGGGAACACTCACAAACATGTACACTGAGGTTTGAGCGTGTTGTTATTAAGGGTTTTTTTTTGTCGTATTTCAGCATTATATGCTTATCTTTGAATGCATAGATCGTTAGACCTTCTGTGTTTGTACTCGGATATGTTACACTTGCAATAGGCTAGACTGTAGCATATATATGTCCGTATCAGGAATCCGGAAATACTTTAGCCAGGTATTGCAGGTGAATGCAATTTCTGTCTTTATGGCTGGGACATTGACTTTGAGCCACCTAAGCTGCTGTGGTTAGCTGTTATACTACAATGTACTCTATTTTATGAACAAAATTTTACAAGGCTAAACTCGGAAGCAATCTTGGCAAATTATTTCCAGTTCGTAAATAATGATAAAGTAGTATGGATATAGACTAATTGCACTTCGTATAGAAATGCGCTCGTAGAATGATGCTCCGAAGACGACAGTATGCATTCTGAAAACACTCCAGCTCTGACGCGTTTAGAATACAATGTGTGCACATCGCGAAGTGTACTCAACTGGAGTATGACTTGCGAAGTGTACTCAACTGGAGTATGACTTGCGAAGTGCGAAACGCTGGTGCGTCAAAATAATGCAATGGCTGGATCTGTTAATTAGATCTTACGAACTATCAATCACAATTGCGTTATAGAATGGTTTTGACTATTAAAAAGTTACGATAATCTGAGGACACCAGTGTGTTAAAATTAATGGCAATGATATAGATATATATGTTATCCAAACTATTCTAGAATGTGAATCATGGCAATATACAGATGCATCAAACTCAAAGGTAACTGACATTGTTCAAGCAGTAGCTTTATAAAAAAAATCAAATGTCCACCAGGCGTAATCGTTTCTGACTGGCCATCATTCGTTGTTATTATTTTCTGACTTAACTTGTGGTTAAAGAGTTGGCGTTACCAGTGCTGATAAACGAATCCCTAAAAAGGGTTTTTACAATAGATCTCTGTGTAGAGAAATACGTGTTGTTTGCCAACGTTTCTGTTAGCACACGTGGTAATAGATCACGTTTAACTCACTGCTTAGTCACAAAATACCTTGCATGCACATATCTGGCAGTCTGATGTGATGTGATCCCAGCTATAAGTTCAGTTATCGTCTTAGCTAAGAAGGGCTGCCACTGCAGCATTGCTAATAGAAGCAGAATATAAAGCTATAAGTATATATATTTAGACATATACATACATATGTGGCAGTTTGCATCTTTATCTTATACACCCCAAAATACGTCATCAAACAGTAGTTGCCACGGGACGGATGAAACAATAAAAAGACTTGCCGCGTAAAGCGTTTAATTTCACCCGTTTTGAAATTGGAATTGGCGGCGGAGTAGAACACGATCATACGTTGCGCGCTGTATATAAAATGCCTGTGCTAAGCCAGTACACGTGAGATCCAGCACGTTTTGTGCCAGAAAGTTTTGGTTTTTATCGTGCGGGTGAGTTCATGTTCCATGGCGTATTGCGTTCCTCTGTCATCTTGCTTTCAAATGCAAGTCCGTTTCCCTGTTTCGGCATCGCATTATCTCACTCGAGTATTCTTACATGTCACCGGTCCCCAGTGTAGCCTCTCCGACAGTCTACGTCATGAAGGAGGCTGCCTTCATTCGGGTCCGGTTTACAGCGGCGTCGACACATGACCATGATAATAGATGGCGATAGCCATTCAAGAGTGTTCTCTTTTACAAACACAACAATCAGGATCAAACCATAGTCGGCTGTCCCACGTTAACTATACCTAGATTGAATAAAAATTGACTATTTTGAGTGTGGTCACTTTGCTGTGTCGCCTTTGTCTCTCCGCCCCACCTTTTGCGAAATGTTTTCTCTAAGAAATATATTTGTATATACCTCGCGCGCGCGCTCTCTCTCTCTCTTTCCGTCTCTCTCGTTCTCACTCAGTTTCTCACTTGTATGCCCTTTGTCCGACCCGGTTTTCATTTCTATGTTTGTCTGCTGGGCGGACTATTGCAGCATGTGTGGCCTCACTGGTCCTGTGTTGTCCAGATTTTGACCGTTATACGCATGGATATTATGACTATGACAATGGATGTTGTTATTTTTGTTGTTGTTGTTATGAATGTTGTAACTAGTGCTATTACTTTGATAATTATAATGATGACTATAATTGCTATAATTGTTGTTATTGCTATCCGTGTTACTACTACTAGTACTACTACTACTATTCGTTGTGAGAGCGTCTTTTTCGGCGGGCTTTCGCCTCTTCCGGGCTCGGTGACGCAGCTCAAGTCCCTCCGCCATCATCATGAGCATCTTGGCGTTTTTTTCGCCTTTCACATAAATTGTAAATATCTCTTCAGTGTCGGAGGAGTTTCCTCCGACATCAGGGAGATCTGCGTCGCTGCTCTCCCTGCTTTTTGAACAGACTAGCTTATTACCTTTGATCTTGTTGCTGTTATTGCTACTGCTACTGCCGTTGTTGTTGTTCTTGCTTTTAGTGTTCTCTCTGATCACATCCCCCCTGTTGCTTCCACCTGTCGGCGCTTGTTCTACCGGCTCCTGTTGAGTCCTGCCGAGCTCCCGACGAACATCGCGCGCCGGCGAGGAAACAATCTTGATAGGAATGTAGCTTACTCCCAGGACGGCGTTCGAGGGTGTAGTCAGAACGCCGACAAGTGTGGTGGCACGTCGATTAATTCCGCCCTGACAGCTGTTTCGGCACATGAACTTAACGCGAACTACGGTGCATTTTCCAGGTCTGGGAGGCAGGACTAGTCGAAGCACGTGACGCGCACTGTCGGAGCTTTGACCGCTTGGAGGCGGACCTACTGAACTGTCGTCCATGCTCAAATACTCCGCGTTTTCGTTGTCACTCGCGCGTACCAGGAACTCGGCTAAAGAGAGCAATAGTAAATGCAAACAGAGCAACAATGTGAAAGCAGTGTGAGTCAAGGAAACACAAGCGCAAGGACGTCGAAGCTAAACATGTAGACAAAAAATGGCACAAACAAGCGCAGCAGTACTCGTGCAAGTATACATAGCAAGTACCAACTATGTAAAAAAATAGATACCGATAACGACAGCATGAAAATATAAATATATATTTTTTGCACAAGGAAGCACTCGTGTCTTAAGGTCTTCGTTTTTGACTATACTGTTTAATTAATAAATTTAGTTAACCATTGTCATTCTGTCAGATTGTTTCATATATATATATATATATATATATATACGTCGTAACCAGTCATGCACGTGAAGCAACAAAGCTGTATATTTATACACATACATATACAACTTTTTGTATATATAAAGTTTTTAGTTGATTTCCGTTATTTCCATTCATACATGTTAGGCAACAAGCGACACATGCATTACTGTACACAACGAAAACATCTAATAACAGTATATTGAACGCACCGTTGCTACTTGCACAAAACATAACTTCAGTACACCTATTTGAGAATTTGAGA
Source organism: Dermanyssus gallinae (assembly GCA_003439945.1). Classification (NCBI taxonomy): domain Eukaryota; kingdom Metazoa; phylum Arthropoda; class Arachnida; order Mesostigmata; family Dermanyssidae; genus Dermanyssus; species Dermanyssus gallinae. Next base: position 519,515 of record QVRM01002189.1, on the reverse strand, counting down.
CAATATTATATTTCTGCCCAGAAATGAAATGCATTTAAATATTACGAAGATATGTATTAGAATATATACACTCAACTTTATTGGAGTGGTATTATCCGTGATTTGCACAACTATAATTATCAATGTAATTCGTAGAACATGTAAGGCTCCACCACAGTTCAGTACTATTTAAACATGTCCTACGTCCATTTAGCAATGTACAATAGTGGCAAGATTTTACACATGATATAAATACGTATTGGAAGTCTGGTTACAGTTGTATTGTAATGGTTCCATAGAAAAATTCTAAAAGTCAAATGGCTGACTATCATGATTTCCGTGTACACTGGTGAGTCCGTTGGGTCCGTTTATTGAGGACGTGCCGATCTGGAATCGACAGTGTACCTCTATAATTGACTTACGACCGTCTGGACGCAAGTATAAAAGTTCAAATTAAGCTCTCTGAACTGAAACGCCTGAACTCAACTGCTTCAGCCAAAGCTTATGATTACTGGCACCAATGGCATATCCATCTGTGACTATCCTCTCTGTAACAACTGCAGGCCGAGGACTGACCTAGATCAACTTTCACAGTGGCATCTGCTATAAGATTTAACTGGTATTATGATTAACCCATGTTTTGGTTGCTTGAATTCTGGATCATCCTTCGTGCCCCACGGGCTTGGGGTTGCCGTGAGGTATGCCAACAATGCACTGAGAGCCGGACGCATTAAGATATCTAGGGTTTCCCTAAGAGTCATTATGGCAGCAGGGGTGCTGACAATTAGAGGTATGGTTTATCTCAATAAGCATCGCTCAAGGAAAATTCGATCAACAGCGGGGATCAAATCGGCGACACCCCGGCTCGGTCGCACACTAGCGCGCTAGCTTCCTAGACCATACCAACACTAGGCCGTTAACGCACATGTACTAACGCACAAGTAGCGCAAATCACATTCACTGAACTAAAGTCCAGGCTGATAACTTAGTTCAAGTTACGATTGGCCTTCATCAATGAAGACCAGTCGTGACAAAATACAAAACCATATAAGAAAAAAAGAAAGACCTGATGAAACAAAATGCGTTGCCCGGATAAGGATGCTTGTCTTTTTTCCTGATGTAAAATGAGGCTCCCGATGCTTCGCTACTGTGCTTCAAGTCTTAGCCACAACAGGTGCGGAGCGTCGAACAACCCAACAGCCCAGATCGTTAGAATTTAACCCATGGTCGCTCGCTCCCTCCAGACCAGTCATTCAGTCAGTTCTTCTCCATTCACTCACGATGGTTGAGATTTTTATGGACGCCCTGATGATAGGCGCAGACTTGCACGTTTTCGCCTCGATGGGCCGGTGCACTGAAGATGGTGAACAAATTCAAGTAGATTGTTGAGGGTAGCTGCCGGGTCGTCGTCAGCTGAAGGGGCACGAAGGTGTCGGCTTGGCAGTACAGCCGCGACACCGAACCGCAGCTGATGAAGGTTGGAGCGCGACGGGTCTGCCCTTCGCTCGGTGATGCTTCGGGTACGTGCATCTATGCGGGTACGGCGGCATGGCAAACGCGCATGGTACGAAAGGACACGAAATAACAAGAGCCCAAGAGTCAACAAATGGTGTCTACCATATGTAAAAGAAAAAAAAAAAATATATATATATATATATATATGGATTTATTATTCGTTTGTACTCGCAAATGTATACCAAAACACAAATGTTATCCTTTTTATATCAGGGGGATATATATATATATATATATATATATATATATATATAGTCAAATTCACCTAAAAGCAACCTTTGAGAGAAAAAATAGAAAGTGCTGAAATAAATGATGATATTTGAGTTGTTGACATCGCGCGTAGAGTTAGTAGTCGGAGGTAGTAGTTATGTTTCCATAAATGCACGTGCCTATGTACGTACCTTGAAGCCGTAGCTACCGGGCTGGTCGATGAGATCGATTCCGTTGACGAAGTCAGGAAAGAATTCATCGTTTCGGTAATGTTCGCTGTCTGTTGGTCGTTGATTGTTGTGACCGGATGACTGGTGATAACCGAGACTGTTGATGGTGCCCGGTGCCGTGCGGCAAGTTCCGGGCACCTCCTCCGGGGTAGACACCGGGACGTCAGAGATGATCGGGCACTGCCCGCCGATAGGCTCTAAACGAACGCAGACAGACATCAACGAACACCATACGCACGTAATGCTGTGTGCAGTTGAAGCGCCACACGTCAACGGTGCCGCTAGCGGTGGTACCAGATCAAAGCACAGATCTGCACCCCTTAGCGCTCCAAGATTCTCTTGGTTCGGTTGAAATGCGCACGCTGCTTATTTTCGCTCCAGGGCAACGGGCCACCATCACTAATCTGGACAGAAAGTCCCGTCGATCGTCTGCTCTGGCTGAGTCTGATCCGTCCATCATGTTTATGCTTTGCAAGTTGCTTCGTATATGGCATATATATATATCGGCCAACTGTTTGTCATCTTTTTTTGCTATATGAAAGGCTTTAGGAACACACAAAGCACGTGCTCGTGTCATAAGTCTAACAAATTGACGTCGATCATAAGAACTAAATGAACTCCTTGCGATATCGCAACACCTGCTACGCCCCTTGGTATATCTACTGGTCGTTTACCAACACGTGGATAACCTCCCCGCCTCTCCTGAATCCACACCTATCTTACTGCTAGTCAATAGGCCAGATCTTGCAACCCCTCCCCCAGTTCGATAGGCTACAAATATTGCCATTTAGGCTCCTTTTGAATGTCCCTCAGAACGGATGCGTTTAGTAAAAGGCGAAACGCCTTTTCGAGCGAAAATCAATTCCATGGCCTGGAGAAAATTACTATTATCCTCATTATGAGGAAGCTAATTCGGGTCTTTAACGAAAATATTAAATAAGCCGGGTGATATTCCTGACTGATGGGGTGACAGACAATAGACTGTGGCTCAGCTTTTGTACAACTGATGTTTCGCAAGACATGCCACACCAAATTTCTCTTGATAAATAGATATATGCAACACCCTGTGCCGTCGGCTATGTGGCTTATCAATCTAAGATAAACTACTAACATTATTTAATAAAATAAAATACAACCCTTAGTCAGACTCCAAACATTTCTAAATTGTTCTAACGCTTTCTTGACTTTTCGTTGGCATCGGCAGACACTGCACTTTTTAATCTAAGCGCGTGAATGTAAATGCGAAATTAAGCAACATTTAATGCATTAAGGTCACTTTGCAGTATGATCTAAGACGACTGTTATTTGTCATAAAGTACGATATTAAACTTAAACTGCTTTATTGCATATATTAGTGTCATTTTTGCCTCTTTAAGTTTCGCAGAAAATGAGACATCGGTACACGACACGAGTTGCTACAGCCAATAGCCTGTATTCACTCTGAATTTTTTTTCGATACTATTCTTACAGGAACCCAGATTGGCAGATACCTTAATACATTTCGCAGGTAGACCCGACGTCACTGGAGTGTCATTAAGCGTATGTGTGTACATTAAAACCTCCGGCGATAAACGTAGCCTTCGACGTGTAATGACAATTCGACTGCGCCACGGTACCGAGCTCGAGGGTTGAGGGTTTGGACTGGACCATCCTTGCGACTGCTAGGCGTGCCATCTCCCGACGTATCTTTATGCCACTGTCTCCATCAAAAATGGAAGCAGTTAGCAATAGAGTTCAACGTCGTAAAGACCGTGCTTTCATTACGTAAGCGTAGAAGTGTCTAGAAGACACCTCGGTACCAAGTGAGAACTTTCCTTTCGGGCATGGCCAACATCAGTACATCACCAACTGTACGACCAAAGAGGTGCACGCACGATTTCGGACTGGTGCAAGGTGGTGTGCAAATTAATATGAATTCGAGAGCTGAGCCCTGGACCTTTTGAATAAAGGTCCGATGTATGCGCATGAATCTTGTGAATACTAATCCAATGGGAATGTTTGCCCGCTTTCAACGGGCATTTGGCCGCCAGTCAAGATCCTGCAGACCACTATGCAGTGCAATTAGAACGAAGCAAAAATACAAATACGTTTACTCTGTTGAGTTTATGACTGTTGAAAATAAGCCGATAACAGCTCGAGTGTACAGATTATGTATATTATTCATAAGTAATATGTTATCATAACTTCCAAATCAAGCATGCACGTAGCACGATACTGCACGCAACAGTGAGTATGAAACTCTAGGCGTTGTCAAAGTAATTTTGCTTGGTCGCGAATTATACTCTAACCAAAGGCGAAATGGTGGTCTGCTGTAAGCAGAAACTTGCAAACATATTTTAAATTAGCCGATCAGAAAACGACCAAATGAGTTGTTTGATCAAGTCCTGTCGTCGATAAGCTCATAGGACCGGGCAGAGCCTATAGGACCGGGCGCTCATCAACTCCGTGCGTGCCAGAGTATCTGAATGTAATTGCCATATACGTAAATCACGACGTACCGACCCACATAATTTTTTTTCGGCCTTAATAATACCTTTAAATTTTGGTATATGACATGCTCATCGCAAGCCAGCCATCAATGGGAGTTGGACCCCGCCTCCGAGGTGATTCTGAATTATTTCTTTGGATTGTCCGACTTCCTTAAATCACACACCTTTAAAATAAAGACAGGCGACTATCTTTCTTTGAGGCTCTTCGTCTGAGGTGCAACGAGATGTCCACAAGTCTATTCCTGTTTACAAGTCCAAGTCTGATGTTCATGCTATATATATGGTATCAATATTAAGATTTATGCACCTGTGAAGAACACGGAAGAGCATAAGATTCTTCAACATGCTGCTGTAGACTTCATCGGATGGACGGCAAAAATGAGATTGACCACATCTCTTAACAAACGTTGCGTTTTCCATCTGGACGAGGAAACCCTAAATTTTCCTAGAAGAATGAAGGAGCGGTGCGACCAGTTATCATGTAGCGATCACAGAACTGGTCGCCGCTCTACATATATATAGATATAGAGCGTCTACAAAATGCCCAGGATCGCTATCTCTGGACATATATAGAATCCGACAACGGACAGAGTTAACTGTCACCCAGCCATCTGTTCGTGAATCACTAGGCGAGGCAGATCTCAGACGGACGTCAAGGCGTGGATTAGCCGGCCCCGCGGCGAGTTGACTCAAGTGCTCACAGGGCATGGCAACTTCAAGAGTTACCTTCTTCGAATAGGAAAAGCAGGTACGCCACTCTGCAAGCACTGTGAACAACGCGGGACACGCCGGAACACACAATATTGCTGTGCCCGACATGGGCTCTTTAACGCACGGTCTTAACCACAGCAAATGACGGCAGCCTTAAAAAGCTGATACACCTTGAGCTCACGTGATAGCTAGAATCTTATAGCTCGTACAACCGAAATGATTATGCACGCCAAAGAAGAGAAGAATTGTACTTACTTGCAAGGCCCTAAGATAAGGATGCTACTTTTAACCCTCCTCAATTGTTTGAAGTATTCTATATGTAAGAACTTGCTTCCCGGTTGAGTGGGAATGGGGACATGACTGTTTTTAGTGTGTTGGAGCCCTACACTACCGGGCCACATCGGCAGCTGAGCTGTCCTGCCGTGGCGTACGTGTGTGCGAACCGAATTTTCCATTTAATCCCTTTCAGATGCTACCGACAGATGAAAAGCCACCCGAGTTGCTTCAAGGAGTTGTTCGACACTCGTGAAACAAAATATAGATATAAAAATATCTAGAAAATATTGAACTATAAGTGTCCAACCAAGAAAAACACCGCCCGGATAAAGTCATATGTCCTAGTAATACATGCGTCTCTTGTTCCATGATATTGGGTGGCTCGTCCGTCCACTGTTACTTCAACACGTCTATATGGCAAGGAAGGACCGCCGAAAGGAGTAAGCCGGAAGAGACCTATTTGCAGCAATGTAGGTAGAAAAATGGCGGGTTTGACACATAGGTTACAAGAACCGATCTCTCGACTTATATCCTTTATCTTAGTCGTACACGTTGCGCTGTGTTCATGATGCCGGACCTTTGATTCGCGCGCTCTGATTCATGCATCAAAGTAGGAGTTGTATATGGCGCTTTTCTCGTGGGGGGAGTGGAGGGGAGTTACGATGTATGGTGCAGAGTGGAAATTTAATCGTAATTCCCTTTGGAAACAGCAGCTTTTTATGTCCTTTCCACCTATACAGAAAGTGAGCAGTCCGTCTTCGTCTCGAAGGAGAATCAATCAGTACGGAAGTAGAACATGTCTCTCCATTTCGACAGTACATATCAGCATTGTGCATAGTGGTCTGAATAGTAGTACATAACTGATGTGATTGTTGCTGCCCTGCTCACCCTAGCAGGGCAGCAACTCCACCGGCAACAACAATGGGTGTGTCGAGACTCCAGAAGCTTGAGAGAGACCGAAGAGATCGCTGTGCAAATCTTCTTCGACTGGTCAAGGTCAACTCTGAAGCTCCGCCCTTTTGGCGAGTCACGCGATTTCTCACGAGTCCGCCGACGCTACACAAAGATCGATCGCCTCGGAAGGCTGACTAGTTGCTTAGTTGGCCGCGAGGGAGGGAGAGCGAGAGAGAGACAGTTATACAGATAGTTAGACAGTAGAGAGAGGGTGGGAGGATGCTTAGGCTGGATTGTTGCTGCCCAAACAGGTTTACTAGAGCCACCGTTGTTGGTGCCCCCGCAGTCGCTCTCGCCCTGTTGCTCCTAATGCCGGCCTAACGCGGCTGGGGCCGGCCTTTGGCATCGTCTGCTTTAGCGGACGCGGCGGCGGCGGCGATAACAACAGCAGCAGCAGCAGCTGACGCGCGAAAAAGAACCCTTTGAACAGGACGACGTATAGGAGAGATAGGCGGCGGCAACGCGACGGCAACGCTGACTACAACAGCAGCAGCCAAAACTATTGCGTACCACTGAGCTTATGCACAGGCAGGCCGCCGAGGTGGCCTTTGCAAATCAAGTAAAGGTTTGAAATTGACCTTGGTCGCTAGTAACAACTAGCAGCTTCGTTCGAAGTCGGTTTCTTGTGTGCTTCATCGGGGGGTTGGACGGACTAACAAGAGAAGGAAGATCGTCGTCGTCGCACTTCGTAGAGTGATTTCTGCAGTCCATCTGCAACGTATCTAACTACAACGGCTGTCCGAATTAGTGCATGAATGCAGGTTGCAGGTTGACTAAGGGGAGTAAGCAACCGCTGGAACCGCAGGGCAGGGTAGGAACGACCAGTCATTGCACTGAGCAGGCTGATTCGAAATGCAGCGAATGACACCAAGGTATTCTTGAAGTTGTAAATGATCAAAGTAATGATAATAATAATAATCATCATCATCATTACGATCAGTCAGCTTACAAAAAAGCAAAAGCAAGAACAGCAACAATCAGGCTGCCATTGTGGCATAACAACAGAGCCCAGTTAGTATGATCGATTGTGGCGGCAACAACAATATGGCTCGTTACAACAACTTAACAACGACTCTACAATGTCTAATACACAATATAGACGACACAACAGTTTGTTTAACAGGTTGTAACAGGTTGTGTGGAAAGTAACCACGTTAATTTACACAGGATTGTAATATAAATTGATTAATAAAAAAATTGTGTACTACATTCAGTAGTGGCTGTCAGTGTTTGTCACAAGGTGGTTGACTTAAGGATCGATGAGAAGAACACAACTGAAGACAGCCTTGCTTAAGTGCTTCATTAGAGTTAGCGAATATCGCCAGATAAACGATACATCCGATCAGTGTCGACTGATGTAAAATAAACCGCCATGCGTCTATAAAAAATAGGGGAAAAATAGTCTGAAAGTCAGCGGACGAATCCGGACGAAGAAGTGACACTAGTATAGTTATGATTATGACTACGATTACTATTATTATCATCCATAACCACCGTTGAACACCCGTTCGTACTTACCGGCTTGTCCCGCATTGAAGACTGCTTCAAAGTCTTGCCAAAAGTGGTAGTCCGCACTAGGAGGCTCCATCGAATCCGCCACAGCAGCAGCAGCAGCAGATTAACGGTCACCAGATCACGCTTACCACTCACAAGATATCACAGGAAATCGCACGCGAGCCAGGCACACGTAGATCACGGCTCAGCTGTAGCTGAAACGACGCCGGCACTGAGGAACGTTTCAGGTTAGCTGGCCATTATCCATCCGTCGCGGGGCGCGGGGTGGGAGGACAGCGCAGCGCAGTGGCGGTCGTTGTCGAAGTCAACAAACAGCTCGCTGGAGTTTTGCTGACGGCAACGACGGACACCGAAATCCACGAGCATTATTATTATTATCACTTTGGTCTGGTTTGATCCGGCCCGCAGAAGTCCGCGATTCGAGTTTTAATCCGTTCGTGAGGTCTTTCCGCGGTCACGCCGCTCTACCGCGCAGATTCCGCAGTACGGCCGCCCGCGCAGATTCTACTATGTGCCCCCGCGCAAATCCTAGCGTGCCCCCGCGCAAATCCTAACGTGCCCCCGCGCAGACCGCCCGCCTGTTGCAAGCCTATCCTGGGTACCGCGCTCCGCCGGCCGAGCTCCACCAAGCAACGTCTGTCCTCAGGCAGGTCTAAACATGAACTGAAGCGTTTGGGCAGAGAACAGTTGCGCTTCGTCGTCGTAGCGCGACTTTCTCTCCCTGTTTGTTTCCTTTCTTCTTCTTCTTCTTCTTTTTCTTGTTCATTTGCTTTTTCGGCTTCGCGTCGCCGACGACGAGTCGCCCCCGGTAGCGTCCCTACTGCCCCAGCTGCTAAGGCTATTGCTCTCTTCGCCTACAGTCACTATACTATGCTGGTGCTGTCGCTGCTGCTGCTGCAGCCGCCGCAGCCGGCGCCGGCCCCAGCAGCCATCGAATTCAACGGAGTTAGTCAGTGTCGTTCGTCTACGCGTGCTCTTTAAGGACCGCCCCAGGCTTCGGCAACGGAAAGCAGTCAGTCAGACAGACAGACAGACTGACGATTAGCAGCACAGTACCATGGGCGAGAGGTATTGGCGGTGGCGAGGGCGCGTAACCGACCTACTCCACCACCGGCCCTACCTCTCTTTGGGAGAGGGCGTCATCGTGGGTGTGCATGCTCACGTAGACAGCCAGCCAGCACCGCGCATGCGCGGTACAGCCTGTCTACTCATTACCCGTTCTAGTCATGCATATGGATTTATATATATATATATATATATATATATATATATATATGTATATATATATAAATATGTATATATATATATATATATATATATATATATATATATATATAAATATGTATATATATATATATATATATATATATATATATATATATATATATATATTAAATCAGAAGGTACATCTGACCTAGCAACCTTTTTTTATTAGGCTTTACTGTATTTCCAATACGATACGAATGAAGAATAACATTAGAGCGCATATGGGAAACATACATGTACTGTTGACTGAAGCAGCTTACATACAGATATATAATACATCACTAGATAAAGCATTGAGCGCATTTTATTGTAATGATTATTTCTTAAAGGCTATACATTATTATCTGTATGATTAACAATGATTTCACAAGTCTCTGTTTTTTGGCAGTTTAGTTGTGTATTATTTTCACGTGTTGCAATATTTCAAGAGGATAAAATTCTCAAAGGAACGTCTGGCTCTAAACTTGTCCGGGGGAGGTAAACCCTATACAAACGGCATTTTTACAGGCATCGTTAGAGAACTAAATTTGTTTTCTATGCGAAAACGTCAAAGCTAGAGGCTGCCGGCGTCACCAGGAATAGATGCGCAGTAAGTGCGTTTAGCGGGTTTCCCGGCGGACTTCCAACGTGTTGCTTAATCTCCAATAAATTACGCTCACCATCTGCCAATAAAGTGTCCTTATCAGAAAAAGAATTCGCAGGACAGAGCCACCTATACCCGTCTGCTCGTTGGAATGAAACGTTCCATGTTCCGAACAGACTTGAGATAAACACCAGGAAGTCCAAAGCCATGAAATTCAGATGTGGAAGTCGTTTGGCTTTCAGTGACCTCATACGTTGCCTACGACCAAGCGTAGGTGTTTGTTCTCTATGTACTCTATCTATGTACTCGTAATTTGGCCTTCGGTTTTATTATACAGAGGTCGACGTTTACAGCGCATATAAAAAAAATAGTAGGGACGGATTTTGTCTCCATTTACGGGCAAGTAGGTAAAAACACAAACTCCTCGAACACCAACGGTCCGTTTTCTCAGCAGTAAGGCTCTTCATGCTAACGATTATTCAGGGTCTGTGTATAGTCTTGGCAAGGTATGAAACCACATCTTGCAGGCGAATCTTAATCAGCTTGAAATATGTTTTTTCATTACATGCAAAGCGAGTACTTTGTTTGTCAATGCGAGCGAGACGCCGTTTTGTTATAATTCGTATCAGACTGTACACCAAGCTAGAGAAACAATTAGTCCAACTAAGGCTGCTAAGCGTACAGCATACGGTACCTTACGAATGTTTTATTTCGTAGTGGGAAACTTGGGTCGAAGAGGCTAGGGGAGATTTGAACGTATTAATACATTGTCCCTTTGGTCTGGTTCTGCATGTGACAGTTGCCCCGTACATGGACCAGATACATAGTGCACGGCTCTCACTAGCTGATGGATAACTGCTGGTGCAATGTTGATGTCGTTCTTTGGCCGTGATTGTTGTTGTTGCTGTTATTATTGCAATATTTGTTTCGGTCACCTTTTTAATGTTCTCGTCATTCTGTTTATTTGTGTGCTGTTATAGCTAAAATTGTTGTTCTGTCGTTGCTGTTGTTGCTGCTGCTACTGAATGTACCTTTTATGTAGTTTCATTCTACAAACACTATATATATATATATATGCAGAAGTATAACAACAAAATATAGCAACAGAGTCTGATCATCTGCAGCGTTTCTTATCATTATTTCGCCTTATTAAGGGGGCGAGTCTAGTTAGCCAATGGGGGCAGGCTGATTGAACGAAGAGAGGAAAGTGACTCGCCAGAGTCTGGCCGGAGTAACACCAACGGACGCCTTACTAACCCCGCAGTAGAGTGTCTCATCACCTCCGTCCCCTACTGTCGCATCGTACACAAGTATGCGTACTACACAAGCTACACACATCCACGCGCAGATACGCAAACACATCAATGGCAGCCCATTGAATCTCTTGATCTAGAAATTTAGGGGGGGCTGTGGCCAATAACCACACACAATTCACACATCCAGCGCCATGAATGACCGACCGATATGAAGGTCAAATAAAGGAAATGAGGGAGCATCCAAACACCAGATGACGTTCACCTGCATCGAAATGAATGTTTGGCGCAACCAAAGACGCGAGAGAGAGCGAGCGAGAGAGATGGTCTGGGGAGGCTATTCGTCTGTCTGCGAGGCAAACGCACGATCTCAGTAATCTACGGCAAATTAGCACGCAGCCCCAGTGATATATATATATATGCACTGCAGAGTCGGTTGCGGGAGTTTCTGGGTATTTAAATTGAAACGGGACAGAGACTTGGGGGCGCATAGCTGAGTAAGCAATAAAATGCTGTCGTTGTATCGGGGGTTACAAGCGGGCAGGGCAATACAACAAGAACCCCATTATCATGGTTGTTGTTGTCGTCGCCGTCGTTGTGGTCGCTGTGGCTCGTTGAGCTGTGTGAAAGAGTAGGGCATTAGGTTGAGGGTTCGGCCTACCGGTGCGGTGTAGATCGGTTGCTTATCTAGCTGGCTACGCTGGGGCTACGCATCATTTGTGTGTGCTACAGAGCTACGTTGATGAAGGTTGAGGGTTGGCTTCAGCAGCGGCCGTGGCGGCCCCGTCGCGGCTGCGTTCGCACATGCCCCCCATATCTTGGCGACGATACATGCGACGCTCGCACGAGTACCCCTCATACATAACCTCCGCACCCCCCGATCCTCGCCGCGTGCCCGGGCAGCTCCTCGCCTACGAGCCCCTGATGCCTGATGATGCAGGTCTGATCATGCATGCCAGGCCAAGGTCAGCGTTTCTCGTTCACGACAACCTTAGCGGGCAGAAAGGGGTTCAGACCAAAACAACAAAAACATCAACAACATCAACAACAAACACAGCAACAACGGCATCAACAACAACGGCATCAACAACAACAAACACAACAACGGCATCAACAACAACAGCGGCATCAGCAACAACAAACATAACAACAACGGCATTAACAACAACGGCATCAACAACAACAAACACAGCAACAACGGCATTAACAACAACGGCATTAAAAACACCAAACACAGCAACAAAGGCATCAACAACAACAAACACAGCAACAACGGCATTAACAACAACAACGGCATCAACAACAACACTTACAACAACTGTGAAGACAACGGCTGCCATCGACCGACAGGGAGGACGCTAACCGTTAGCGCGCTCGCCCACCGTCCTTCGTACAGAATTCGCTGTCGTTTTCTCGCTGGGCATCTCAGGAAACAGCAGCAGCAGAAGCAACCAGTTCAACAACAACAACAACGGCAGTAGTACCAACAAGCAAAATAACAAGAATAACAACAGTAACGATAATACAACAAGCAAGAAGAGCATCAACGACACAAACTACATTATATTGTACATGCATTAATTTTGACAAAATATTGGTTTTTCACGCTAATTAAAATTGTTATTTAGATGAGGTGTTGTCCACAAAGTGTATTTTCGTTACTTTGATAAAAAAAAATGTTGGCTTTCCTGGATTTTTGAATCCAAGTAGAGAGACAGCATCACTGCAACGATCCAGGTAAAATCACGTACATTTTATTATTCAGTAAAGTCCCCAAGATGCTCAATACATGAAACAGTTCTTAAATGAAGAAAGATCGTTGTCCTTAAATGTCTTAATACCACGAACAAAATATTCTGAATCTTTATGCTCAAAACGCTCGTCTATGACACAGATTACATCACTGTTGCTCGGATATCTCATTCCGAAGACATACTCCTTAAGGTTTCTAAATAAATAATAGTCGCTTGGAGTTAGGTCAGGAGAATATGGGGGATGTAACTATGAATCTTTTTCCAGCGTGATTTCCCGTGATGCGCTCGATTTATGCGTGTTGCAAACACCTTTCTCGCGAACAGAAGCCAGCTCAGATCGTAAACTCCCTATAGTAATATTTCCTTGGTGCAATGTGGATCTTGGGAGACAAGACATACGCTATAGATGATTGTCATATTGTCGTTTGAAGACTGGACCGACTGGTTAAATAAATTAAAAAATATATATATAGATATATATATATATATATATATATATATATATATATAGAGAGAGAGATTTAAAATTTACTGTTTTGAAATAAACAAAGTAAATTTTAATCATCGCAACACTCCGCCGTGGAGGGCGTACCAGACATCATATTCAACATCATATTAGGAAATTGCAGAAGTGATCCGTCTCTGCGGGCCCCTTCTCGTGGTGATACAGCACAATCCCCTTCTGTATCGCGGGCCGTGGTGCTCTGATGCGTTCCTTCAGCTGGTCAACGAGTACTGTGTAGTACTTCCCAGCTAACGCATTTCCTGTAGAAAGGTAGCAATTTATTAGAATGCCTTTTGCATCCCAGAAAACAGTCGCCAAACTATTTTCGGTCGAGATGTGCCTCCTTACCTTGCGTGTTGTCCGCTCCTTGGTGGCATCTTTCCATTATATAGTGAAGTGATAGATCCAGGTTTCGTCGATAGGTACGAATTAGCTAAAAAAGCACCATGGCGAATGCCTATATTTTACACTATTTCGCGCAGCTTAGATTGGCGGTCAGTTATCGTGAGTTTGTAGACGTTTATACTATAATTTTCTCATCCGAGGCTTTTTTGGCCGCCCAAGACATAGTGCACCCTCAATGTCAATATTGCCTTTTTTAAGTAAGGTTATACATTTGGCAATGGTACTGCACTGTATGTCGGTCCGTTAGAGTGATTTTACGTTGCAGTTAAGCCTTAATTGTTTTTGATCTCGGCACGGTTACAGTTGCGCGACCTGCTGCAACCGCAATTCGAAACCAATCCACATGACACTTAGTTTTGTTATTTCCGAAGAGCGTCTTTCCTTGACGCTGTGGTCGGCATGAGGTTTTAAAATTGTAGACAGGCGATGCTATAAACTTTTTAAGTTTTAATATATCGCAGAGCAAAGCACTGGCCAGAATTTTTCTATATATATTGACGCAAGAATTCTGATGCTCTTAAGTCTCTCGTAAAAAGGCTAGGGCTTCTCACCCCAAAATGCTAGCATATTAAAAGTATATATATATATATATATATATATATATAGAGAGAGAGAGAGAAAAAGAAACTTTATCAAGCTTTACAATCGTATATAAATGTATATAAAAACGATTTATATAAGTTTATATAAGTCTATAGGATTTATCAAATTTTACTCTATATATGTACATATATGTATATATATATATATATATATATATATATATGTATGTATATATATATATATATATATATATATATATATATATATATATATATATATATATATATATATATATATATATATATATAGTCACTGAAAAAATATAGGGCCACCCATGTTTGCCACATTTCACGCATTTATTATAACCGATTGTGTAAAGATCATAATGATACATGCTCACAGAGTAACAGCGGATACTTTTATCGACATTTGGAGTATCGGGTTACCTTAAAACACGAGATTTCGACATTTGGCACAGCTACGCTGCGAAAAAATGATAAAGTCACCACCAAGATGCATGTCTTAGCGAGTGAATTGAGTGGAATAACAACGTTTGGGCTCATTTCACGGCACCTAACAACTATACGTAATATTTAGTGAACTTCCCATTACGTCGGATAACTTCAAAAATGCGGTTTGGTATAGTGTTGAACAAATTTTGGATGACGTCCTGCGAGAGCTCGTCCCAAGCCTTCACAATTGCTTTTTTTAGTTCTACCTGGTTCGAAAATTGTTTTTCCTCGGTGTAAACCTTTCGGGCGAGCCAGCCCCATACATTCTCTATAATATTAAGATCAGGTGAGGCTGCAGGCCAGCGTAGGGCCTCAATGAGGCGTTGTTCGAACCAGCTTTTGATCAGCCTGGCAGTGTGAATCGGGGCGTTATCATGTTGAAAAACAAAGTCGGGTCCTCCCATCAGCTCAAAATGTGCGGATTGCTCTTCTAGTAGATCCCTATAGCGCGTCGAATTAACACAACCGTCTAAAAACACAATCGGCGACCTTGTATAATACCCGACAGCGGCCCAGATCATCACCGAACCGCCACCTGAGTGCCATTTTGACAAAAATCGTTCTTCCTTGCGCACGTCGTGGAAATAATAGTTAAATCCATCCGGTCCATCACAATTGAACTTTTTTTCATCCGAAAAGAGCACTCGGTGCCATTCAGTGGTCCATGACATCGTAACCTGGGCAAAGTCGAGACGAGCTTTCTGATGCTCAGGGGTCAATCGTGGTTTTCTCTTAAGTTTCTTTCTCGTGAGCCAAAGTGTCTTCCTGAGGAGGTTTTGCACATTTCGCACGTTCGTTTGCACACCGGCGGCCGTCGCAATTGCCTTTGCCGAGAGCGCAGAGTTCGAGACTATCTTCAAAGTTGCGCGTTGGCATTCGGACGCCCCGGACTCTTTTTTACGCCGTATTTTTCACCCAAATTCACGAAGTTGTTCACTACTTGGCGAGAACGCCCCAATCGACGGGAAATTTCCCGATTAGAGAGGCCGACATCCTTATAAGCCTTGATTTGGGTCTTTTCGTCACTCGTGAGACGCCGACCCAAACCCATCGTTTCAGCACAGAAAAATTTCTGGTAGGAGGTCTGCTTTCGTTTCCGTCGAGCCGTGAAATGAGCCCAAACGTTGTTATTCCACTCAATTCACTCGCTAAGACATGCATCTTGGTGGTGACTTTATAATTTTTTCGCAGCGTAGCTGTGCCAAATGTCGAAATCTCGTGTTTTAAGGTAACCCGATACTCCAAATGTCGATAAAAGTATCCGCTGTTACTCTGTGAGCATGTATCATTATGATCTTTACACAATCGGTTATAATAAATGCGTGAAATGTGGCAAAAATGGGTGGCCCTATATTTTTTCAGTGACTGTATATATATATATATATATATGAAATCATAATATTTCATCTGTCGAAGATCCCCCAAAGCTGTTCATTTCAGACTAGCGTTAACCTAGACATTAAGAGTTACTATTACTGTCTGGCAGAAGCACTTCGCCACCCGAGCTGCAGCCAAAATGCAAGCCTGATCATGCAGGCCGCCGCGATCATAGTTAGCGTCTCTCGTTGACGATCGTTGGGGGGGACGCATCGCCACCTCCTTTCCCCATCCCCCTCCACCGCTCGCCTCATGATATTGACGACGCCAACTGTTAGCGTTCGCCCCAGCGAGCGCCCCCACCCCCTCTCTAACCACCGCAGGCAACAACAGGAGCAACCACAGCGGTATCAACCCTAACGACAGCAACCACCGCCACAACGGCCACAACAACAACAACAACAACAACAACAATAGCAACAACAACAACAACGGTAGTGATAGAGACGCCGACGACGATGACGACGACGACGACAACCACAACAACAACAACAACCATAGGAGAAGCAGTAGCGAGAGGAACCCCAACGACGCCCATAACAACAACAACAACAAAAACGACGACGACAACAACAACAGCAGCAGTTGCATTGGCAGCGACGAAAACGACCTCAACCAGAACAACGATAACAACGACAGCGACATTATAAAATAAAACAAGAGCAACACGAATTGTTTGTTTATTGAATATGATTCAGCATTACAGCGTGAGTATATGAGTCATCTCTACTCTAGGCTCTGGAAGAACGTCCGTCAATTGTCGCGAGCCGGTCACAGCTGTCGCGATTTCTTGTTGAATTTCAGTATGAGGTCTATTTTCTTCTGTAGGTACGCACACAAACCGCTCCGTTGGGGGTCCGCCCCGTGGGGGGGGGTCCCAACAGAGTCGGGGGTGGTGATGGGCTCTTGGTAGGCTGTGATGAGCCGATATACTTGTCTTGACATGCTGCTTCCATCTTGAAATGCAACCTCATGGCGAATTAAACAATATATGATAGCATTTGTTCAATGTTACATTACAGCGCTCCATACAAAGCGTATGCCTGCTCTCCACGGTGCTCGAGTGACTCCGTCTGGCAGCTTCTTGCCGCTGTTGGCAGCCAGGCCGAGAAGCTCATTACAGGTAGAAGTCTGAGATTGGAGAGAAACGAATTGAAAACTCTCTCTCGGGCTCTACCACACATTGCGTATGGGGGGTATTGGTTTCTTCTCACTAATGTCGAATTAGTGGATAGTAAATTAGATGCACACAGCGAGATTAGCGAAGACAAAAACAACAACAATTTACAATAATTCAGCAATTTTCAGCAACCATATCAGCAGTCAGTAGCAACAGCAACAACAACAATTGCAGAGACAAACAATGAACCTGACGCATTACGATTTGAATCTTGACGAAGAACGTCAGCAGTTAGAGTTTGCCCGTCTTGTCTCAGACTGCTGTTAGCATCCGTTGCTCATTAGGCATCCTTGTTGTTACATCTTTCCTGTTGTTTTTGTTGTCGGTATTGCTGTTTCAGAAGCAAAATCAGCTGCAATAACAACAAGAGCAACAAAAAATAAGATCAACAACAACAGCAACACAACAACAGCAGCAGCAACAACAACAACAACAATAAGAGGAACAACAACAACAACAACAACATTAACAACAACAACAACAACAACAACAACAACAACAACAACAACAACAACAACAACAACAACAACAACAACAACAACAACAACAACAACAACAACAACAACAACAACAACAACAACAACAACAACAACAACAACAACAACAACAACAACAACAACAACAACAACAACAACAACAACACAACAACAACAACAACAACAACAACAACAACAACAACAACAACAACAACAACAACAACAACAACAACAACAACAACAACAACAACAACAACAACAACAACAACAACAACAACAACAACAACAACAACAACAACAACAACAACAACAACAACAACAACAACAACAACAACAACAACAACAACAATAAGAGAAGCAACAACAGTCACGTTAGCAATTAGTAACGACAGCAAAAACAACCGCCAGTGACTGACGACAGCAACGAGAACCACAATCAAAAACAATAACAATAAGACCAATCTGCAGCGTCAGCAACAACAAAACAACAACAGGAACAACAGCAGTTAGCAAGCAGTAACAAGAATCACAACAAGCATCAAACCTACAGGTAGTTCCACAAGTTTTTAAAATAAAACCAAGAATTTTCCAAATCTTGTTTTTAATTTTTTCTTATTTGATATACTCCTCGAGAAGCTCAATACACTTTTCCCACCGAGATTTCAGAGCATTTATACCTCTTGAGTAAAATTCTGCGTCTTTAGACTGAAAATAGGCATTGACAGCAGTTGTAACCTCTTCATTGCTGGAAAAACGCTTTCCACCGAGACGATTCTTCAAATGTCTGAAGAGGAAATAATCAGAGGGGGCCAGGTCTGAAGAATAGGAAGGTTGTTCAATAAGTTCGAACCTCAGTTGGGCCAGTTTTGCCGTTGCTTGCCGCGACTTGTGTGCGGGAGCATTGTCCTGGTGAAACAGGACAACCTTCTTCTCCAAAGCGGGCCGTTTCACGATGAGTTCTTGCTTCAGGTAGTCCAACAGTCTTGCATAATATTCTCCCATGATCATTTTACCGCTCTCAAGGTAGTAGACCAGAATTATTCCACGTTGGTCCCTAAAACCGTAGAAATCATCTTTCAGGCCGATGCCGTTGTCCGCACCCTTTTCGGAGGTCCTTCACCAGGTGCACACGATTGGCGAGATGCTTCTTGGGTCTCGGAAGTGTAGTGATGGACCCAGCTTTCATCGACGGTCACGAATCTGCGCCAAAAATCCGACGGATTTTTCGACATCTTGGCCAAATTTCGCTGTGAAGCGGAAACACGCGCGTCTGTTTGGCCTTGGTTGAGCAAATGCGGCACTCATTTTGCTCTGAGCTTTTTCATCTTCAAGTTTTCGTGCAGGATGAAATGCACTCTACCCAAACTGATCCCCAAGGCCTCTGCTATCTCCCTAATGTTCACTCGCTTATCTGCGGCAACGATTTTCCGCACCTTTTCCACGTTTTCCTCATCAGTTGCCGTTTTTGGGCGTCCTGAACGTAGTTCATCCTCGGTGCTCCTGCGACCTCTTTTTAACTCATTAATCCAGTTGGAAACAGTGGCAAAATATGGCGCAGAGTCACCGTACACCTCGTCTAACTCAGTTTTCACTTGAGTCGCATTCCAACTTTTGAAATAAAAACGCTTGATAACCACTCGAAACTCTTTTTTTCTCAATTTTTCAAAATCACGCCGATACGTTGCACGGGAAAAGCGATCAAACGAAATCGCAACGGCCAATCACCATAATATTTTTACTGCTAGCATTCGAAAAGTTGCCGTTTCCAATAGCGGTGAAAGCGCGAAAAAATTCGATTTCTGAAAAGCTCATTTTAAGAACTTGTAGAACTACCTGTACTTATTCCTTATCTGG
This sequence comes from Dermanyssus gallinae, assembly GCA_003439945.1. Classification (NCBI taxonomy): domain Eukaryota; kingdom Metazoa; phylum Arthropoda; class Arachnida; order Mesostigmata; family Dermanyssidae; genus Dermanyssus; species Dermanyssus gallinae. The sequence goes on along the minus strand of QVRM01002189.1, from coordinate 499,928 downwards.
ATCATATTGCTCTTCGGCGTCTTCACGCATCGCGGCTTGCATTGTAGCCGCTTTTTACTTAATTCTTCCTCATTTATTTTTTTATTTATTTATTTATTTATTAATAAGATAAATTTAGCCATAGAAAATGCAATGCCTGGCATTTCAATGTATCACACGCCTATTGGTATTATAGCCTTCAACTGTCTTCCCTCATGTATATATATATACATACATACAGACATATATATCGAATAGCTTATATCCTCGCAGGGTGCGTTGCCTATCCGGTTATGCTCGGACGCCTGGACGTCCGCCATATGACCTCACCTTATAATGATATGCGTGTGTACGCACATATGTTTTGTATGCCTTTTTATGCCCAATTAGGGGACAAGTTGATAAGATAAATAAGTACATACAACATGTATAACATGCTGATTTATTAAACTTTTTTGCTTGGTTCTCACACACGCCAATTCAATGCATTTATTTACATATTTAGGTTTTGTTATTCTTGTTAAGAGAGCATAACACTTGCTTTAAAGAGATATTATTAGACGAACATGAATCGTTTTCGCCTTAACCAAAGAACTACGTTTCTGCGAAAAGCATAACGAAAGTGATACTCTACGAGGATTATACACGAGATGGGAGTGTAAGTTGAATGGCGCCGGTACGCCAGTGTCTATCGAACAGGGCACCGAGTGGCGTTCTCTTTGAATAGGTGGACTTAGCCTGTTAGCCCGTGCCATATATATATATATATATATATGCCCACAGCATTATGCACCGCAATAGCTGACGAACGAAAAGACCGTTTTCTTTAGGTCGAGCTCTTTTTTTGTTGGTGCGGAGGAGGCATTCTGCCGAAAACATGCCGCCGCTTCTTATCATCTATAACACGGACCACATTGAAGCGGGACCTCCACAAAAGGAGAACGAAAACGTATGTACATTGCCCCCACCACCACCACCACCACCCCCACATACATAGAGACATGTACACACTACACTTAAGACTTGAGCGGATTGTTTCGGTGTAGCAAAGCGACGCGACCTTATTTTGGCTAGCACGAACGGGAGTAGAGATTGGGCTATCGGAACTTACATTGCTTGTTGAACCCCGACTCGAACGAGCCAGAAAGAGCGGGCGAGAGAGAGAGAAAATAGGAAGCCAGGCACACTGTTGCAAGATTTCATTTTTGCTAGGTCTTTGCTGGACGCTATCATACAGAGAAAAAAGAAAAGATGTTAATGATGCATTCTTTCACTCTTGTTTTGTTGTCTCTAGAGGTCCAGCGGGCTAGGTTAATTCGCCCTCGTTAGATCGTCGCCAACTCGATGGGGTGTCGTCGTCGTCGTCGATTGTGTCTTGAGATGCGCCGAATGGGGTGGCCGAACAACTTTCGGGGCTCGACCCCACATTTTTTGCTGTCTCAAGCCCCCCCTCTTTGTCGCTCTGTCGCTCTGTCGCTCTCTCTCTCTCTCTCTCTATCTCTCTCTCTCTCTATATATATATATATAAATATATATATATATATATATGTATGTATAACTGTCTAACAATTCGCTCGCCTCATAAGGATATGTTGTCGTAGGGCCGATCGCAATGCGGGGCCTGATCTTAGTACTGCATGCGGTGCACCGCCAGTCATGCATGCGGGACGAAATAGCCAATAACTACGAACGGTGTCTGCGAGTGGGCATCATCCGGAGAAACACGCGAATGACTCGATATACATTAGCATAGGGCGGCGGTAGGTCTGCGGGGCTTTGAGATTCAATCTGCGGGGCCTCGAGATCGCCGAATCGATCGGGGTTACAGGCTCAGATCACTGCCACCAGCCAAGCTTTTCAGCTCAACTCGACCACGTGAGCCGATGTGATGGACGCGCTTAGTTTTGCAAGCCACACCTTTTTACATGTCGAAAAAGTATCCACATCGCGGGTGACGGCACCCCACAGGTGACCACGCTCCAAATGTAGCGCCTGTTGGTAGCACCATTAAGAACCAACCAACTCTCATTGTAGCAAACTATTGTTGTATTGCTAGAGACGAAATTACAAAGAACATGCTTTAATATTGTGTGATAGAAGACGATTATACGACGATACGAAGACACATCAAACGAGTAAAAAATCGAGTACACAAAGCTGTGCGTCGTATATAACAGAACAGATACACTAATACAACGAATAGTATTGAAAATCGCAGCGACATTACAACTGGAGGCATCTAAATGTGAGTTACGAAAGTCCTCGGGGTCTCAAGCATATACATAAGTACATCGCTCAACAGAGAAGCAAAATGTCCACGAGGTAGTGCCCTAATAATATATGTAATTTGCGACGGGGAAGAATCTTTTTACCCAATTACATATACGATTTCGTGCAAAGACAACGTAAGGATTACGTGTGGCAGACATTTTCCGAAGAGTGTTAGCACTCGTAACCATGGAAATACACAAAACCCGTACCGTTAATGAATCATTTTATTTTAGGTTTGCAAATCAAAGTCGTGCTTCCGTGGACTATGTGATGGTTGGTGATCATTTATTTAACCAAAGATAAAGCGAGCTCTAGACGTCTTGTTTAGGTAACTACTGGTTGCACATATCCGCCATACCGTCAGAGAGGATCGCCGAATGAAGATACTTGAGATAGCTGAGGTCGAAGGCATCTCAGTAGGTAGGATGCATATTAAACGACACAAGCGATTAGAAATTATTTCTCCTAACGCTGAAGTTACCTTTAAGCAAGCTTCCAAAAGGTGTCACGATATTATCTGACATTCAATAGAATTTGAAGATAATCTCTCAGCGTTTCGCTTGAAGTGGATTCGAAAGGAAGTGAGTTTTCCCAAAAGCGGATCCGGAATTCCTGGTTTGACGCTATAAGATCAAGAGAAAGGAAATATGAGAGAACGAACGACATTGTTCGGTCATATACGGTCAGATAATGAATCAGCTATGGTAAATTGCTAATTATTATTTTGAGAGCGTGCTACCTTTAGACCCTTGCCTCTGAAATCGCAAACTCAGGTATACTTGTTGGCATAGTGTTAGTGGCTTCGGCTTACTTTTGAAATACAACCTTGTTTTGTTGCTTTGACGACTTGAAAAGACTGAACTCAGGAAATGAATAACTCATTACTACTTCACCTGCATTACTAGCCTACAAACATCCTATTTCAGAATCACGAGTTCCTATCAAAAACATTTCCCTGGGGCAACCTAAGATTGTCCCATAAGGCTGTCATCCAGCTATGCATGCTAGGTACAGCCAGAAATCGGCCACCGTAAAATTGCCAAATGTCCTAGAAAGCTCTTGGGCAACATAGGCCGCCTTTGAGCGGATTGATTAGGTTGCAGAGTAAACAAGTGGATCGATCGTTGGAAACTACTAGCTACTAGACTAAGTACTCAAAGTAATAACAATTATGGTAGGCGTTCTTAAAGTCTACCGACCAGCCAAACGCCAATGCAGTGACAGATAAGGAAGGACCAGCTGGTCGATGAGGCAAAATAGACGGCCATCTGGCTTCTCAGCACTCAGGCTCCAACGCTCTATGCTCCTAGGGAGGGGGGGGAATTGCTGCAAGAGAGGCGTGGCTACACATGTGCAACGACAGAGTGCGATGTCGCTGATTAGTATCGCTCCACAAACATATGGCGAACCTTCGCGCGAAGTTTTTCGATAACCTAATCGAAAACAAATTACAACAAAGTGTAGGAATATAATTAGAGCATTTTATTTTATTTTAATGCGCTGCTTTGAAATTGAATTGCCGCTTAATAAGGAGATAAAATGAACTTATCGAATTAGTGCAACGGTGGTATTTAATGAAGAAAGCATTCATTTTTCGGACGAGAGGGGAGTAAAGTTCCAGCCCGAACTAAATTTTTAATTCTGGTGAATGTGCGGCTAGAATTTTGACTTAAGGGTCATAGAACACACAGAGCCACACAATAGTGATTACAGGCCTCCGCGGCATCTGCTTAACACGTTTGGCGATGAAGAGGAACATGTAGACACCGCCGAAACAGGCAAATGACTAGACAGTTCAAAAGCGGATCTTTCGCATTCTATTGAGACATAAAATGCTTTTAATTGCATTAAATAGGCATATCAAAAATGTGCCGGGTAACGAAGTCTCCATATGCTTGCAGAGTATCATAGAGAACCGATTTGCCGAAAGTCATATCACGTAGGGCATAAGACAGTAAATGCAGGCAAATGTCTGCCGATATCCTTCAGAGGTCAGTGCTAGAGACAACCCTCTGGAATATTGCCTAAAACAGGGTACTTAAAAATATAGCCTTGATCAGAAAGAGCCTCGCCGGTACCATATGGAAAGTATATGCCCCTATGTCATCACCGACCGAGACTAAGGAGAGAGGTTAGTGATGCACGAGGGCAGATGCAAGCTAAAAATGACAGCAAATATATCTAGGGTTGAACCAAAGTAGAGAACCGGAGTAATTTTATTGAGACAAGAATAACAAACGCCGTGGAAAATCGTTGGGTTGATACTAGACACCGAGGAAAGCTAAGCGTCTCTAAGGCACTACATCGGCGAGTTGATAAAACATACCTATACTAATCATGGCTTGCAGCCGTACCTAGTAAAGTGACCTTAAATCCATTATACCACTATGCCTGGCGCAAAATCCATGCTGTTCCGGAGGGATGATTCCTCTTGTCTTGAGATAGAAGCTAAGCCAATGTGCCAGGAGGCAGGATAAAATCTTGTAAAGGTAGCATTCTTTGCAATGCCTCGTCAAGAGGATGGACAGAGCGGGTCAGCTTTGCTGTTGGGGATGATCTTTAGCAAACATTCTGACCAGGTTGCTAGAATTTCACCTTCACACAGAAATTCGACAGTGACCGCATCCCTGGAGCTTTTAGACGACGTAAAGCACTCAGTCACCGTCAGACACCAATCACTGTACGCTGTATTGATATGATATGACGTTTATTTATTCTTAATTGTAGTTCCTCATCTGTGTTACAACTTCATATAGCCGCATGGCTAGTTCGAAGCATATGTACAAGTTACAGTAAAATTTTATACATTATTACCGTAGTAAATCGTGTTATTATAATTATTTTTACACGCGTTGTGTACATGTTTACATAGTTCTGCTTTAATCAGACACAAGTAAGGTGAGATAGTGCGTGGTTGCAGTGTTTTTGAATTGACTAGCGATATAAGTGTCCTTATGTCACTAAGCAACTTGTTCCACAAGATAGCAACTAAAGTATAAAGTGCAAACCTTGATTGTTTTTTCCGGGGATCGCACTCAGAACGAGAATACGACTAGTTTATTTAATGTTTCATTCGTTAATAGTCAAATATTCGTTGTTACTGTTACGGCATTTCTGGCAGTCCTTCCCCCGACGATGGAAGCGGCCCCACTATGGCCACTGCATTGCCGATCGGCTGAATTATGTATTGCGGCGACAGCTCCCTGTACTTCGACAATTTGCGACTTTCAGCAAGGCGTGCGCTCGTGGCAGCTTCCCGACTTGTGCGCGCAATGTAACTGCTGGCAAGTGTACATGAAACCGTCGCGTCCCATACTAGCAGACGACCCCGTTCCCATGGTGTTAGGGTTGTTCCATAGTGTAGGACACTGCTGGTGTACATGCCGAGGGGCTCTTTCACTCTTGATTGAACCTTGATTGTGTACTTGTGCCAGAGGAGAAAATAATCAAGTGAGATGCCGAGCCTCGGGTGTTTTGGGTTCTTGCAGATTGGATGAGGCCAACCATGTTGGGATGGTGACCAAGGAGATTACGTTTTATTTCGACAACTGTGGTAAATTTAATAAGTTATGGTAACGGAAGCTGTGACGTCATCGTCGACGTTCGCACTGAGAGCGACGTCGCACGAGACGTTGACCTCTTAGTTCTCACCTCGACCGTAGAGGGCGCCACAGGCGAGACACATTCCTCCATAGGAAAATGTGCAGTTAATAATATCGTTGACATTTCTAGTCGTATAAATTATATAAACATTAATATAAATAGATAAGTATAATGTACATGTGTAACTGAAACACGATGGAAATAAATATCGAATAAGAATAATAAATTTGAATTACCCGGGTTGCTTGCCGGCGTGCACGCCGCCACGTGCCTCCCGTGACTGCATCGGCACACGCGCATACGCGCACTTGGTGTTTGACTGCCGTTCGTTGTGGTCACGGGTAGCGAGTCAGTTCTACCGTTATGGAGACTGCGCTCTAGGCGTCACCGGCAAGCAAGGCTACCCAGGGTTACATACCCGTACCCAAGTCTTTTCATTATTAAGCCGCTGGTGGCGCAACATTTGGTGTCAGAAGAACAGAAAAGCAGAACCCGCGCACTCTTCAGGAGGAATTTTCGCCTAGCTGCGGTCACGTTGCACAAGTCAGCAACCCTCCAGGCGCGGTGATCTCGGGCGCACTGCCAAGATCTCCTGCACAGTCATCGTTGGTCCTAAACCGGTCTGGTGCTTAGTCACCCGCAGCCGTCCACTCCTTCAGCGGAGGACGCTCGTTGCAAACTTGACCAGGGTTTGAACCACCTCGTTCGTCAGTCGTCCATACCGGACAGACTATCTTCATCGACCGAGTCTACGACACGTGGTCGGGCGAGCTCAGGAGAGCCGCCAATCTCACCGTGCAGCGGGTGCCAGGCGCAAAGTCACCATCACCCCCACTCATCCCAAGAAGTCGCTCACGGAACATCAACCAAGCTCAAGCCTTCGAGAGGAAGCAAGAAACAGTGAAGAGGCAAGGACACCCCAGTTCAAGCTATCGTCAGGAGTCATCCCATCTCGAGCTACTTTCAGGAGCCATCCTCTTCATCAACACACAGGTTGCTGTTTAACGCACGCTAATTCACTTTGACCACTATATTGTAGGATCATAATGGCAACAGCATCAACTGATACAAAGTCCGAAGGTATAGACACAAAGGTTGACCATAGCTATACGCCACTATGGAAAAAAAGAAAGGCGGTCAGAGCGCTATTTACAAAGACTGCAAACGCTATATACGAGTTCCTCAAAAGTACACCCAGAGAAGAAGAATCTATCAAAAAAGCTAGAAAATTTTTGGTACAAGTAAAGGAGTCCAAAGATCAGTTAAGTAAGCTTGACGATATTCTTTGGGAACCATTAGTAAGCTCCAACTCGGAAAGTAAACTAGAGGCTATTTTTGAACGCCAAGCCACTTATCAAAATGAGGCATTAGATTTAATAATCGAGTTGGAAGACTTCATTGGCAGACAAGCCAGTTGCGTCCCTATCGCGACGGCTTCTCATGGTTCTCTCTCAGCTCCTAGCCTAGACAACTAAGTTAAAATCCCCAAATTTTTTGGAGATATAAAAAAATTTAGGGAATGGTTTCAACTGTTCGACCTATATGTGAACAAGGCTAGCATCCCAACAATAGAAAAGTTTAGAAAGATAAAAGAGTCTCTGCAGTACCCAGCTAATAGTGCCATCTCACACCTAGACTTTGAAGAGCAACAGTACGATATCGCTCTAGGCACAATTACTAGTAAATACGGCAATGTTCACGACGCAGAAGAGGAACACATAAACCAATTAAGAAAGGCATGCAGATCTAGAGACTTGTATAGACTGGATAGATTAGACCATTTCGTGTCAGTGTGCAAACAGAACGTCAACGCTTTAGGCGCGCTAGGCAAAACATCGAAAGGGCTATCTAGTACACTTGCTCCATTGATATTAGACGCATTACCGTTGGATATGCGAACCGAATTCATACGTGCATATGAAGCTAAATCAGATGCAGAGAAAAAGGATGTGTGTAAGCTAGATATTTTGCTAGAATTTCTCGAACGGGAGGTTAGGGTGAAACGGGCTGCTGGCAGCAGCGGTCGTGCTCCACCATCTCACCCTCGCCCTCAACCACACACACACCCTCTCCCATATACAACGAAACATAGCCTTTCGGGCCAAGGAGAACATAAGCGCAATTACGCGTTTCAAACGACATCATCTAGTGTTAACCACTCATGCATTTTTTGCGGCGGGACCCACCCCAGCCAAAAGTGTACCAAAATATTGTCGTTGGAGGAACGTAAAAAAATGATTATGGATAATAATGCGTGCATGAGATGCCTCCGACGTAATCATACGGCAAGCAAATGTAGAAGTAAGCAAAAGAACTGTCCTAAATGCAATGGCAGGCACTTCGCAATATTGTGTAATAGACAGACCAACAACGATGACGACGACAACAACAACGACCAAAGACAGACCAGAGATACTAAACGCGACACAAACAACACACACAACGCCAACTACACAAATCCACACACATCAGCAAATCCACGTACTAGTACACTATTCTGCAAATCTAACGGTTTAGCCGGTGGTACGGTTCTCCAAACCGGGTTCGTGTGGGTAACTAATGGACCAAAGAAGGTGTTGTGTCGCATATTGTTAGATACGGGTTCGCAACGCTCGTACATTTCAAGAAAAGTTATTGATATGTTGGGTCTCCCCTCTAAGGATTCTGAGCCTATGATGACTTACACTATAGGTGGAAACGTCTCGAACGTTCAAAACTTCGAGGTTTACGACGTTGTTATGCAGAGCAGATTCCCACCTCACGATACAATCCAGATTAAATGTTTAGGCATTTCCGAAATCACTAAAGGTGAGCTCCCAATAATCTCTTACACTCACAAGCTATCTCCGGTAGCCGATTGGGCTGAGGAGGAAATCCCTACGTCTATAGAGATTCTAGTAGGCTCCGATTTCCTCCCAAAAATCCTCTCAAATGAAACTCAGATTCTAGACGAGGTTATAGCCACTCGCACAATATTCGGGTGGGTATTTAATGGGAAAGACGGGCCAACCCTAAACAACGACAAGCTTCAGACTTCTCTCTGCGCCTTGCGCTCTATGCAGCCATGTACAGCGGTAGCACTTCGAAATAACTCCCTAGTGTCGAGCACACGTTCGGAGCAGGCTAACTCCGCTAACTCAGACATACAGTTCTTGTGGGACACAGAGCTCTTAGGGATAGAGTCTCTCTGTAAAGAAGACGATCCGCTCTCAAACGAGCTTACTAGGGCATTCAAAGAGTCGGTCGATAGGCTCCCCAACGGGCGCTACGTAGTAAGCCTCCCATTCAAAGACAACTTAAGAACGCTAGGAGACAATGAAAATATAGCAAGATCTCGTCTAAAAAATTTCCTAGCCTCCACAAGGAAGAATAAAGCACTGCTAGAGGCAGTTGACTTAGAGATGGCGAAATACATTGAAAACGGTTTCGCCGAAGAAGCCATTCCAAGAAAGAACAACGAGCTCGCTCACTACCTCCCCATTCTAGCAGTGGCAAAAAATCCTAGCAAGCCCTCTGCTGAACTGAAGGTGAGGGTAGTAAAGGATGCGGGCGCTCGGAGACGAGACGAAGCCTCCCTTAACGACGTTCTTCACCAAGGCCCCAACCTACTCCCAGATATAATAAAAGTTCTCCTTCACTTTCTCAAATACAATATAGCCATTGTTTCCGACATAGAAAAAGCCTTTTTGCAATTCAAAATCAACCCCGCTCACAGGACTTTTTTGCGGTTTTTTTGGCCTTTAGGGATCTCCATAAACCCCGCCGCCCCCATAAAAGAATTTTGGGGCACAGTTCTAGACTTTGGGTTGATCTGCAGTCCATGGCTGCATTGCGAGGGCCTAAGACACCACCTAGAGAACGAGATAACCGCCTATCCGGAATACGAAAACGTTTTGAGAGAGATAATAGAGACCTTCTATATGGACGATATTTCGTCTGGAGCTCACACTCTTGAGGAGGCCAAGTCGAAGTTTAAAATGTTAAACGAAACGTTCCTAAGAGGCCACTTCCCGCTCAAAAAATGGGCTACTAACTCTCGTGATCTAGGAACTTTTATGGAGAAAGCAGCCCCTCTCCCGAATACGACAGTATCTTTCAGAGACGAAAAGTTCAAATTCCTGGGCATCCTATGGAACCAAGTTTCCGACGATCTCGGCGTCTTTCTGGAAAGCGCTATGGGCTGCCTAGAAAAGAGCAACCCTACTAAACGATCGTTGTTAAAAGGTTTAGCGCAGATTTTTGACCCGCTTGGTCTAATCTCGCCAGTGACCATAAACTCGAAAGTACTACTCCAGAAACTTTGGCAACAAAAATCGGATTGGGATACTGAACTTTCGGGGGACAACCTTACATGTTTCCAGTCCCTCGTCGACAGCCTCAAGTCTAACGCTCACTTCCGAATTAAAAGAACTTTAGGAAATATCGGAAGCTCGAACATACTAAAGAGCGAACTACACGCGTTCTGCGACGCCAGTCAAGTAGCTTACGGCTGCGTTGTATATGGCCGCGAAATATATCAAAATGGTTCAGCCAAGATTTTTTTTATTATTTCTAAGGCAAGAGTCACACCCCTCAAGGGTGACTGGACAATCCACAGACTCGAGCTTATGGGAGCTCTCATCGCAGTTAGGATCATGTCCAAGATTAAAGAGTACCTACCCTCTCCAATTGACTCGTATAATTTCTGGTGCGACAATTCGTCAGTTCTAGGTTGGGTCAACGACTCTCCCGAAAGGTGGAAGCCGTTTGTCGCAAATAGAATAAAAGAGATCCAGTCTTTCTCGCCTTCCGCTAAGTGGGACTACGTCAAATCGTCAGATAACCCCGCAGATATTGTTAGCAGAGGTTCCCCTCTCTCCCTTGAAGGGACTCGGGATCTGTGGGTCAATGGCCCAAACTGGCTTGCGTCACCAGGCCGGCCTCCGTACAAGCTTAATGAGCAGCCGAGCCCCTCGGTCGACAGCGAAAAAAAGGCCTCAGTTTGCCTCGCAGCATCCGCCATACCCACCCCGACACAAAACACGTTAGATGCAGAGAGATTTTCTTCGTGGGCCAAAGCTGTTCGTTCTCTCGCTTACGTCAGAAGATTCCTGCCAAAGTCGCGCAAAGACCCAAAACAAGTTATCGGCGAGAGCATCAGCTCACAAGAATATAGTATAGCTGAAACAACCTTGCTAAAATACATTCAGAGCATTCACTTTAAAGAAGAGCTTCTGACTCAATGCGCTGACCTCTCAAAAACTAGCCGAATCTACCAGTATAACCCCTTTATCGATACAAACGGTCTAATTCGTTGCCGTTCGAGGTTAGAGAAATCAGATGATCTCTCTTACGACGAAAAATATCCAATAATCATCCCTGGAAATGACCAGTTTGTTGGATTACTGATCGATCAATTCCACGGGAAGAAATGTTTACACTCTGGAGGAGTACTCGCCACTCTGAATCAAATACGATCTAGATTCCTGATTTTGCACGCCCGCAAAGCTATTAGGAAGGCTATACATAATTGCAAAGTTTGTCTGAGATTCCGGGCAAAACCAGCCGCGGAGCCAATCCCTCCTTTGCCAGCTTTCCGTATCGATCAAACGCCACCGTTCACTTATACGGGTATAGACTTCGCTGGACCAATTTACGTGAAAAACGACAAAGGCGAAAAATCAAAAAGCTATATTACCCTTTTCGTTTGTGCCGTAACCAGAGCAATACACTTAGAGTTGGTTCCAGATCTTTCCTGCTGTGAATTTCTGCTGGCCCTCAGAAAATTCTTAAATAGACACACTGCAGTCTCGAGGATTTTCTCAGACAGCACCTTTAAGAGAGCATCCAAAGAGATCGGGCTAATTTTCCAAAACATTAAAGATAGGAAAATTCAGAACTTGCTCGCCTCTTCAGAGATAAGTTGGGAGTTTATAACGGAACGTTCCCCTTGGCACGGTGGTTGGTGGGAGCGAATGGTTCAAACCGTCAAGCGACCCCTCCGTAAGGTGCTAGGCACCAACGTCCCTCCTTACAGAGAATTAGAAACTATTCTTACGGACATCGAGAGCATGGTAAATAATAGACCCCTCTCAGCAGTATCAGCCAGCCTAGACGACGTAAAGGCCCTCAGCCCAGCGGATTTAATGTACGGCTACAAGAACAAGATACCCCTGCCAGAGACCACCAGACTCCCCTTAGACTCTGTCGATAGCTCTGCAATAGTCTTTTCGAAGCGTTGGAAGCACCAACAGTCTATACTAAACTCCTTTTGGAAACGTTTTAAAGTAGAATACCTACAATATCTACGTTCGGCTCATCGGAGAGAACCAGCCATCAGTTCGCCCCTAAAAATAGGCGATATGTGCATTCTACAGGATCCCTCCCCTTCGAGAGCTTACTGGCCTCTCTGCCGCGTTATTTCTCTTTCTGGGGGGGAGAGATCGGATCTCAGGCAGAGATCCTGCACGATTAGAATGGCTACAGGCCAAATATTAAAGCGTCCCATTCAATTGTTATACAAGCTGGAAGCTAACTAAACAAAGAAAAAAAAAACATAATAAAAATGTTAACAAATAAATCAAACAGAAATATAGTACAGTTACACACATATACGTATACTTAGAACAAACACGGCAGACATGAAACGGTTGAACTCGAAATAAGCTGCTGGCCGCCTCGCGCCGGGACCAAACAAGAAGCGATAGAAGCGCCTCCCTGAGTGTAAGTCACACAGGCACTATCGCTTCCGGCGGGAGTGTGACGTCATCGTCGACGTTCGCACTGAGAGCGACGTCGCACGAGACGTTGACCTCTTAGTTCTCACCTCGACCGTAGAGGGCGCCACAGGCGAGACACATTCCTCCATAGGAAAATGTGCAGTTAATAATATCGTTGACATTTCTAGTCGTATAAATTATATAAACATTAATATAAATAGATAAGTATAATGTACATGTGTAACTGAAACACGATGGAAATAAATATCGAATAAGAATAATAAATTTGAATTACCCGGGTTGCTTGCCGGCGTGCACGCCGCCACGTGCCTCCCGTGACTGCATCGGCACACGCGCATACGCGCACTTGGTGTTTGACTGCCGTTCGTTGTGGTCACGGGTAGCGAGTCAGTTCTACCGTTATGGAGACTGCGCTCTAGGCGTCACCGGCAAGCAAGGCTACCCAGGGTTACATACCCGTACCCAAGTCTTTTCATTATTAAGCCGCTGGTGGCGCAACAGAAGCACTGAGAGTTCTTTGTATTGTTCAATTGCTATTGAGGCGCGTTGTGGGAGACCCAAGACGAGGCAAAGCGCCCTTTTCTGAAGCAGATAAAGCGGAGTTATATGACACGCATGAGCAAGGCCGTACACCTCCAGACCATATGTTAGGTGGCTCTGTACATACGCATGGTATATTGCCGTAAGGTATTGGCGGGGAAGGATTTTGCGAGTGCTGTATTTGGCGGCTACGCCACTTACAATTATTTTCCTGACATGTTTCGCATGCGCCTGGAACGTGAGATGTTCGTCAAGAACAATTCCCAGGAACTTCGTTTAAACTAGTATATCAAGCGCATGCAAAAGTTTCATGATTAACTGTCGGTTGGCCTCTTGAAGTTTTAAATTGAACAATTCCTGTTTTTGACCAATTAATGTCGAAGCCAATATTTCTGAATCTAAAAATCTTCTGAAATAGATAAAGCCTTTCAATGTTCTCACGAGTTATTGCCTTAACCTGTTGGAGGGAGTCGCCCACGAATAGCGCCGTTGTATCGTCAGCAAATAAGGTTAGCTTAGCACGATTATTAAAAATATATTTAACAAAAATATTAAATAATAGCGGACCAATGCTCACTTGAGCCACTCCAGTTGATATATTTTCTATATAAGAAAAGGATTGCCCAGTTTGTATAACCTGGCGTCTTTCAGAGATGAATGAGCGCCCCCACCTTATAATATTTTCATTCGCCCGATATGTAGAGAGCTTTTTTTAAAGAATGTCTAGATCCTCTGTATCAAACGCTTTTCTAAGGTTAATATATGCGGCTGCTACAGTCTTCTTTAATTGGATCTGTTTCCGTATTTCTTCGACAAAATCCATCACAGGTACAACGTCGACATCTTGGGTCGAAAACCGAACAGCCTACGATGTAAGACGTTATGTCCTTCGAGAAAATCTCCAAACTGTTCAATAATGCATTTTTCAAACACCTTCGATATTGGTCTGTACTTGTCTCGGCACAGGCGATCCCCGGCTTTTTTTTTTTCGTAAGGCTATTGCCCGTGTACGGTTTTTTTCATGTCATGGCTAATTTTTAATCCACTCCGGCATATTTAAGAGTGGCCGGTCTGGGTTTCGAACTCAGTCCTCCCGAATGCAAGGCAGAGGCTTTTGCCACTAAGCCATCTTGCTCGGTCCCCGCCTTTGAACAATGGAACAACACGGTCTAGCTTTAGGACATTGAAGTATACTCCTCTTCTGATGGAGAGATTAATTATATACTCAAGAGGCGATGCGAGTGCACCCGCAGCCCTACAGAGAACCTGTGATGGAATCTGTTCGGGGGCGGTGGAGCATATTTTGACATTTTTTAGACTTTTTAATATTTGTAGACTACAAAGCGGCGTTTGACACTGCCCCGAGGGATCTTGTCATGGAGAAGCTAGCCATCGTGGGCGTAGTCTCACGAGTTTGCGAATACTGGCAGCTGTTCTAAAAGCAAACCCGGTCATTCTACATGACGGAATTGAGGAACTACTAGCCTTTGCTGCAAACCACTGGCTATCCCCAGGGCGATCACCTCAGTCCGCTCGTATTCTCAGTCTTATTCAGTGATCTACCGGGCCTTATCAATGACCACTACCTCTGTGTTCGCATAACTCTCTATTCCGATGACCTTGTGGTATATAGTAAAGTATTGGTGGATGTAAAAAGGTCTCTGAAGATGCTGGAGACATACAGCAAGCACAATGGTTTAAAGATTAACGTATCGAAGACAAAGGCTATGAAGTTCAGATTCGGGGGCCCCCTGAAGAGAAGTGATAGGCTTAGCTTAGGTGGTGCTTCTGCTTCTCAGCAGCTTACTACTCTCGACACGGTGAAGGCAACGTTTTTTCAGAAAGTTTTGGGTATTCCTAGAAACACACAAAGAAGGCTAACCTATAGTCTGTCGAGGACTACGCCGTTTATCGAGGATCTGGTAAACCGCTTTCAACTTCCGACTATCGCTTCACTGCGAGAGTTCCATAGGCTCTTTGAGCAGCAAATGGGAGAAGATGAGAGAGACCAGAAGCGTTCTACAAAACACCGGCAATGCTGGACAATACATGGATGCAGCCGCTCTTCGAGCAGCGTCACGCTCTCACCCGCTTCTCCGTCCATGGGTTCCACCACAAACTGTGCCATAGCACTGGGTTCCATAACCCTTCCGATGAGTGTCACTGCACATTTTGCGGCCCCATCTGCACCAAATATCATCATGAATCATGTCGGTCAGCGCCTGCTATCTGTGTGTTTTTTGTCGCTGACATTTTCCGGAGATGCATATACAGTCCAAGATAAACGGAAACGAATGCCGCTTCCGAGACTTGATGAACACGTATAATGTAATTAACAGTACCGAAAGGTAATGCAATAAAAAATATTGTGATGATTTATTAATAATTTACAATACGTTTGCACTCTCGGCAGTGCTCGCCTTATTAAAAATGGTGGTAAAAAGGTGTCACGTGAGGTTAAGTATCAGCTGTCCGTGTCCTTGCAACGTTAAGACGGTAAGATCCATAATATTCCTCTTCGTGACGCCGAGCCCCAAGAGCGTACTCGCAGATTCGGAGTCCCATACACCACTCATAGAGATAGTGATGGATACGAATCTGCAAGGTTTTTGCGGGTCGGGGAGCGCCGCTCTGAGGAACTCGACGTCATATTTGGTGATCTTGTCCTGCCGCGATTTTGCGAGGTCCCTGTTCGGGCCGCAAACCTCGACATCTAAAACCCAGACCTCGGTAGATGTTGTTATTACGAGGTCGGGCCTTAGACCCGGTGTGCCCGGTCGACGGAATACTCGCTCACGAACCACCTCATGACCCCTCTTGCGGAGAAGACGCGCCACGCGATCACAGACGTCGTCATGTCTCTTTATAGTTTGTTTGTGTGTTATATCGCACATCTGAGCGACATGAGCCAACGTCTCAGGCGCATGACACCCGTGCCTACAACGCTTATTGTAACCCGGGCGTCCCCTGGCCAATCTGGCACGCGTTGGTAGTGCGTTGATCCAGCGTTAGTAGGTTTAAATACTCATTACCAGATAGGTAGGGCATACCCTTAATCCAGTAATGTACAAAGGGCGTTTCGTGTGCTTTTTTAAAATGTGCCCCATCGAACATGTTGTGTAGTTGTTGAGACCAGTAATCGGTCTCATGTGTAGCGGTCTCAATGGAGGTTCCCAAGCGCTCGCAAAGAAAGTGCTCGGTGGTTAGCATCCATTGGACTCCAGGGTGCGTGGAGTGTTGTAGTGCTGTCAGACGGGAAAGGCGGAGTCTGGAGATAAATGATTGGAGGCAGGGGATGTTCAGACCGCCGTGTGCTGTGTTTGTGTACAGGTAGGCGTTCGGCACCGAGTTTTCGAGCTTAAACCATTTCGACTTAACAACCTTTCTGATCTCTTTATCTAGGTCGCTAAGGAGTGCGTGAGATGGTCTGGAACCGGAGACCAGTTTATATAGAAGGCGGGGAATGAGCAAGTCTTTCAAAAAGATGAGTCTCTGGTGGGGTTAAAGGGAAGCTATCGTGAGTCTGTTAAGTAAATTTAGGAGTATATCCTTGGTGGAGTTAACTCTGCCATTGCTGTCAAAGTCGACTCCCAGATATCTCCATCGATCGCTCATGCCTTTAGCTGGCAATTGCCGATCTCCAACGTTAAATTCTGGTACAGTATTAATAAAACCTTTACCTTCCTTCCTATTAAATAAGTGGGAGATAGTAAAGCTTTTATAGTATTAATTTCAAGGCCTCGGAATTGCAAAAGGGGGTCCGCAATATTAAGGAGCCGTTGGAGAGTAGATTTCGTGGAGGCTAGGAGGATGAGATCATCCGCAAAGGCTAAGCCCATAAGGCGGAAGTCATCAGTAAGTTGGTACCCGATATTAGTTTTGTCTAATTTTGAAGGAATGTCGTCGATAACTAGATTAAATAAAAGGGGGGACAGAGGATCTCCCTGCCTAACACCCCTAGTTGGCCAAAATGTGCGACATGCTTGTCCAAATTCTATGAGAGTTTTAGATGAGAGGTACAAGCGTTCGATATAATTAATGAATATCTCCGGGTTTCCGCGAG
Source organism: Dermanyssus gallinae (assembly GCA_003439945.1). Lineage (NCBI taxonomy): Eukaryota > Metazoa > Arthropoda > Arachnida > Mesostigmata > Dermanyssidae > Dermanyssus > Dermanyssus gallinae. The sequence continues at coordinate 482,753 of QVRM01002189.1, read as the reverse complement.
TCCGTAGTGACCACAGGACGGAGTCATGATTCACCATGTCGAACGCCTTACGGAGGTCGATTGAGGCGAGTCTGAGCTCACGTCATGCAGACTTGGCATCGTTAAAAATGCCATCCAGAACCGCAAGATTCTCGAACGTACCATTATAGGGTAAACGCTCGCTGGGTTGGGAGAAGCTTAATAGAGTTCTGGCGGCGTAGAGAGAATTTTGTTAAGCGTTCGTTGCAAGTATGAGCTAATATATATATATATATATATATATATATATAGTCTTTTGTTTGAGAGGGCATTTTATTACTGAAGCTATAGTGCACTATCACATGTGTTTCATACGTTTTTAAATGTGTTTCGGATATACAGACGGCGATTGGCCTAAACCAGTAAGTATAAACTATCTACGTTTCATTGCATTTTTGTATAAAAAATCACATAAGTATTGAATATTGTAGACTTCGTCAATACTTGTGAAGGGTCAGCAGAACGTATATATATATATATATATATATATTGAATTGTCAATGAGTTTCCAACGCCGACTCGAGTCAGCTACGGCAGAAAGGCGAGTTCCTTGCCCGTGGGCAATAAACCAATGATCGGCGCAGCGTTTTCGAGTTGAACTTCAACCTATATCCTCTGTAACAAAAACTACCATGCCCTTCTATCGCCAGTTCCCAACTCCGCTAGAAAATTCCTTGTGATTTTTTTCGTTGAGCCCAATGTCTCGAAAGCGACCGGTTGAACGATGAAGTTATGCTCCAGGTCGTATTATTTACCCAGCGTGTGGTCTTCTGCAAGGCGAGCGGCTGCTCCGACCTCGCGGTTGGTTATGACGAGCATACGATGCAGCCAACTTACACAAAACAGCGGCCTTCGTTTAATGAAATTAGAGTTAGGCCATCCGCTTGCAATTGGCTGTTTGGTGACAGTCCGGCCGCCTCTTTAACTGCAGGAATGTGGACTGATTATATTGCCCGGTATATTGCGTCGCTCAGAACTGACGCGCTGCTCGTGCAAACAAGAGCATTATCGCCCGTGGAAGACACCAGTGTGTCACATCTAGCACAATTGTCGCTATTTGGATCGCGCCTAGATTATTAACTGTTCCCGGGTCGCCTTTACTATCTGCGTGTTCAAGGCCGATTTTGACATGCATTCAGGCACTTGACCCCACTTATCTTCGTAGTAGCGTCAAGCGTGTTTCATTTGAGCGATAAAGCTTCGGGTAAGCATTCGCTGGTGCGATCCCTCACACCAGGGCCGCGATGTTTCTGAGAGACCCAATATAGGCAGAAACAGCAATTTGCAATGTCATACGATTTTTTATTACCCCTAAGCACGTCGGTAGCGAAGCCTGTAACCAAGAAATTTGCGTACGCTGAACGTTAAGAACGCCCGCAGGGGTACTTCGTAGGCATACCGGACGCACGAAATCCGGCAGCTGCCAAATAGTCTTGCTAGTCGCTGAATTGGATAACCATTCAATTCAGCAGCTAGCAAGGCTGACGAAGCGTACTGGACTAAACAGTAGTCGGTTCTTCTCTCTGTACCTGCCAATAAAGTCTTTCCGATAAGATCCAGATACAGACTGTTGCAAATACCCCCGTCGCCTAGATTAAGTATCACCGCGAAAGTGACTTGTCGAGCAATGTCTTAAATGCGACTGGCGTGAGTCAAACGGGTAGGATCTCAGACCATCGGTTTGACTTGCTCGCATATGAGTCTAGTGACAGTTCTTTAACGACAATTCTAATCTTAAATTGAACTTGTCTTTCATCATGCCCTTAGTTACCACTGAATGCCTGTTAGTACTTTCAGTGCAACGTAGGATGTAGTTTATTCCTATCTACTGTTTATCTGACACTTTGCAAATGCTGCATTTTAACAGCTTAATTTTTCCTATTCGCAGCGCCGGAGCTATACGGAATTGTTTTGCTCTGTGTATGTAGCCCTTCAGTGCCAGGCAAAAATGCACTTTTCCTAAGAGGCACTTTTGCCCTACAATCTTTTTAACTGCTCTTTATTTGCTACAATCTTAATTTTTGCTGCGGCGCTGTTCCTGGTGTTCTCTCAAGTGATCGAAGAACAAGTCTTTATTTTGCCAGAAACGTCCCTCTGCGTACGCTTTTATGAAATTGTTTTACATTCAATTTTCATAGGCGCATCGGTATAGCATAAAGATGTCGGTATAGCATAGCACCCGGCATAGCATATGTAGCTTAATTTTGTCAGCTTGCTTATTACAAAGCATTTTTCTCACGCACCATATTTAGACGCTTTATCAAGACATTTTTAAGGCAGTTTGCCATATGAGAAAAGGTTTATGAAACTTTATGGGTAAAATACGTGCTTATATGTAATGCCGAATGTCCCTTCTTTTGTTCAATCTTGTTATGACAACCTTTCTATTAATATTCATATTTTAATAACACATATGATTATTCCTTCTTTGGTTGAATTTTTCGTGAAGCACGTGAGTTTGTATACGAGCCTTGATGGTTCAGCAGAGACGCTTAGAAAACGCTTCATGAATACAGCCTGACATCCACTCCACCTAAAACGTGCTCCGACGGTAACTTACCGTCGAAGTTGAACAGTTGACTCTCAGCTTTTCTGGACAGGGCCAAGCCATCCCTAAGCGCAGACCTCATTTAAGAGATTTTGTCTAATCTTTGTTTGTGACTAAGCTTTCATATTGGCGAAATTTGATGGATCCGTGAAAGCTAAAGCACTCAAACCGTTCAACTAAGAATCTGAGGGCAGAAGGGTGGTGCTTTGCCGTTGACCTTGTCGTAGGAAGACAAAGAAACTACAGAATATGTCTTATGTAAGCTTGGAATGTTTTGTGAACCTACTGCCACTGTCAACGTTCCGAGAAATACCCAGAGAAAGCGCCCAATAGCCGTCGAGCATTAGGTAAGCTTCTGGCGAGATCGTCATAAATTTGTAATATATATATATATATATATAGGAGATACCGCGCCGTATTCTTAGCGGCACAGATAACTTCAGTGGGGATTGGCTTAAAGCTTCACCGTTGCCTCAGCTCAGCACCATGCTGGATCCCAACTCTTTCCGCATGATGTCAGCACTTAGAATCCGCGCTCCCGTCTGCAAGCCATTTCAGTGCTAACTTTGCAAATAAATTGTAGATTCCAGTGGCCTACACCCACTGAGTTGCCTGAAGAGCGCCGGCAGATCGCCCAGACATGATCGAAAGATTTAATGTCCGCTGGCAAAGAAAGACCAGATGGGGTGACCATTGCATTATGGTCACATGTGATGTCCTTAGCTTGGGATGCAACGGTTTCGTGCACAGCCGCGGGTTTTTATTTACTGAATATTTCCCAAAGATTTAAGTAAGCGAATTCAGGAGATCACGAGCGACCGAAAAGAGGGTCAAATCTTGAGACAAGAGTTGTCTTTGGTCGCTTGCAGAGGGAACGCGGCATCTATTTTAGGCGCCATGGAGTAGAGTAATTATTTAAAGGATTTGCAATGATACGTTCAGACCTCACAACTGTAACATTGTTTAGCATGTAATCAATAATATATATATATATATATATATATATATATATATATATAAAGCGTCACTAAAATTCGAGTTAAAAAAACGTAAGATGCTAAACCACCTTTCAAGCAGTCTATATTAACAAAGTACACATTAGCTAAAAGTTTACATATGCAGTCAAACATTTATTAATGTGAAAAACTACTATATCAACACTTGAGCATCCGGCCAACTCAAAATATTTACCTACAACTATTCGGTCTCGTCTGAATGCACTACCTACGCTGTCTCGCGTCGCAGAGATACATAGCAGCAGTAGACAAACCAGTAATTATTAAAATTACTTATCATCATACACGTATATATCATCACCGTCAACAAAAAGACGGAGAAAAACTAGCGTCCAAAAGATTCCGCACAAACTTTAAAAGTTTGATTTGTAGACGCGGGTGGCGGTTTGCACCTCCTCCGAGCGGTGAGTTCCATCGCAGAACGGACGCCGCTTGCTTTGCTTACAGTTGCATAACCAGTAATCGCGCGTCTCCTCGGGTACGATGCGAAGGGGCTTCAGCGTGATCCTATAGTGTGGGTTCTTGTGCGTGCCGTCGCAGAATGGCTGATTATGACTCCACCCGCACGTACACCTGTGTTGATGGGTTGTAACGGGAGGGAAAGAGATCATCAGGTCAGGATGTTACAGGATGTTGTGTGCTTAGGGCAACTTTGACCGAACCAACCACGTCGCTGTAATTTAATTATACCTACGATAAAAAGATGCGCGATATATGTATATATATATATATAGCGGGTTGAACTCTTTCTTCTTCGTAATTAGTTGAATCGGAATGAACATTGTCGCCTTTGAAGAATTCCCAGATAAGTCCAATGTAAGAACGCTATGACAATTTGGCAAAAGGGTAGAGACAAAGTGGTGGAATGTAATAGGTGGGACTACAACAAGTGGTCCCAGATATACAAAATTTGCGTCTAAGAATAAGGGTTAGTAGGGAGTTCCGCTAACACTTTCGCCTGGTCCTCAGACATTCGTTAAAAGACTCCCATATGGTGTGTATGCCGCTTCAAACGTTTATGTTGGCTCCCTTCCGGCCCCGATGTTTTGCGGTTTGGTAGTGGAAGAAACTATGAGGCTAGCCACCTCGCCGAATAAAATGTCTGTGTGTCCTCTGGGGCTCTATTGCTCAAGCTGGAATCGTCCTCCAACCACGCAATGTAGAGCGACGCGGTAAAGCTAGACCGATAGTATCGGTGGCGTTTAGAGTACCCCTTCAAATGCCCCGCGATTAGATTTCTAGCTACTGGACAAGCTGCCCATTACCTGCGTAGCCAGATATAAGATTGTCTCTTGGTGTTCGAAGTATTGTCTAATCTTAGAGTTACGATTTGAGTTTCTAATATCAGCTAGTTAAAGCTGGCTGACGAAGTTACCACTCATATTGAGTACGCATATAGCATTGATACTTTTGCTCTTGTCAAGTGATTCGAGAGAGGTGTGGCGACCCCTTCGTAAGGGCCAGGCAATAATAATAATAATAATACTTTGTACACGCTTAAGAGCACAGTTGACCGATGTGAACTCCTCGTGGAAGTTCGTATACGAACCAACCAGATGATGAATGCCATAGACTTAAATTGATAAAAGCCATAAACTAGATATCTGATATAGACGTGCCGATTGCCACATGCAAGACCAGATTAGAGGTAGGAGCATTGAAAATACTCAGGTCTCCAACTTCTCGTCGGACGTGTTCCAAAAAAGGGCGTAGAAATCATACTGCCTGATAAGTGGCGACGACTGGATAAACTACTTTTAAGAACTACTACATTGCGACCTGACGCCACCCGACAGCGACATGACATTTGAACCTATAGAGGCCTAGAATATAGTGAAAGCATCTTAAATATGCACTTTAGGTTACTAGACCATTAACTTAACAGCACTACACAATAGCTGCATTAAGTAAAGCAAAGCCGCTAAGAGTCTGCGTAAAAACATTATACAATAAAGGTTTCATGGAAAAGCTGATGCAAATGACCCACAAAGGTACATGGACATCCTACTAAACAGCTTAGCATATAAGGGACAGACGACGCTTATGTCGTCTCGCCTACATAGCAAATGAAGAAAAACAAATAAAACAAAAACAACAGCTGCTTACAGTCCATCGTACAACCACCTTCCAACATTTAAAAAACTTAAACCGATTGACAAGGTCCAGAGCGCATATAACACGAAACGAATCCGCGACTCTTGTGCACCAACTGTGTAGAGAAAGAACTTTTGTCGAGCGAAATGAGTCTCTGGTACCGGATTTGGCACAAACAAATTGCAATTTCCTGAACCGTATATAAGGTTGTTATATATATATATATATATATAGATATAAATATATATCTATTTTTTTTTTAGACGAGCATTGCCGAGTGTGCAAACGTATTGTAAATGATTAATAAACCATCACAATATTTTCTATATATATATATATACAGGTAGTTCAATAAGTTCTTAGAATGAGCTTTTTAGAATTCGAATTTTGGCGCGCTTCCACCGCTATTAGGAACTGCAACTTTTCGACTGCCAGCAGTCAAAATATTATGGTGATTGGCTGTTGCGATTTCGTTTGATCGCTTTTCCCGTGCAACGTATCAGCGTGATTTTGAAAAATGGAGAAAAAAGAGTTTCGAGTGGTTATCAAGCATTTTATTTCAAAGGTTGGAATGCGACCCAAGTGAAAACTGAGTTAGACGAGGTGTACGGTGACTCTGCGCCATGTTTTGCCACTGTTTCCAACTGGATTAATGAGTTAAAAAGAGGTCGCAGGAGCACCGGGATGAACTACGTTCAAAACGCCCAAAAACGGCAACTGATTAGGAAAACGTGGAAAAGGTGCGGAAAATCGTTGCCGCAGATAAGCGAGTGAACATTAGGGAGATAGCGGAGGCCTTGGGGATCAGTTTGGGTAGTGTGCATTTCATCCTGCACGAAAACTTGAAGATGAAAGAGCTCAGAGAAAAATGGCTGCCGCATTTGCTCAACCAAGGCCAAAAAACGCGCCTGTTTTCGCTTCACAGCGAAATTTGGCCAAGATGTCGAACAATCCGTCGGATTTTTGGCGCAGATTCATGACCGTCGATGAAAGCTGGGTCCATCACTACACTCCCGAGACCCAAGAAGCATCTTGCCAATGGTGTGCACCTGATGAAGGACCTCCGAAGAGGGTGCGGACAACGGCATTGACCGGAAAGGTGATGGCTACAGTTTTTTAAGACCAACGTAGAATAATGCTGGTCGACTACCTTGAGAGCGGTAAAACGATCACAGGAGAATATTAGGCAAGACTGTTAGACTGCCTTTAGCAAGAACTCATCGTGAAACGGCCCGCTTTGCAGAAGAAGGTTGTCCTGTTTCACCAGGACAATGCTCCTGCACGCAAGTCCCGGCAAGCATCGGCAAAACTGGCCCAACTGAGGTTCGAACTTATTGAACAACCTTCCTATTCTCCAGACCTGGCCCCCTCTGATTATTTCCTCTTTGGACATTTGAAGAAAGTGGTGGAATGCGTTTTTCCAGCAATGAAGAGGTTAATGCTGCTGTCAATGCCTATTTCCAGTCTAAAGACGCGGAATTCTACTTAAGAGGTATAAAAGCTCTGAAATCTTGGTGAGAAAAGTGTATTGAGCATCTCGGGGAGTATATCGAATAAGATAAATTTAAAAACATGATTTGGAAAATCCCTTGGTTTTCATTCTAAGAACTTATTGAACGACCTGTATATATATATATATATATATATATATATAGTTTTTTTTTAGACGGGCATTGTCGAGTGTGCAAACGTATTGTAAATGATTAATAAACCATTACAATATTTTCTATATATATATATATATATGTTTGTATCTCAATCGTACAATCGAAATCAATCGTAACTTGCACCACTTGGATAGTAAGCAGATAATTTTTCGTTGTCTTCGTGTTACGTACCAATAATATTGTTTGCCCTTTTGCAAGGTGAACTTTCTCGGTTGCTTATCGTAGATGCGTCCATATTCGGCCTGGCGATAGGCGGCATGGTATTGCGCCTCGGGTCGGGGTTTTAGTTCGGGCGGGAGCGCGCCCGGCACATCTCCGGATTGCGACGAACACAATCGACCGAGGGGCCACCGGCATGTCTGGCGAGCCCATGTTGCGGGTTGAACCGCGCGAAGCATCACGTCCAAATGGATGATTTTATATTCTCGTCCTATAAGCCACGCACCCGCGCATGAGCTCGATCGATTGTATCCAATGTCACCGTGTCAGCCAAATCGTACAACTTCTGCTCGACAACATATGTGCCGATCTCGTACAGGTTTTAAGCTCGACTTCTCTGAAGCTGAAGCAACAATTGTAGTTTCTACTTTGTCTCTTCGTCGGCGGTGTCGGCGACTCTTTGTTGTTTACCTACTCGAATCGAACGCGCGCGGCTGTCTCCGATGATGTCGCGCTAGTAACAACCGCAGCCGTTGTTTACTGCGGTGCGATCCCGTTCTCGTCTGTCTGCAGACTAGATGTCTCCGAGCGCCGGGCCAACTACTGCATTCGCCGCAGGAAAATTCGGCGTAAAATCTGCGTCCCGAAGTTTGAGAGAAAGTTGATTTTGCCGGTTTTTGTTTGCTGGTTTTTGTTCCTATTGTCCGGTCCTGCGCACAGATACGCAATTATGAACTTAAACAGTAATTATAAAATGTTGGAACACTAGAAGACATAAACGATCCAAAAGAAGAAGAAGAAGAAGAAGAAACAGTAACTGCAGCAGTTTGGGTGACACAACAGTCAATCGTGTTTTGGTCTATGCGTGCATCTCGATCTTGGCATGTTCAACTTACCCGTTAGATCTGTAGTGTGGCCGGCGCACTAATATTTGCGTGTGGATTAGTCAGCCAACTGGTTCCTTTCTCTCCGGAGTTTCTAATGATGATAATTGTCATGTCGATACGATGATGATGATTAGAATGCTGGTCTAAGGTGTTCGCATTGTAAATACCGTCGCTTTGAAAACCAGCGCCGACGCCTAGACACTAGATCCCGCAAAGCGTCCGAACGGAAAAAGAGAAAGAGCGCGCGCTAGAGACGAACAGGCGAGTTGCGATTGTTGACTAAATATATAAATATGTATTCAGTCCGTGAGGACCTCACCGAACTTCAGTCAGTCTGTGCGGATAGGTGTGTGTGCGTGTGTATGTGAACGGAAAATGTATATACACTGTGTCGTAAAATATCTACGTAGAAAAAAATATTGACGACGTGCATAATTCATCCGGCCAACGAACTGTCTTGTTGCTTTCCGTCGTCGGCGTATAGCGCGGCGATCCGGCATTATTTCCGGCGATCGATCACCCAAAGCTTAACAGTGGGACTCAACAGCCAACTCCGAGACGTATCTACAAGACTGGTGCACTTCAACACTCGAAGCAATACGCTAATCGCTATAACGTCGCAGTGGGACAGCGGATAACTCGTATCGAGCAAGCACAACCATATGATCTGCAAGGACTACGATGTGAGACTATTCGATGATGCCAAGAAGGAACAAGACATTGAACAACAATAACTGGCTAAGCTGTCAAGGTATCGCGACACAGATCAATTCCAGCTGAACATTCTTATCTTATATATATATTTATATATGTATATATATATATATATATATAAATAAATATATATATATATAAATATATATATATATATATATATATATATATATATATATATATATATATATATATATATATATATATTTATATATATATATATATATATATATAGGGTATCCCAGAATTCGTGCAGCAAACCTTGAAATCTAGTACAACACGGCGAAAAACTATTTTTTTTCGAATAAGAGAACGAGGCGGAATTGTCTTCTTGAACTTCTTGGATGAATGGAAAACATGATAATTGAGCGTAAAATACAAAATATAAGATATGCAAAGAATGTAATTTCTTGAGAATTATCTTCAGTATAACATTTGTTCTACGTTAAGCTAACGTAGAATGTAATTCAACAGATGCAAAATGTTCATGCCAAACAGGCAGGCATGATTGGTTTGTCGATAGGATAACTGGGGCTCTCGCAATCGCAGGTTTAGTGCATGTATGTCAGGATGAAGAGCCTGATACAACCACTTTTGGTAATTTCGCTCTCACTCCGAAGGGAGACATTGCTGTTGTTCCACTGGAAAAAGGATTTCTTCGCTGAGTTGTACTAGACCCGAAAGTTTGTTAATGTATATATATATATATATATATATATATATATATATATATATATATATATATAGATATACGTTTATTAAGAATGCAAGTAGAGCGAGAATTGTCTTCCGAGAACGTGTGTGCTTACTATTAGCTCATTTGTTAGTAGGTTGATAGGTAGTAGCCCGGTTGAATGAGCCGGAGTGCCGTGTTATTCGTGATATATATTTGTCCTCGTTCCGCAGATTAGTTTGTAACAATACTAATAACAATAAACATCGGACTGCATTGGCTGCAGATAGATTGTGTTGTCGCTGGTGAACGACGCCCGGACAAGCGCCTTGGGCTAAGAGACCGCGATGAACCACCATCAAGAGCGGCTGCCCCCATCGGCGAAGCAGCAAGAACAACAAAAACATCATCATCATCATCAACAGCAACAACATCATCCCAATCAGGACAAACATCCCGTGTTTGCGCGGGTGCATCGACTGGCAGTTCAGCTGCGCGGCAACCAAGGCAAGGAGAAGTTCGAACTCTGCGACGCGTTAGCTGCCCTGCTCAACAATATCGCCGAGGTAACTAAGTGATTGAGTAGCGATCCAGCCATCGATTGATTTATTGTTTCACAGCCCCTTTAAAGGTGATCATTATGGAGGCCAGATTTGCCAATTGGGTTAAAATTATTAGGCTGCTGGAAAGAACAAGACAGAAAACGATCGACAGAAACGATCAAGTCGCATCGCTATTAAGTGCCATAACGCAGAAATGTAAGTTAAATGTGTCTAGTTTTACCTTGTGACTTCTGTGGAGCTTCAAGCTTAAAGCGCCCCGGCCATATGCATTGAATTACGATAAGTGCCATACAGAGTTCATTTAAAAATCCTCCAAGTGGTTAAGAATCCTATTTAAGTTTTCATCTTTAAAGTTTTCATAAGTTTTGTCATTTAAAGTATTTGCTCTAACAGTAGGTACATGTGTGATCTTGTACTTATAGGATACCTGATTTTATATAGTATAGATACATATTTACTTGTCTAAATATATATTTTTCTGTATGGAATTGTGTGTGTTCAGGAGGGCAGTTTTCTTCACCTGGAATTATCGGAAGAGGATGCTCAACTGTTCCGAGGGAGTTTGGATGACATTTTCGGTTCAAAGTTGAGCTCTGAGCTTCGTCGGCCAGCTCTAAATCTTTCCGCAGCTCTTTTCCGATGCTACGGATCATCATGGCTGGTATGATTGTTACGCGTATATATATATATATATATATATATATATATATATATATATATATATATATATATACATTGTACGATCAATTAGGTTGCTTTCATCATGCTATATAACGTGTGACAACATTTTTTTTTATTTTAGGTTTTAGATTCGACCTTATAAGTTAATTACCAGCAACTATTAGACATGTATACACATAAATTCCATTACATTGCTTCATATTATTTAGTAATTTTATCTAATGACCTTTTATAGTTTAGTCAGATACATGTCAGATAATCTTAGCTGTAGTAATGTTGTATTTTATACATAGTCAGCTTTTAGATACGCAGCCATTTTTTGCAAAGCGAAATAGAACACGAGCTCGTTATATTTGTTGCTGTTATTTTTGTTTCTGTCGCTCTCTAATGGTAAGTGCAGGATACCACACCGGAGTCGCATACGTTATTGGCTTTGATGACACATACGGCTTGCATCGAAATGCGCGTAGTGATGTCCCGGAAAAGCTCGTTCAAGCAGCTGGAGGCTGAGATCCCAACGCACTGCTTCTGCTCGTGGCTACGAGTATTTCACGGCTCTGTACACAGGTACTTAGTTGCTAAGTCCCGACATGACGACAGTCGAGTTAAGTATGTTATCGGTTACAATGGTGGTCTCAAAGGTGGTCACAAAGCTGTCTTAAAGTAAAATTCAATTTAATTTAATACAGAAAATATTACTATCAAAAAAAGAAGAAATGATCAAAGAGTTTTCTCATTTAAAACAATCCTCGAATCTGTACTATGCTTCCAGGAATTTGGGATTGATCTTTATTTCTACGACTTAACATAACGCATCTAAGTAGTGCGGCTAAAATTTCTTCACACGTTTTCTCTAATCATTATTTCAATCTGAAGCCAAAAGTTAACTATACTACATAAAATATCTCTCCTGTTCTTCAAAGCTTTCATGATCCGTCTGGCTATTTGAGAATCTTTCTAATAACGGAATTGGCCCCAATAATATCCCAGTCTTAACATATATATATATATATATATATATGGCAGATAGGGGAAAAGGGTGTATATATCAAGACACCCGTGGTGCTGTTTGCTGAACACATGGTAGTATTAGGGCGGGGTACTAGCGAAAATAGTTCAACAAATGTTGAATGCATATGGAGAAGCAGCGGAGAAACTGAGCATGGCGTTTAATGAAAAAAAGAGCGCAGTTTTAGCATGTAATGGGACTAGGGGGCAAAGAAGCTTGTAGTACAGGGAAAATAATTGGATTATAAAAGTCAGTACAAGTATCTTGGGGTGACAATGACTACAGGGGATGATTATTTAGAGGAAGAAGAGACAATAAGAAGGAAGAAGGCTAAAAGTGGAAGAAATGCAGTAATGTGTAAGGGCCTCTGGGGGTTTAATAAATATATAGTAACAAGGAATATATGGAAGGTCATGTATGTGTCAGGATTGACCTTTGCTAATGTCTCTCTGGTTCACAGCGCAGGGTTGAGAAATAAGTTAGAAACAATACAAAGAGAGGTGATAAGATTTGCATTGGGTTGGCGTTTTAATTGCGTTAGGGAAATTTTTGAGGGGGAAGGGGGAATGTCAAAATGTATACAAAGGGAAATACAAAGTAAGCTTAGATTTAGTAGGATTGAAAATGTCACAAATAAAAGATGGGTTAAACAGATCCAGCTGGTAAAGACGGCTTTTAGGATTGGCGATGGGCTCCAGATCAAGTTTGGCAACTATGTATGGAAAGGAAAAGCGGGAAAGGGGCGGGGTAGAATAGGTATACGATAATTCAAGAGCAAGTGGGCTTTTGGCGGATGCCAGGGCAGGGATGTTGGATACAAGGGTACATAGAGCTAAATATAAGGAGGGGCAAAGTACAAAATGTCGAGCATGTGGGCTAGGTAATTAGTCAATCGAACATATTATTAAAGAATGTATAGTCTTAGGGGGGAGCAGAGATATAGAGCTGTCGGAGGCCCTAGCTCTAGGACCAAATGTTAGAAATGACCTGGTCGATATTACAAAGAAGAGGTTGTCACAATGGAAAGCAAATACTCAGTAGGTATCGAAGGAGACATGGATTATGTGGATGCGTAGGTAATATATAAAACCTCAGTCTTCTCTATATTGATTTTTTATCATATTTTTGTCACACCATTTTGCAGTTTCACTAAGGTGAAATTATTAGGTCGTCTGCGTAAAAGCGCGTGTGGTTTCAAGGTTATGTAGGAGCTCTGCTTGCCCAGTTCCGTACAAATTGAAAAGGAATGGACTAGCTAGATCTCCCAGGGGCAACGCTAACGGTCTGGGTTCCAGGCGTTGTCACGTAATGTTCGCCATTTTTATTGTTATAACGTTGTTGGCGAGTATTTCGTGTGCAAGGTCAAACATAGCGCCAATTATGCCAAAGCTTGTCTAATAATCTATCCGTTGAAAGTTTTTATATGGTAAGTGAAATAAATACCTCTGTAATTTATCGGGTAAGTTGCGTCTCCCGTCCACTTAAAAGCGGGGTGGTTTCAGCTTTTCAGTTCAGCAGTTTTTTCCGAGGGCATTTATTGTATAGTTGTATCAAAATCTTGTGATACAAGATGTCGAAAGGCAAAGGCCAGTGCTCGAGGGAGCTTTGCATGGACGTCCGCAACCTCTTTAAGTCACTAAACTGGCGGGTACCCTGAATATTATGTTCGAGAAGGATGTCTCTCCGTACCTGCAGAAGGTCATGGCTTCTTATCTCAGTAGCCGGATGATAGTTCACAGAGACAATGACGATATAACAGTAGGCTGACATGACGCACAATGATGTGCTCGGCTGTGATTTGATGGCTTTGCAAGCTGGAGTGCGCCGACGACCTAGCCACCCTGGTTACAGGATCCCTTCGCCTCCATCCCGTTGACGTTTGTTCCACTATTGCGCTTGTCTCCGTTATTTCGTTCTAGTCAGTTATTCAAAGCGATATATATATACAACAGTCTAAATAAAGAAATATATACCAGCTGAAACGTACGTTGCTGATTGATTTCGTTACAGAATCACGAACGACCCTGAAGACACAAAATGGGATCCGAAAAAAATTCTCTCCCTACAGAAATGTTACACACAAACGGTTCAGGAGCTCATCACCTTTATCGACATGGTTCTGGATGAAGATGATGTTGAGGTAGGTAGACAGAAGAGCCACAAGAATGATATCTTCATGAAACACCGTGACCTTGACCACTGGCAAGAAGTAAAGTAAAAAGAGTCCAGTAATTCTCACCGAGCATATATTATATGTAAACTGATGTTAGTCTTTATATATATATATATATATGGTACAGAAGCTTCTAGTTTTAGTGAACAGCCTTTTTCTGAGAAACTAATAAGTCCTAAGTGACCTTTTGTGGGTGTTGTAATTTTTCTGCTGCCTTCTATACAGACCAACACGGAGCTGAGAGAGTTTTTAACTGCAGCCCTAGATGCCATTACTTACTGGAACCTAAATGACATCGAATCACTCGAAAGCCTCATGGTTCCACTGCTACATCGCGTAGTACCTCTGTGCGCCCGTCTACGATGGACCCAGCCCTGCCTCAACATTGTGGCTCGTCTCGACCTCGAGAACAATGAATGTACAAAACCTCCTACGAGTTCACCACTGATTGCACAGGTGCACTCTCTTTACTTACTTTTGTACATATGTATGTATTCATATGTATGGCATTTACGAAATATCATCGATTTGCACGGGTGTCTTTTCTGTCTTATTCATGATAAATATATATATATATATATATTTGCGTTCGTTTACTTTTTGTTTATTTTTTTACGTTTACTTTATATATATATATATATATATATATATATATATATATATATATACATATATATATATATATATATATATATATATATATATATATATATATATATATATATATATATATATATATATATATATATATATATATATATATATATATATATATATATATGTATATATATATGTATATATCCATAAAAGTTGACTAGACATTGTTTAAAGAGCTCGCTAAAACAAATATTTTTTCCCAACAGAGCACACTTTTGGAGAAGCTTGTTTCTGAGTGAGAGCCAACTTTCAAAAATCTGTGATACTAGTGTTGTCGCATATAGGAGCACAAAATGTGCGATTGCGAGACAGCCAGTCCTCCTATACAGAAGCAAAGCACACCGTCGTGATCGTGAAGATTCTGCCTTTTCTAAAAGGCATATGCCGATGAAGTTGCGGCATAGACATTTAGAAAAGAATTTGCAAAAATGGAAGCTCTATTATTAGCTTTCATCTTCAGTATTTCAAAATCATGACCCTACCACAATTCACAGCGCTCGAAACTAACAAACGCAAATTATGTGACGCGTATTTCGGTACTAATCTATGGTGATTCACATCGGCCATGTCGACATTGAGTGAATGTATAAATTACCTACTCCATCGGATAGGTCACTCGTTATAGCTCTAGAAGCACATACAACAATTTATTATCGTACAGTGACTGCTTGAAGATGCCTCTGCGAGCCATTCGGCAGATTCGGTAGCATTCTCAGAGACTTCGTTGGACATCCTGACATATGCCAGGCATTGTTCTGCCTCAGCAGCGCAGGTAATCTTGGCGACCAGCTCTTCGCAAGACTCGACCGAAGTCTTGTAGACAAGAGTCTTTGGGGTCACCCAAACGGGGGAGATATTTAATCAGACGATCGCGGTGGCCAAGTGATCTGCCCGTCTTGACCAATTCTTGAAGGTCATGTTGAGATAATCGCGTACGACACTGGTGGAGTGCAGTGGCGCTCCGTCGTGATGGAACCACATTTTCTTGCGAATATCTTCTGAAGCGCCTTCTAACTGTCCTGATAATGTTTCGCTCAGGAATTTATGATATGATTCTTCATCCATCCTGTTAGGAACTATGTGTGGGCCTGTGAGTTAGTTGTTCGCCATGCCAGCCCACACATTTGCGGAGCAGCGCCTCTGTTGTCCACGCTGGTGAGTCATATGCGGGTTCTTACTTGCCCAATAATGGGTGTTGTGTCTATTAAACACACCGTCTTGTGAGAAGCAACCTTTATCGGTGAAGAGTATAAGGGCGGTGAACTTCACATTGGCTTCTACTTGCCACAGAAATTAGCTACAGTAAACAACCCGTCGCTCGTAATCTGGATTCAGCAGAGCCTGAACTTGTTACCGTCGGTACGGATTGTAGTCGTTCGGCTCTTAGAACCCTGTGGACGATACTGCGACTCACCTAAAGGCTATGGTCTACAAGACTCCGCTCGAGTCCGTGAAGAGCTCGTCGCCAGGATATCCGCTGCAGCTGAGACCGTTTGAGCCATATTTCATGACTTGCAAAGAAATATCTGCAGGATCTGCCGAATACGTATAGTTGTTCGCGGAGACACCTTTGAGCATTTACTGTAAAATAATAAATAGTTTTGTGTGCTTCTAGAGCTAGGACGAGTGATATATCGG
Source organism: Dermanyssus gallinae (assembly GCA_003439945.1). Lineage (NCBI taxonomy): Eukaryota > Metazoa > Arthropoda > Arachnida > Mesostigmata > Dermanyssidae > Dermanyssus > Dermanyssus gallinae. Next base: position 466,256 of record QVRM01002189.1, on the reverse strand, counting down.
CTGGAGTAGGTAATTTATGCATGCACTCAATCTCGGCATGCCCTCCTGAAAACCTTTATTACTCTGCAACCACCATCGTAGGATATTGGGGATGAACGCTAATAATAGAACTTCCATTTTTGCGAATTCTCTTCTAAATGACCGTGTTGCATCGGCTACGCGTGCCAAGTTTCTGTATAGGAGGACTGGTTGTCTCGTAATCGCAAATTTTGTGCTCCTATTTCGGACAACAACACCAGTGCCATAACGGTTGGTAACTTCACTCTCACTTTTAAACGAGACTTCCCCACTATTGGAAAAATGGTTGCCTTAACGAACTCTACAATGTCCTATAGCGATTTTCTGGTCACCCTATATATGTAAGGAAGAGGGCGCAAATGTATTCAAAGCTCGCTATGAATGTTGCACTCTTAACTTTTGCGAGCTTCCTAAACTTAACAACATTGTAGACGAATGAAACAAAAAAAGTTGTGCATAGTTTAAGGTTCTTGGTGGATTATCACCTTACCGCGTAGTCTGCTAGTAGTTTGGACAGGCTTGATCAACTCGTCTATACGTCATTTTATAGCAGCCATGGTTAAGCAAACGTAATTAAGATAACGACTCCATAGCAGGTGTGGGATGGGAACGAGGCCCTGATGCATTTCACCCTGCAAAGCTTTTGCGCCGAACTACCCAAAATGAAGGCAAGTAAACCAACCTTACATTTTACTGGGATACAGGTGTTTATGTACTAAGGCACGTAAATGCAATTCAATTTTTTTAGAGCATTGCGGCTATTTTTGTATGGCTCTACATAACTTTTACTACATCTACATATAAACAGCGAAAGAGACATATATTAGGTGGTGACCTCACCAAAATGCGACGGCGCTGATTGTTAATGACAATGTTGAGCGTATTCGAAACCTTGCGGCGGCCTTAAGCTATTGCCGAGTTTAGAGAAGGTGTTTTCTCATCTAGTGGCTTACGCCTTCACAGGAAGCTCCATGGCTAAAGCCACCGACACAAGGTTTCGAAGAGTAATCAGAGCAGCACCCTCTTACAAGCGACGTGCACTATGATGACATTTAATGTGCTTCTCTGCGAGTATAGGTGATGCAGGACCGTCGCTTGGTAAACATTGCGCACTTTCTATTCGTCGAGTTCGATTCGCTACTGGTGTCGGACACTCGAACGACGCTGGAACAGATGTCGAAAACGCTTGCCGAGTGGATGATAAACAGGGGCAGCTTCGGGCTGTTCGGCGCTCAAGCGATGCTGCACATTGCCTGTCTGATTGCCAAGTTTTGCCAGGTAACGAGAAGTAGTTTTATATATATATATATATATATATATATATATATATATATATATATATATATATATATATATATATATAAACGAGTTCGGAAAGTGGGCATCTGTAACCCATTAGCGAGAAAATGCACGTCTTTGAATACGATACATCATGAAGTTAACTCCTGGAGGAAAAGCTTTTACAAGGCTGAGCCGACGTATCGTCGACTATATGCATATTTATACATACATGTATGTTTGTGAGGACACAAAAACGATTTCAGATGTTTGGACTATCTGCATGCTTCCCATACATGAGCTAACAGTTAACAAATCAAGTACATAGAGATTAAGTACGTTTTCTATACTCGACGGCCTTTTTCAACTGAAAGGTGAATGTGGAGAACACGACACCATTCCGGGTCTACCTTGCGTGTGCAACGCAGGTCCTTTGGGCGTTCTGTGGCTTTAACAAGAATAACCGCAGCAACAAGTTCAAAATGCCATCTATCTACAAACGCCAGGAAGAACACATGCTGGAGCAAATGATTGACGCTTGGTGTGACGCCACACAAGTGCTGGCGCATCTAGTGCGCAAACACCGATTTATTGCTGAATTCTTTTTCGAGCATCGGATTGCGCACAGGGCTCTGACAGTTCCTCTGGTAAGTACTAACATATACACGGATGCCCATTTATTTTGTAGGGTGCGGCAAGAGTCACTTGAGGGTCTTAAATATTTTAACCTAAATGACAAAGCAGACTAGGTACGGTCAAATTGGAGTTTGATTAGAAGATAATACATTGCCTGCCGTACCAGACTTACTGCCGAACGCCTTGCTCTTCAAAAAATCCCACCCAGAACAGTCCAGGAGCGTCAGGTTGCTTAACGAGGTAGTCGGGTTGCTTACGAGATGTCCACGTAACATCTACTTTCCGGGTCAAGCGCCCACCAAACTCGGAGAGATATCCATACAAGTGAGTTAAATGGTATGGCATGACGATGTTTACAAATGGCTTGCCGTCATCGCCGACGTTTTGGTGTGGCGGCAAAATTTGAAACGAGCACTTAAGTGACTTGTGCCACACCCTATAGAAACTGTAGTCACAGCGTACTCTGGCTAGGATCGCCGTCAAATACGTACATCATCTACGATAACACGACTATCCATTCACAGCCAGTATGGAGTCAATACCATGTTCGACTGAAATTCATCGCTTTGTTTTGACATATGATAGCAACGAATAGCAACGTAATGGTATCGTAAGTTAAATAATATTGCACCGTCTGAAGTCTAATGACATGTCTGCAAGGTAAGCCTCCTGAAGTGCGACACCAGGATGCAGATCACTTCTTTTTATGTTTTCTAGAACAAACCGTGGGCAATTAATGTTTTACAAGAGCATAGTTGACACATTTCAGAATTGCGATAAGATGACGGTTTCTATATAAGATGCACTCTTCTCTTTTTGCGTTTTCATAGGTTGGCACAGTAGAGATGCCGGAATCAATGGAAGCGGCATTGCAGGAGTTCCAGCAGGCGATTGTGACCGTGTACCCGGAAGGCAAGGAAGAATTGGATGCTCTTCAAGAGGACCTGTTGCTTGCAGCTGACTACAAGGATATGTAGCTAGATATATCTGACTCGTCTTAACAGACATTTTGGATAATGGCAGAGCATATAACCGCAGAATGATACCGATGTACACCAATCGCTATATAATTATATATTTTTGATCAGAACTGCTAATTTGATCAGTGTTAGGTTTCCCGAAGGTGGGCAATGGATTGGGCCATTCTGCGCGGGGAAGTCGTGAGCAGGTTGGGGCGTCGGAACAAACGACACATTTGCTACGTTGTATACGTGTACAAAGGAACTCTCACATACTGCCGATATAGAGAAACGGCCTGCCATGAAAAAGAGTGATCTTATTCGCATTTGTATACAGATTACAGGACGCATATATATATATATATATATATATATATATATACATTGGAAACAGTTTAGGGAAAACTGTAAATTGATACGACGATAAAGGTCGTATAAATTTAGGACATACGCATGCTTGCTGTGCACTACTATTACACTATTCGTTTTCGTTACCATAGTGCAACTGGTCCTACAAAACATGGACGGCTGGTCCGTCTGAAGCAGGAGCCAAAGACATTGGGGGTAATCGGCTCGTCACAGGGCTAGCCAAAGCTGGCCAACTGCTTGCAGTGTTTTGGTTATTCATCCACGTGGTTGTTTGGTGCTACGTGGGTTGGGTGCGTGAAAAACATGCGTCTCATTAACTGTAAATATACTGACCTTGTTAGACTAAATAAAGCGTTGTCTAGTACAAATTAACTTGTGTTTCATTTAGCGGTACCTGGTTATCGTTTTCAATTCTCAATTAAAGCTATCTAGCTTATTGTAATTGTTGATATCGTGGGTGCTCTGCATTACCATGATCGTGCTTTTCCTAAGATCCTTCCAGTTATTGTCATGCTTACTACGGTAAAGTGTTTCCTTAAATACACACGTATGCCGTTCGGCGTCACGTGTGCAACCCAGGTTTGTATTGTCGCCCCTGTTCTCTGAAGGTGCTCAAAAGAGCCGCAGTCGTTTGTAATTGAAGAATAACATGCCACATTCTGGATTGAATTTCCAGAAATAAACACGGCATTTATTTTCACGACGGTATCTTCCCGACTAATATGACATTTATACATACTGGCAAAAATCGCTCTAGGGTCTTACTATCTCATTCATTTGCTAGCCTGAATTACAGATAGTACCGCACAAGTAAGTGATGGACGAATGTCGCAAGGGTTGTGCGAATATATTGTCAGCTCTGAGCTACACCCGTCTGAACACAGGAAAGCAAATCGAAGAATTATTGTTCTCAGTTATTTCCTCCCAACTCGGTATTTTCGGGAACTCTTAAGACAACGTTATCTTAGATGCTGTACATGAAAATGGTTACACTTGAATAGGCGTAACTTTACTACTGCGTCTTCTAAGTTTTAGTACTCATTTTCTGTGGTACTGTGAAGTGCCCCCAACGGTTGTGCTGACGGAGGCATTTGTGCAGTGCGTGTTTAAACAGAGTTGTATCTTCGTAATGCAATCAAGTGAGTAGTAGCGATCAATTATGTTCTGAAACAAAACGGTGCTTGACGACAAAAACGACTGTTTTTGAACCATTGTGCATATTCGCCCGACTTCCACACCAAATTGAAAGATGGTGTTTTTCAATTCAAGATGCGCGTGTTAAAACCGAATTCAAAACAGGAGTTCCACCAATCTATCCCAATAGTGCACAAGCGTGCAAACACGTATGTGCGCTTAGGGGGATGTCTATTGAAGAGTAATATGTTTTAATCATGTCAGTTTTTCAATCAATATATAACTTGTTGATAGGAAAATGTATTGCATTAAATTTGACGAAAGGAGGTACGAGGCTGTGTACTAGGCATTTACATCGGAGCCTCTTTTCTATATGGCGATAATATGACCTTGTAGGTGGAGTGATCTCGGTTCGAAGCCGACTATATAGCTCTATATAGCTATAACTATAGCCCGTATACTACAACTTAGGTTAGTAAATCCAAAGCGTTCGAACATCTTAACGGGTCATTATTATCGTTCAATCTAACGAGGGCAGGAGAAACAATAATTTCAACTTTTTCGGCAGCTACGTAAACTACCCGGCATATAGCTATCGTCTACTCGGTTATTGTTCTCGAATGGTTACCCCTTTGACCTTGTATCCAGCAGCATCCGACGTGGGCTGTTCTAAATCATCCGGAGATAACGTTTCGGCCTAAAAACCTCGTTACAGGCCTTTTTAGCTGATAATATGTATATTTACTCATTTGATACACATTGCATGCCTTCTACTCCATATTGAGTGAAGGCTTAGCGGTTATCCGTTACGCCCCTATATCCATGCCACGCAGTTCTACACGTATGTACCGAAAGAACAACGCCGTTGATTACTAAATTCAAATAATTTATATCTTTCTTCTTTTAGCTTTGTATTTATTTCATTTGCATTGCGACTGTTTCACCTGCTGGTGTTGGCTTTCCGCTCTTGTAAAGTGTTTATCGCGTCATGGTCGTTGTACACCACGCAAATAGTACTGGACTCACAAACAACGTATATATATATATATATATATATATATATATATATATATATATATATATATATACTCATCTACCTTTAAGCGTTCTATTCTGTGTACTTGGCGAGTGTCATCGCGGCCTATTGTGCTAGTCCAGCCCGCATAGCCTTCTTTCATCTCATTTGCACTTGCCGTCATATAATAACCACTGTCAGCATTATCTTGGCGAATACGGAGTTTTACCTGCGGAAAAGTCCGTCCACCCAGAGAAAGCTTCCCACCGAGATACAATCCCTCGTAACGCCTCAACATGCTAACTATCATATAATAGCGTCATCGTGTCAACAGGAAGTGTTACATGTAAACGCGGGCACCCTGTCCTCTCTCTCTCTTTCTCGATATTCTTTTCACTGTGCCTATCTTTCTCTCTCTATTTCTGTCCAACTTGCTGCTCGATCATACGATTTTGCGGCAGAGGCATGCACCCGCTAGGGGTCTGCCGGTCTGACGCTTTTAGTTACCCCAAACGCCTCCCGGAGATTTGCTCCAAAAGCTTTGTGTCTCTGCAACGCTGGTTAATACTATCTAAGCAAAGCAAGCTCTCGATTTTCTCGCGAGTAACGACTTCGCGACAAAGCAAGAATGTAACCTTAAAACCGCGTCACTTATGCGTAGTATGCATTCAGTGTAAAGGTTCATACGTCTAAGATTTACTTTATGATCAGAAGATAGCAGACGTATATATATATATATATATCCGCCCGTATATTCCTCCATTCTATATGATTAGGCTAGTTCGGGCTAAACTATCTCTAAATGGGCCAACATCAAGCGTGACTTCCATAGCAGCTGTTGTTCGTTGGTCCATTCTAAAGACTAACTAATTTGCCGTCTTCGTTCTTCTCATCGGCTGCACGTTCACGCAATATTTTCGCCGCTAGATTGGTGCTAGTAGATGGACTGACAACTAACTATCTACGTCTCGCTTGTCTCGCCATAAACGCATCCCGACTACACATCGAGCCCAAACAGAGCCACAGCTACCCGCTCACGTAGCACATAGTTTGTCAGTATGATCTTTCGTCACACAACTCTAGCTTCGGTTTACCACGTGAGAATAAGAAACGGCAGTTATGATATAACGAATAGTAATCTTAATATAAATAAGAATAACAGCAATACAATCACGATGTGTCAATTAACTAATGGTAATTACGGTAGTGATAGCAACGTTCGGCAAATGGTGGAAATAACGCCGTAGTTGCAAAACTTCATTTGTACGCCTGTACATAAATTACGCTCTTGTTTGTATGTGTCATAAGCGGAGAGAAGAGGCAGAGCATCGCTCTCAGATTACGACAACCACTCCAATCCTCTCTTCGCTCTTCTTATCATTGTTGTTGGTCTTGTTGTTATTGTATCCAATGAGCGTTGGCTGCAACAAATTTCGTCTAGGATCGTTACCTAGGCTGTACAACGGGTGCATCGTCACAATCACCACCATAGTCTACAGTTGGTACGGGAGCAAGTTTTCGTCCAATGGACCCAGCGGCAACGAAACACCATGTGCCATCATGTGACACCCACCCATGGAGCACCCGGCCACCGCTCTCCATAGTGGTAGGTATGAATAAAATGAAGACTAATTCGTAGTCATAAGTCGTAGTAGAATCTGTAGTAGCAGCAGCAGCCGATGCAGAGCCACTACATGCACTATCACTGCACAAATATGCGCATCGTAGGGCGGATTTAAAGTGTTAAATCGAGAAACGATACAGTAATCATTAAACCATCCGTCTGCACACCGCAGCGTGAATGTATTGTAGGATTAGACACAAACGGCCAGGCGTTGGGCGTAGTGGGAGGAGCTGTCCCGTCTGGCGCGGTCGTCGGGACAGACAACCGGCCTGACGACGGATGTTCCCGTTTGACCTTAAAAAGATACACAGATAGCCTCTGTAGGAAGGTATCGATCGCAGCGCGTTTCCTTCAGCTATGGTGGTGCCGCTCGCTTATGTTACCATTCGCTAGACTGGTGGCAATCGTGGCTGCTCCCCGACCCGATTGATTAGTTCGTCGGCGTCCGAAGAAGCTGTCTGAGTTGAGTCCTTTTACACAGCACTCATCATTCTCAATTAGACCGGCTCGGCGTAGTTGGCAGGATAGAGTCCTACGCGGCCCTTCTTTCGACCCTTACACCAACCCTGTTCATCTTCGTCTTCCAGCTTCTCGAACACCTCGCCCTGCTTTAGCGACAGCTCATCTTCCTCGGTCTTCTCGTAGTCGTATAGCGCGCGTACAGGCACTCCGGGTCGACCGTCGTCAACCTCCGGCAGAACTGTCAACAGTGGCGACAACAATCAAGTAACTAACTATGTTAGCAATCAGGGCCCAACCGTATATTGTACTCTCGCTCGGTGGTATCGTGGAGTATACATGCTAAGATTTTAAAGCAACGTGTCGGCTCTTATTTACAGCAAAAAATAACACAGACACGATTATTATTACTATTATTATTTTCTACATAGGTACTACTAACCTTCCGAGTCTTCCTCCTCCCATTCATCGCCCTCGCCGAACGGATTGCCACCATTGGCTGGCGAGGTCTGATTGGACGACCGTGACTCCTTGGCGGGACTGGCGGTTCCGTTCGATCCACCATTAATGTCGCCGAGCCCCGACGGTGGCTTTCCGGATCCCGGTGGCTGAAGATTTGCCGAGTTCATTTTGGCCTCCACTCCTTGACTGTTCGCGTGGTTGTTCTTCACGCTCGGCACAGCGGGCACAGCCGCCATCTTCTTCTTAGTTGTCGCCGTAGGATTTTCGATGTATTCCTTTGTGTCGTGTCGTTCAGAACGTGTCGATCGGCCGGTCCATGGGTGGGCAAACAAAATACATGTTAATAACACCTCAACCGAGCTAGAGGAGTCATCCACGGAATCTACTTGCATCGTTAATTCAGCGATCTTATTCGATCAGTACTAGATATGATGGAGCAGTTTTAACGGCAAAGCAATAAGCATACAATATTTGCATCGAAGTTCGAAAGCCTCTTTCTGATTGAGAAGCGTTGGAACAACTGCATAAGGTGCAATGCAACAAAGCGCGTGCTATGTACATACATGGGGCAGCATTCAATGAGTGCGGCGTATTATCTTCGGCAGCATTGTTAGTGAGAGGTTAGTTTGTACCCATCACCGATTCTACGATGTTCCATGTACGTATTATTGACCAATCCAACATACTCAATGAAGCCGTGAAGTATGTATGTATGTGCGAGTTATTTTACGTGTCCAACACCAGCTGAACAAATGCTCAAAGCAGTCAATGCCAAAGAGTCTAGCCTGCCACAGCCTTTCCTGTGGCCGCTGCCACACAGGTTTAGTGCCGAACGGAAGAAAGCCGAGGAGGAAGAGACGTCAAGCCGTCATTCGATGAGCCCAACCTTCACCGTTGACCTTTTAGTAGAAGCCTAACTAGTCACAACATTGTATCCATAGTAGAAGCTAGTGGCATTAACCAGTGATGCTGGGCGCTTCGCTGCTTTATTATCTTCTACCGGTTCATATATATATATATATATATATATGATCCGGTAGTAAATATGAGTGACATCTAATACCAGTGAGCAGATTGTGCAGATAAGTAGAGCGTGTGCATAGAGAACGGTCCAAGTCCCAGTGGTTCTAAACAGATAAGGAAGGATAGGCGAAATAGAGAGAGAAAGAGAGAGAGAGCGCGCGCAATGAAAGGAATACAAAGGGAGACTAGGAAAGAAAATTATCCTTTTCTTAAGGGAACTTCATTTGTTTAGCGCTTATGAGCAGTCAAATGAGATGGAAAAGCTAAGCTGAGCTTAGTAAGCGAGGATTGTCGCAAAATGTAGTGGGAGGGAGGGAGGTACAAGCGCCTAACTCGCACAAAGCGAATCGACGGCATCTAGCAAAACAACAGATAGTCAGCTAACAGTGGCGGTAGTAGTGGTGGTTGTGGTGGCGAGAGTAGAAGTAGTGGAAGTAGTGGAAGTTGTCTGGTGTACATTCGGTGCACATTCGGATTGCCGTACAGGGACGTCGTCGTTGATCTTCTGCTGGTTGACCAGCATAATGCCACCATCAACCGAGAAGCCCTTCTTGGCTCCCTTGTCGCGAATGATATCCCGGAACTCCTCGACGTAGTCCTGTGCAACGCGGGACGGGATGGGTGGCCAGCGCGGCCGTCGTAACGGTATATCGAGACGCGCGTATGGATTGAAGTTGACACAAAGGGATGGATCGCGTAGATATATGTATGTATATATATATATATATATATATATTCCGTTTCACGCGACGACAATGCGACAGTTCGCGTTGAACACGTGACGGCGAATCGGTGAACCGTGTCGCATATACAAAATTGGCCGATGGATCGAATGAGGAGTGGTTAGAGGACAAGGGCGGTGGTGGTGGTGGTGGCGGCGGCAGAGAGAGCGGGCGAGGTAGACCAGGGAGAGTTGTTGAACGCGGTGGGGTCCGGTAGGGAACGTTGGTGAAAACGTGGCGTTGGCGATGCCCGTTGGTTGGGGTTCGGGTTGACGGCACAGTCGACGAGATGAAAACCAAACACAGCAACAACGACAGCAACAAAACGGCAAATACACAACGATAGCAGCAACAGCAACTTCAACAACATCGAAATGTGGCCGGCCACAGTAACACGAGCGGTCACAACATCTACGACAACTACATCTACAACAACAAAAGCGAAAACTAGATCATTGCAACGCAGAAAGGATAATACCTAGAGAAGCGCCATCAAAAAGTTGCCCACCAAAGTAGACAACAAGGCTAATCTCTCTGGAAAACGTTTGAAATAAACTACCCTCGCACAGGAAATGTGGGCGTAGAAGTAAAGGCGAAACTTTAGGATAGCCTTTCCTATGTTTTTTTTTCAATCGTTGCGCTAGTAAGCATACACTACAGAAATAAACTTAACAGACGTATACGGTTTTGAAACATCTAAAAACGTGGAAAACGGACCGACTAGCATACATTGCTACTAACTGACAATTGGTTTCCGTTTACTTACACTCATTTTACCACACAAGAGACGCCGGTTTGTCATATTGAAAGACGAAAAGCGGCGCTTGCATAACAAATCTAAGTCTCAATCACCTTAGTTATAACCAATGATTTTTATCAACACTGGTGCGAGACTACTTACAATGGGAAACAACAGTTTACCCGAATTTTCACTTTAAGCAAAACACTTGGGCAAGCGATGGATGACAGCCCTCGGCTGCTCAAGCATCTCAATGTTGTCTCTTACAGCTAATACAACACACAGAGAACATGACGTTCAGATGACTTACATCATTAATTACTTATATCCCACCTATTTACTCGCTCGTCCAAACGGTATATACAATAGGACGAGCGCATACTCTGCAGCTAGAGCTCAATTTATTCATACTAGACTATCTTGTCCCTAATAAAAAGTGTTCTATCTCTCTTTTATATTCTTGCTTGTTGTCCATTACTTTTCCTAATTCATTTATCGGTGCCTTCACATTATATATATATATATATATATATTACGGACAATGAGCTATATGGGCTACGTGTTAACGACGTCCAGGCAGAACAGCACTGATAAGTGCTCTCTACAAGTCCTCAGGGCTAAACAATTCTCGACCCCTACAGACGAGCCCACCTCTCTGTGTATGCTGCGTGCAGCAGGATCTTGAAGCTTTCTTTTTGTGGGCACGATGGTGAATCGGGCCTGTGACGCACGTATAACGCGGCCTCATCAACTACAACAACATATTGGTGGCCGACAGCTTGTATAGTTATCGCGATGTTTCTCGCAGCATCTCAACACACCAGCGTTATGAGCGAAGTCGTAATCACGACCTATACGGCGTCTCATCAGACGTGCTTCAGCCTCATTTGGCCGGCAACAACAGGCAAATGCATTTATGCGGCCTACTTCGAGAATACCATAGTTACCAATTCGGCGGGTGATAATAATAATAATAATAATAATAATAACGATTATTATTGTCATCACGACTGGGCTACGGAAAAAAGACTAGGCTTGAAAAACAACTACAACAACAACATGCATGCAGGTCCACGATGCTACGGCCACCCGCTCGATTTGCGATTCGATGTTCTGAGGTGAAACAATGCAGGGGCACATCTAGCAAACACATGCGAATATCGAGCATAGCCAGTTTCTATCGGGCATACAGCGAGGTGCACAGGCACAGAATCAAGTCAAGCAGCCGTAACGGCCTGAGCACAAACGGTCGATCTCATCGCACGCATTACTCGTTAGGCGACAGAAATCGCACACAGGCAGGAAAAAAAGCGAACACATTAGACAAACAACAGGGGCAACAACTAGAAATGGTAGAACCGACATAAGAGACGACACTGTTACTGGCTTGTCAATGTCGTGGATTACGATTTCCGTCATCATTCATTTAATCAATCAACAATTCTCATTATTCTTTTTTATCATGTGACTAGTTGAATGCATCGATTGCTAATAAAGAAACACAGGAAGGGGCAACTCGGGGAAGAGTAGATATGTATAATAATTATATATATATATATATATATATATAGAGAGAGAGAGAGAGAGAGAGAGAGAGAGAGGCGCAGAGAAAAAGGCAAAAGAATAATCGACAAACCGGAAACACGCAAAGTCATCGATGACTAGTCATTTGGCCAACCAGTTTACGTTGTGATCTACCACTCTACAATAAATTGGGTCCGCCCCCATGATAAGCCTCTGCTCAGGACGGCTCTCTACAACAATGACAGAATATATATATATATATATATATATATATAGCATTGATTAGTCGATAAAAAAATACACGCCATGAGTGATGAAAAATGCTATGAGAAAATACACGATATGACCTCCATCAATCACAGCAGCAAATATAAATTGGATTTCATTCTAGAATTTTACATATGACAACAATGACAGATGCATATATATATATAAAGAGAGAGAGAGAGAGAGAGAGAGAGTTAAACATTATCAAGGTACCCGCCAGTCAAGAGAAAATATATCATGTTAACAAATAGTCATGACAACATAGCAACTTTTAGAATAAATGATATATATATGATGAAAAACAGCATGAAACTAATGAAATTGTCTTTGGCAGGTGCCAGATAATTTTGACAGAACAACAGCGTGGTCTGGGTCCGAATCGAGGCTAATATGGCGGCACGATTATAGAAAAAGGTAGTCTGCGATAATCGATGTACGCCATCATTATTGTTCGCCCTGATTTGCGGGTCCATGGTCATATGCACTGTATCTAACTTGTCAGATTCGGCGCTCTCTTGTTCTCCCCACTAGCACTACATAAATGGCCGAGCTATTACGCATTACGACTCGTAGTTAGGGGCGCCTAACAACACGAACTAACTACACGAAAGCCGTTAATGTTTGTCTTTTTTATAGAGCCAGACGCAAAACGAAAGAGCAAACAACAACAACGACGACGACAACAACAATAACAACAGCATAAACATAGTCTCCCCCGTTTGATCTCGTCGCCGTTGCTTTGCTCTGCATCCAGTGCCCTTCTCGTGATGTGCCATGGTACACACCACGTACATATACGTATACACACCATGTATATAAGTGCACCATACGCAAGGTACCATGGCGAATGCAGGCTATCAACTAGACTACGACTCGCGAACAGGACCGTCGCCGCCTGTACGGCGCCTCCAAGAGTCGGCCTACACCGCCGACCGCCGGAAGAAGGTCGGCGGCACCAACGTTACGAGAGCGGACACAGGACCACGCAAGCCTTTTTTTGTGTATACGATGGATCACGCACAAACACGATCATTTCATCACTCCAATCGTAATCGGCAGTAATGCATTCGGGACGACCTCAACTCTACCCACCCTATCCACGACCGCCATGACAATTCTTGTGACTGCAGTTATAAATGAGAGAGAGAGCGCTAATAGTGGAAGAATTCGCTCAATGTCACCCCATACTAAGCGATCAGGAAGCGGGGGGGGAGAGCGAACGCGCAAAACATTGCAGCAGTCTATAACCACATCACAATATAAGATAGCACGATAAGAAAGTGCTGCGCAGAATCATTAGGCGAATGTAATTGGAATATCGGGATTTTATGAAGTCATAGATTTTGTGCGTTATATATATATATATATATATATATATATATATAAACAGACTATTTTAAACAACACTATGAAGACATTTCTTCTAGGCCTTTCTAAAAAACAGTTATGGCAAAAAAAACCCGTCTAGGAACCAAAATATAATTATAGATGTACTTTCTGCGACAGAAAATTATACAATTCCCCCAAACCAAAATACGGGTATGTTATCCGCTTTAAATTTTAGTTTTTGTATATATATATATATATATATATACATATATATATATATATATATATATATATATATATATATATACATATATATAGGGCTACAAAATACTTTTTTCGGTTTGTCCGTAAAGAATTATTATAAAATTCGAAAATTTTTACTAGACCCAATATATATATATATATATATATATATATATATATATATACGCGTTTAAGGGAGTACGTAGCAACGTGGCGGAAATACATAAATGTAAGTACTCGAATGTTGGACACGCGTAGAATTTCACTGTTCCCTTTTGAGACGCTAGGGCCTGGCGGCCCCATGATGGAAAGATCGCTTAATCCTATCTACGCTAAGCTGATTACCGCCACAGGAAATAAAAGATCGGGCGAGTTTCTCGGCCAGAGGATCTTAATTTTGATCCAACGAGGCAACGCAGCGGCGGTGGTAGGGTTGTTAACGGAATGAGCCTGGACAGCGACTGACGCATAAGTGATATACGAACGGTGTCTACAATTGTAACGGACAACATAGTTAAAAATGTACTGAAGGTTTATGTCAGTCTACATATATATATATATATATATATTGCCTTCAGAATAAGTAAATGCTTTATTCTTTGACCGATAACTGTTGTACATAAAAACGCCTATCGTCGCCGGACTTCGGCCAGACCCTATTTCGACAAAGCGCTACGATTAGAAATTCCATTACTAACGAAATTGGTTGCCATGTTAATTCGCCTACAACCCGAACCGTTACCGATCCTTCACCAACCATTGGTGCCCCTTATGACAAAACGTGTAACAGATATTGCAAGGTTAAAGGTTTTTTGCTTGCAAACAAATTGTTTTTGCGCCTATCCGATGGAAACAGACGACGAGAGCAAATGGCCTTCTTTACGGGACTCTGGTTTGCAAGAACCTTTCTTCTTGGAGCACCTTGACTGGCCCCTTCAGGGACCTGATAGAACTAGACAGTCGAGGCTAAATCCTTGAGACTGGCCAACTTTACACCTCTGACATGCTTTCAGAAACTTTTAGACATTTTGATTAGAGCGTTCGCCACTAAAGTAATGACCTAACATTACTGGGTTTACAGAGTTGTAGAAGTTGTGGTTGTTACAAAGGTCTGTAACTGCGAACAATTTCAAATTTACGTAATGTAAGCAGAACATTTCTTCTTGAAATAATGAACGAGTTATGCAACATGCAGAATGAAATCGCTCTAAATAATATATATATATATATATATATATATGCATCCATCCCGCAACAGTATGCTGTAATATAGTGCTTTTTTTCGAAACACAGTGCTCATTCAATGGTGACATAATGCGCTAAAAGTAGGCAAGCATACGTGAAGTAGCATAGAACTTTCTGAAGGCTGGCTAATCATGGGAGAGTTAGGCAGGGGAAAATGAGTAGAGCAGACGAGATTCATGAGGAACTTCATTTGAAATCGCTATTTCGAGTTATTGCTCCTGCTGTAGTTGCTGCTGCTGCTGCTACTACTGATGCAGCTAATTTCTCACTGGATTGTGATACAGCGCGACGGTGAAACATACCTCAAATTGGGGCCATATGGTGGGCATGCCATCGCCGTGGTTGTTTGCCCAGTACTTAAGGTCCTTCGAGTGGTCGGCGTTGGCCACCGTGTGTCGGAACTCGTCGTAGATCTGTGGTAGTTCCGGATCCTCAATCAGGTTGAGACACGCATGGATCCCGAGCAGCATCTCGCGGAAAAATGTCAACCGACGCGCCTCCATGTCCTGACAGCGCTGTAGGTACCAAACAAAACAGTCAGTACATGCAACGTTATGTGACCGGCATACCAGGTAAGAAAAATCATTGTTAGCTCTTTAATGACAACGACAACAACAATCGCTTTTATCTTCTAGCAGTATATATTTTGTGCATTTGCAGCTTTTTAACAGGACTTCTCTGGGAGAAAAGAAGAAACTACATGAAATGGAAACGATTGTGTAGCACGCAATAACAACCGCAGCAATGTATGCGGTAAAACAAGTTGAGCAGTGTCGAGCGCACTAATCGACAAAAGTCATAACAACAACATGTAACTAAAAACAACATTAATATTAATACTAATAATAATAATAATGATTATAATCCCTCACTATAGGTGCCCCACTAAGGTATAGTAGACAGTCCCAGGAAAACCAAACTAGTACAAGGGTTCATATCTAGCAGTTGTTCTAATTAGGAAATAATAATAATGATCATAATATGCACCTATTATGACTGTCGTTCATTCTTTTATCTTCTAGCAGTATATATTCCGTACATTTGCAGCCATTTAACAGGACTGCTCTGGGAGGAAAGAGGAACCACACGAAATGAAAACGAATAGTTTAGCACGCGATGGTCAGGTACTTCCGTAATTCAAATTAGAGTGTTTCGATGACAGTGAAAAATATTATATATGGCTTCGCAGTAGACCTTCAAGCGCAAGACATACATTGCCCATATATGTACACAGCCGTTGCATTCTGCCATTGAGTATGCATAGACAGCTTCTGGCGTCGGACGATGGTGGAGGGGGACGGCTCGTGTTACCCCCTAAAGTGGACTTTAGAGAGTCGGTGACCGTCTCGTTCAAACTATACTTAGGGTACGTAGAGCTTGTTCCTTTCGAACGATGGCAATGTAACGAGGCCGTCTGACCTCCGGCCATCCAGACTCTCAGACAGAGTATGTACATTGAATTGACG
Organism: Dermanyssus gallinae; assembly: GCA_003439945.1. Classification (NCBI taxonomy): domain Eukaryota; kingdom Metazoa; phylum Arthropoda; class Arachnida; order Mesostigmata; family Dermanyssidae; genus Dermanyssus; species Dermanyssus gallinae. The sequence goes on along the minus strand of QVRM01002189.1, from coordinate 449,744 downwards.
CAAAAATGCTGGCCATTTTAGTATATGTACACTCGCGTTGGAGGCTTGCAGCGTCCTCTAGGCAACATTAGCATATGAGAAAAAGGTAATACGTTTACGATAGCGCAGGTACTACTGCATCAGCCAACACGCTCGGGTGGCTGATTTCGTTCTGAGAAAGCGGATAAATGATGTATGTAAGAGAGCAGAAGATGTATTTTGCCACGTTCCGTGGTGGATACCTTAATCTGAACGATGAACCAAAATTCAGTCGACTCTCTTTGCTGGAAGAGAATGTTCTACGTCAAAGACACAACGAAATCCAGCGGTTAACACTCGACACCTAATAGAATAAATTGAAATTGACTAAGCAACAATTAACAGGGCATTCAAAAACTTTGAATAACTTCTCTGTAAACTCTGTAAGTGTGTTTTCCACAAATTCGATAATTTTGTAACCTGCGATGAAAACCGGGTCTTCTACGAGACTGTAAATCGGCAAAGATGCAGGCAGTTCCTGGAGTCAACCCAAGCGAAACAACGACTCAAATAAGTTTATGTTTTATTATTGATGAGATTCAGAGGCATAGTTCACTTAGAACTTCTGAGAAGTAACCAGATGACTAACATGACTCTACTGCCAAAAACTTCAACGAGTTCAAGAATAATTGATCTAAACTCGTTCATAACTCGCAAACAGGAAAGTAGCCATAATTTAACCAAGACGACGCGCGACCCCATGTGAGTAACACTAGCCTTAAAAAAATTATGACTTGGGCTGTGAACATACTGACCACGCGTCGTACTCTCCGGACTTAGCACGTTGAGACTATATTGATCGTTTCAAAACGTTTTGACCGGACAATATTGAAGTCTTTTGGGAACACTCAAAATGTAGGTATAACACTTTTTCGTTTCCAGGAAACAAGACTTTTAAAAAGAGGGGTTAAATAACTAGTTGATCGTTGGCAATGTGTCATTGAAGAAGGGGATACTATACAATTGGTTAAGTAAACTCCCATGCTTTTGCAAATGTGTGTTTTCCTTTTTGCAAAACCATCAACACTGTAAGAAATATATATATATATATATATATATATATATATATATATATATATATATATATATAAGGGTGAGAAAAAAGTGGCTTCTTCAGCAGCAACAATAGCGGAGGCACAAGTGCAAAATATTGCTGCTTCTGGTCCCTCTGTCACCAACAACCGTGATCTATCTATTCCTACATCCCTGTGAAAGGATATAATACGAAGGAAACGAGGACAACCCTCGTGGAACGGCCTTCGCTTCAAACGGGTACAGCATCCTCATCATTCGGCATCATGCTGATGTCGTCATCGGCAGCTTCAGAAATGAGACCCGCCAAAAATAGAACGAGCCGGATATGTGTCTACTACAAAGGTATAACAATGAGCGCCATCTAGAAATTGTTATTGCTGCGGCTGTCTACTGCTGCATTGATGATAGTTATATTCACACAAATTGACTTCACTTACACAAGATTGGAACTTGTAATTGATGAATACATTTTATATATTTTTTGGTATTGTAAGAAATCCTCAAAACAAACAAAATAAGATTGCCGAATATGATAGTAGTCCTTAGTCTAGTAGCCTTTGAACGTAACACTGCTATATAATAGAAACATTGCTGGTGCTCCTCTGTTATCACTGTTGTTGTAGTAGTTGCCGTTAATGTTGTTGCTGTAGCTGCTGCTGCTGCTGCTGCTGCGGCTATGAGCTCTCACATGGGTTGCTTTGTGCCTTTCTACCATCAGTCTCTGGAAGTATCGAAAGGCCTTGACAAGTCTTGCGCGCGATTGGCGCGTATTCAGCATTTTCTGCCATTGGGAGAGGAGAGGAGGCACATACGTATACTATACATACGCATGTATATAGCTAGCTATATGCACAGACAGTAGTGGTAGTAGTCGTAGTGGTAGTAGTACATTCACGCATTCGTTTATGTCTGCACACATTGACGAGGGCTGCAAGCGGGGGTGGGCGGCGAAAAGCAGTTGGCCGTGGTTTACTGGCCGATATCCTATGTAGTGAAAGATGGGCTCGCTTGTTCGCGTTCATTCTTCGATGTTGTTGTTGTCGTCGTCACTGTGGCCGCAACGCCTAAAGCAATTGGCCGTAAATCGCCGTACATCAGCACCACCATCACCACCACCGCCAATGACGACAACGACGACAACAACAACAACAACAACAGCAGCAGCAGCAGCAGCAACAACAACAACTACAACAGCAACAACAGGAACAACAGCAACAACACAGACACATACCAGAACAAGCGTGGCCATCTTCAACCTAGTTGTGTTAATATTAACGAAATATTCCGTCCCATATCTGCGTCTGCTGTTGACTTTTCATACGGCCGTTCTCAGTCGACCAGCCAGCCGGACATAGAATAGCGCAGAGCCCAACATTGTGTTGTTGTTACTGTCAGTGGTCGTATATCAGCTTAAGTATGTGCTAGCTGCGCAAGTACAAGCGCTCGAAATGAATTTTAGCCAGAGGAGAAATAAGCCAATGTAGAGTGTAGGCTAACATATCAAATACCTGTATGTATATATATATATATATATATATATATATATGCAGCTTTCATCAATGTGTGCAGACATAAACGAATGCATGAATGTACTACTACTATCTGTGTATATATATACACATAAACATTTTTTTAACATATAGCCAGGCTATTTCATCAACGCTTGACGTATTTTTTAGGTAGGCTTACGGGTTGAGAAAACGTAGATTCAAGGTTAGTTCTTAGTGAGCAATTCCTGTGTACCAGCAGCAGTAACAGAGAGAGAGAGAGAGAGAGAGGGATGGAGAAGCGCCTCTGAGAAGTCTGCTAGGTTTACAAAACCTTGATATCAATATGAGCGCAAAAAACCGTAGAATCTTGGAGAGCTCCGTAAAATCATCTCATTCCTTGATTTTTTTCGAAATTGACAGCGAAAAGTGCAGTTACGTGTAGTACTTTTGTTCAAAACGGCCTTACTGCTGTGAAAACTGTCCAAAATATTTGGAGCATTTCAGAGACTCTGTGCGACAGTTGGTTCCGTTCCGGAAACTTAAGCCTTCTAGATTAATTCCATTCAGGAAGGCCAGTTAAGCCATAGACTTCGAGGAGCGCTACACAACCATCGTCGCTCGTCTTTGCGCCCATGGCTTCGTTGCAGGCAAAGTTGAGCCAATGGGCACCTCATACTTTAAGCGAACGAAGCGCACGAAGTGGAACGTCTAGCAAAATGCTCTTATTGGCTTTCCAAGCACAATGAGTGTCCGTTCTTGGATCGAATGTGAAACACGTAAGATTCTGGTGAGCCCCCGGGCCAGCCTCCTACGCCAAAGAGATTGGTGCATCTGCGCAAGATTTTGCTCTGTGTTTGGTGAGATAGGCATGGATGGCATAGTTCACCACGAATTTCTTCCTAGTGCCGGCCAAATAATAGATACGGATGTGTATTGTGATCAGCTCGATTCGAAACTAGTACACAGTAGTAAGAAAGAGCGAAAAAAAAAGGAAAAAAAGAGAGACAACCTGAGTGACTTTGTAGCCAATGTTGCCTATCGTTAGGACCACCACCTACCTATATCTACACACTATAACAAACGCCAATCAGCACTCTTGTATCCACGTTCGATCCAAACCTTTTTGTATCTGCTTTTGTCATCATCACTAAGCTACTAATACGGCTGCTGCAACTGCAGGTGGTGGTTAAATCACTCGACAACCGATTACGACAACGGTAACAAACGCGACGACGCACGCTTGCTTAAATAGTCGTTCTCGTCTATCTATCTATCTATCTACCTGTTCATCATAGTGTCGTCGTCGTCACTGATAAAACAAATACGCATTGGTCGGCGCAACGAATCACTCTGCTATTCTATGGGCCGGCCTACAATTCCCACCTTGCGCCTATCTATCCATTCTCTTCTTATCCGTTTATCTCCCTCTCTCTCTCTCTCTCTCTTCCTGTTCGTATCAATTTTTATGTCCGTATGTTGTATGAACCAACCCATCTATCATCACAGCGTCCATCGTTCCACCTCTGTTATTGTTGTTGTTGTTGCTGTCGTTACCCCTGTTGAGTTGAGAATTGATTGTTGTCAAAAGTGTTTGGTGTGTGAACGATGGTGGGTCGGGGGGCAGGGGGGAGCGGGGTTGTCGATTTTGTCGCTTGCGTGAAGGCGCTGCCACACGTTTCGTTAACGGTGCGTGACGACGACGACGACGACGACGACGACGTCGTCGCCGCCGCCGCCGACGATTTCGTCGTCGATGATGGCTGCTCCGATGGCGTGCTGGTGGCCGCCACGGTGTTGATGTTGTTGTTGTTGTTGTTGTTGTTATTGGTTGTCGTCATGATGACGATGATGACGACGACTACGCTGATGATAATGATGATGATGTTGAGGGTAATTGTGAGGATGATGATAATGATGATGATAAAGATGATGACGATGCTAACGTATCCAGCGTGGTCGCCCGCCGCTCTCGTAGTTGGTGGTGGTGGATCATGCGGTGGTGGTGGTTGCCGGTTCGCCCGCCATCCACCAAGTTCGGCAATCGGCAAAGTAAACGAAAGCAAGCAAAATTGACGACCACAACGACGACGACGAGGACGGCGAAAAAAAAAGGGAAACACGAAGAAGAAGAAGAAGAATATGAACGCCGAGCCACCGCATATTGGTCAGTTTGTTTTTGGGTTTTCTGCTGCTGCTACTGCTGCTGTAGTAGAAGCTGTTGTGTCTCCACGTGCCTCCTGACACGCGCCGCCACGCACGCATGTCGACGTCCCGCTCGTGCAGAACGCAGCAAAAAACTCTCAACCGCAGCAGCAACAACAACGACAACAACAACGGAGACGACGATTACAACAACAACAACAATACTGATATTGTCAACGGTTGGCTAGAACTCGAGTCCACTGAGTAACTGCGGCCAGCGTTTGATCTCTACCCAATGACAGTGGCAGGAACTACAGCTACAGCAGTTTCCTTATATATCTATCTATCCATATATATGTATATATATCTATATAAATATATATATGTATATATATATATATATATATATATATATATATATATATATATATATATATATATATATATATATATATATATATATAGTTTCCAAATATGAACTATTTGACGCAACGGCAACTTTAAATGAAAGCATACCAAAAATGACCTAACATCGACATTACGCTGTACTGGGCATGCGTATTCAACACGCCGTTATACTACTTTGCGGAATAGGATCCCCACGTAGAACAACTATCTCGGCCCTTCTAAACCTTCTGAAAATACTTTGTTCGAGGCGCCCCGAGATCAACAAGTCCCACAGAGCATAATGTCAGGTCTTAATTTAAACTACAGCATGCCCACATGGCTTATCACTACTACATCGATTGCCGACTCAACAAGCCAATACATAATATATTACTAATCTCTCCAAGTATGGCATCCCGACGGAGAAGATCAACATTAGCTTTGCGTGAAGAATGCCCAAATGGATGCGTCTGAACGGTCCTCTGACATTCACATGTGCACCTGACGTCGCGAACACTCCCCGTGAAAAAAAACCAATCCCGCTTACGGTTGACCCTCCGGATGAAAATGACCTCAACACCACAGACCTTTAAGCAAATAGAGGCACATGTTGTTCTATAGTGTCACTTCGATAGAAGGGTTGCTCGACACTAACAGAAGAACGTGAAATGTTGTGGATGTTGTGTCCAATTTGGCTGGTAAGCGTCCAATGGAGATTGTCAAGGAAGTCATGCCCGTCAAGGTCTATTTAAAACAACCGTCACAGGTTTCAAAAGGTTCAAAACTTACCGCAAAACAATAAAGCCGTACATTACCTTTGCGCAAAAGTACTACTTGACGCGCCGAAACGTGGTGAACCACTTACTGTCGGACAATCGGTAAACCGAAAAACAGCCGTGTTTGTGGCTCTAAAATGCTGAGCAATTAAAAGCTTCTCGGACTCCAGGAGAGGCGGAGTCTGTCATGGGTTGGGCTGGGATAATTACCTTGGGTCGAACTCTTCCCGCATTCATCCTGCATGAAACAAAATTGACTGCCTCCCTTTACTGCCAAACTCATACAGCCCTTAGTACTAAACGGTTATATAAATCCTTGAGCGGGTCTCCATTTCGGTAACATATACACTATACACTTTCTAATAGGATTCTGCGCTGTCCAACAAAGCAAAGCAAACTCAACGTGTGGATTCACGACAAGATTCCAAGGAACACTTCTTCAGGACAATGACCCCATACTAGCTCAACCTCAACCCTATGCATTTTTCAACGATGTGCTGTGAAAAATACACCAGTTTGAAAGGTCATAAAAGTCAACCATTACGAGCGAATAGGTCACATTTCCGAAGAATGTCGTTTCAGCCGCAAGCGACGCGTTCGTTGACAGGTTGCGCGGCAAGCAAGAGACGACTGGCGAACATAATGAGAATTGATAAGCAATTTGCTTTAATTAAATTTGTTTCAAATTCACGGAAAATCGGATATCACCTATACACTACCAATTGCTAGTGAATAAATCCCAATTATAATATCCCAACCCAAGTATATATATACATATATATATCATTACTCAGCAGTAGAAACCCTGGGAGTGCACTTGGTGAGCTAACCACGCAGATATCCAAAAAGGTATGGTCTGAGCTGAGCTGATCGACTAGGAACCGCGACCGCTAGAACACACGTTTACCGGTATGCGTGATATATTCGTATATATATATATATATATATATATATATATATATATATATATATATATATATATATATATATATATGGTTGATCGTTTTGCGGGGTGGAGTACTAATAAAGTTTCCGTTGAATGTGCACAGTCAGTACACATGGGAGATACGTTTCCCAGTGTACGCTTCTCGCGCGCACATCTTGCTATTTTGCCGCAAACAATGCAACTGGAGATAACTAAATGAGGACAGTTGTGATCGGGTGCCGCTTCATGTCATATCCTTCGGTTTCTGGTGAGTGTGGCTATTTGCGAGACATCGATTAAAGAAAGAAATCGACCCACACGTCGAAGAGATATCGATTTTTTTGTGGGCGCTCTGCCGTGATCGATGATGATGATCGAGGCCGATGGGTCACATATACGTTTATGCACACGAACAAAAACATTAGAAACACACACACACACATATATATATCCCACTGATAGCCATAAAAGCGAATGCAGTCGATCTGGGCAGCAACGCCAGTTCAGAGCCGCGTGGGCATTTTGTAATACCAACCAACCGTCTTAGCTAGCATGCATATATATATATACATATATAAACTACTCGTCCAGAGTGTGTGATAAATAGGATCATTCGGTTCAATAACTGGAGTGTTTTGAAAATTGAACCCCTTCCAGAATCGAATACGATTCTTTTGTCAGTCAGCTGTTCAATATATTCATCGACGTACGCTTACGTCAGCGCGCGTACTAGTTAAAATTTCAAAGTCAAAAAGTTAATTTAGTGCAGTCACCGCTTTGGCCTCAATAAAATAACCGATCGAAAAACGGTTTCATATAAATATAAATATATACTTCCTCAGTAAGTAAGGGCTACTGGGCCGCGAATCAAAACACCAGGAAGGGTACTGAGGACTCGTACTTCTAACCAGCTGAAAGCTTAGAAAGGGAGTGCTAAATGGGATTCCTTTATTTCAACTTCAGCCAATAGCGATAATAAAAGAATAGCCCAAATGGGAGATGGTAAAATATTGATACGTTTTAATCTTCCGCGTACAAATTCGTTTGTATATCTGAACAGGTGAAATTCGAGTAGCACACCTTTATGTCGGCTGTGTGGGATTCTAAACCTCTAACAGAGTCATAGGCAATTAACTAGCCACATCTTTCGTTTGGCCTTGTATTTGCTCAAACAAATCGCCCCAATATCACCTGGAGGCCCGTCTCTTTTCGATAGAGTGCTAGGCCTGAAGTCCCGGCCTCAATTTCGTTATGAAGACGCTTGTGGCCTTCAAATAGCTCTTTGCTTCATAACGTAATGGATGCTTAAATTATTCTTCGTTTGCCGCATTTCTTAAGTAACTCATGATGTAAGCCCAATGTAAACACCACCCGGCATTATTCTCCAGATCTAAGCTGGGAAAGAGTACAACATAATAACCGACAAGACCTTATGATCGCCGTGAATAGACACACCAATAGACAGAACACAAAAGCAAAACGACCAGTAGCTCGAAAATGCCTCAATCCTGACCAAAATGCGTATGCTGCAAAAAGAAAGCATTTGCATAAGTGTCCCAAACGTGATCCATTTAAGCTCAATATTTGTAGTCCCCTCTTTCTCTCTCTTTCTTGCTCTTAGCTTTATATTTTCTTAGACTTGTCTATTATATATGCGCTACCCACACGATATCGCGATCTACTACTTCACGATCGAGCTACTTAATTGCTGATACCGTGAGGCGAACGAACCATACTCTACACGTAAAAAGGGTAAAGCTAATCAATTAATCGATGAAAGATTAGCATTCCGGCGTGAATAACTCCAACCACATCCCCCTAAAAGCTTTCACTTTCACTCGGGTGAAGGTGGCTTGAGGTAATGATTAGGTAGTAGACTGAATATCTGGCTCGACATCAGCTGCAACAATAGAACGACAACTGGCGAACAAGCTTCTTCGCCAATTCCTGTCTTCGAGGAGGAGTGCAAGCTGACATGCAAGCTGACATTCTCAATACGGCAGAAAAAAAATTCGCACGATAGCGGTTGGTGGGGTGGTCGTTTAGTTGTAAGAGCCATCAATCAACACGCCCCAACCCCCCCCCCCCCCTCCCGGAGGTCAGGAGAGGCGAAGAGGCGGCAATCGTTCACAGGGTTATTCAGCCATTCCGGCCACCACGGTGGGCTACGGTGTCGTCATGTGCCACACGAGCAGAGAGTGCTTTGGGCTTCACGAAATTTGCAGGCGCCGTTACGCGCTGTGAAAACACGTCGCAAAATGCCGGGTCATCCATGACACACCGTCCGGCGGCTTTCTTGTAGTCACTCATGGTGGCGGGAAGCAGCGGCGAGCGTGCGAACGAACGCGTCGACATCCCCCAGAAGCGATCACGGTGACTACAACTTGCCACCGCTAACACTACCGATGACGACACATTCCAACGCTTAACGCTTTTATCATAGAATGTATATATATATATATATATATATATATATTGAAACTCTACGGTTGTGCCGCTGCTATAAGCGTACGTATAAACGTGGCTTGGGCGGCTAACGCGCCTTTCGAAATGGGGCCTGTTTATGGCAACCGCCGGCTGCTACTGACTTGAACTAGCTGGCGGCCCGGGCCTCGCTAGAGCACCCCGTCTCCATGAGATCAGGTTGAACACTGTCCTGTCTAAACCACTCTATTCCTCTGGTGGAGCCGATCGAAGTCCAGAGAGTTCAAGTCCCATCTAAGGAGAAAGCAACGAGAGCTTTCATAGACGCGTTCATGCCGCATGAACAATCTAGCCAATGCTAATAAAAGATCATCTGAAATGGTAGTTATCAAAGCGTAAGTGTACACTCGTGTATATGCTGTCGGTTTGGTTGCGGTTGGGTAAACTGTCTCGAGTTCAACTGTCGGGTGTCGGCGCGAACCTGAAAGACGTCGGTCATGGCTTCTTGGTATCTCTCGTTGTGATCGCCGATCTCCTTTAGCGCCTGCTCATACTTCTCGCGACAACGGCCGACGTCCTCTCGGCACTTTTCGACGCGATCCGTGAGCTTCTTCAGCTGGTCCGGACTCAGCGAGCTGTCCGCGCCGGCGTTTCGCTGCAGGTTCTGTGCCGATCGCTCCTGTTTGCAGGCCGCGTGGTAATCGGCTTTGGCACGCTCAACCTTCTCCAACATCTTCGCCCACGGCTTCTGAGCCTGCAATAGCAGACAATAATGAATTGCCTCGTCAGAACACCACATACGTGAAACTAGCTAGATATATATATATATATATATATATACAATTTTTATTTATATAACTTCGCTACGTTAGCATTTTGGAGCGCACAATCGTCTTGCTAGTCTATGGTGGTTGGCTATAATTCTTGGTATGCATCCGTTTCGCGGAGTTCAATGTTTTTCGAAGGTCCTCTCTAAAATGTACGACTTAAAATACATACATTTGTTGTTAGGCAGAGGAATAGCACTTAAATCAAACTTGGTTAGAAGTCATCAAGAACTGCCAAAGCTTGCAAACTCAGTCTTCCATCACCAACGTGTGAGGGTGAAAACTCAAAATTAGTAATTTCAAGAAACACATCACCTGTAAATAACCAGCTGCTACAATTCTCGTTCCGTAAGCTACACCGACTATAACCAGCATGCTATTCAGTCATTGTCTATGTTGTAATGATCAGAGTCATCACAAAAATCGGCGAACAAAAAGGAACAGAGCATACGTATTGGAAGAAACGGATCACCAATAAGAGAGATTTAGTAGACACACACATCAAACAATGGCAGCAGCAACACAGATACCAAAATACTAAAGTGCGAAAACTAAGTGAGAGCATGAGCAATCCGCTGTACAGATATATGTTTTCGCCTACCCACACACGAGAATCAATCAAATCAAATTAAGGTCACTTGTTCGTACGAGTATTCTTCTTTCCTTTCACGAGACAAACAAATGACGTCCAGAGGAAAAAACAATGTAGAAGCAACAGCCCAACGCGATGAAACAAACGGTAGTACGGTATCATCTGCCCGGCAGCATTTGTGAGTGCCTGCGTAAGTGAAATAGTCTACCATTTCATCTGTTCATTTCTGGTTCTTCCTGCCCTCATACATGCCATGTGTCTATTGTGTAGTACGTAATGGAGAGACGGGAGGGGGGTGTAGTATGAAGCGGGACACGACGATAGGAGGAAAGAATCCCGCAATCGTCCAGATTTCAGCTGTTCCACCCTCTAAGCGGTGGCGCGGTGAAGTCTGGCGACAAACTGGCACCGGCTGGCTCTGGCTCCATCTGTGGTAGAAACCAGCAGCAGCAGGAGCAGCAGCATTACTACCATACAAACAACGAGAGTAATTGTGTTAATTAGTGCTACTATGAAGTAGTCAAACGAACAGAAAACGCAGGCGTTTTACTAGTAATAGAAGAAGAAGAAGAATAGTTTTAGTAGTAGTGGCACTAGTACCGACACGCGAGGCTTAGCTCAGACTTCATTCAGACAGCATGTCTGCTAGCCGCCTCCGAATCAGCGGCGGAAAGACGTTGTCGTTGCCACAATAATGCCACAAGATCGACACAGAAGAAGTATAACGCAGCAACAGTAGAATAACGTTAACGCAAAGCTGTCGCAGCCGCCGCCACCACCGAATTGCAATCGCCTCGACCAAGAATCGATGCGACGCGAGGCTACGCCATAGCGAAACTACGCCGGGAGTGCGAAATCATCAATGGCAATGGAATCAATCACGCTAACAACCAACGCCTTAGAGGTTAACTGCCTGCATAGTTTGCAGCAGCTTGCATCAATATCTCCCAACAACAACGGAACTAGCCTCACCCCACGCCTACGGCTGGGCGTGGGGTGAGGCTAGTTGGCCTGCTAACATTTTATTATTAGTAGTAGTGGTAATTGTGATGCATGCTCATATTAATAATAAGTCAACTTGTTCCAATATCATGATGATGATTATTATTATTTATCACTGGCTAAAAGGGTAAGATAGCGAATAGAACAAATGAATAGTCCGCCCGGAAAAAAGGCGATTAGTAGGCAGAGGCAACTATAACGCAGAGTAACAGGAGCAACAGCCTCAACATGAAAATAGTTATTTTTCTTCTCCCTCTTAAAAGTAGTCACATTGTAGAAAGAGTTCAATATTTGGGTAGCTGGTCTGTCTGCGCGCTTTCACTCGACACGGATCAAACACATCCGCGCTCCCTACATCGCGCCTACGTAGCACGCCAAACACATATAGCCAAGCTGTGTAAAAATAGTCAGGTGCACATACTCGCATGCGCCATTTATAAATATATATATATATATATATATATGCCACCAGATCCAGCCGGATTGAATATTCAACGGTATCGCTTCGTCTACGATCCAATATGAACCGCATCTCCGCATAAAGAATGCTTATTATGACAGATGCTAAACTGTATAAGTAATACAAATGAGAACAGAAACCTTCTGACACTGCTGGTACTAATGTAGTTTGGTAATGGTAGGGAAAGTAAATAGATGCAAGTACGCATGATTAACATTAATAAGAGAGTATCTAGCACGTACCGTCAAAAAGCACTACGACAGCAACAACCAGTATATGTCTAACTGGAAATAAAGGTTCTGTTATGGTAGCAGCCTCTTTGCCCTCAAATATCTGTTCCAATAAATATTAAGTTTGCAAGTGCGAGGAGATGTATATATATATATAATACATGTTTTCATCTATTTTATTAAGTGTATACGTTCATAAGGAGACAATTGTTGCATTATATATATAAGCAAATAAACCCATAATGAGCTAAAAATAAAATAATATTAAAACACAGAATATATATATTGAAAAAATATTTTTTGGCAATGTTTCATTTTCGACGATCTTGGGCCAGTGGAGCGTGATTTTGACGCGCATGACAAACAAGTTTACAAGAGCTTGCCTAATATGCCGCAGACGACACGGCACTCACTGCACAAATCTGTGGTCAAAACTATGACGTCTGTATGGCACAATTTCGTCTTCGGACGGCAGGTCGGCTGACGCCATTAGGGAACGTGACCGCAAACGCTGACGACATATCCCCTACTGCTGCTTGCTGTTGCTACAAATAACTCAAACAAATTCGTCACCACAGATTGGTGCAAACAAATTCATCACCACAGATTCGGTGAGAGATATGTTATGTTAAATATCGGCAACTAAAAAAGTAACGGTACTATCGCGTCGACTCGTCGCAGGCGGAATTCAGTGCATATACAGACAAGCTCCAAGCCACTGAGGTTTGTCGAGATGACCTAGTTAGTAACTTCACTGGTTCGTGATTTGCCGTCCATCTATCTACAGACAGTCCTCACGTGTAATGCATGAATACACGTGAGGTTCGTGCACGCTCAGAAAGAGTCAACTCAACACGCTCTTCGAAGTTCCCATGGTGTGGCTCAAGTTGAGTGCGAGCTGCCACTCGAACTGCCTCGGATATGAAAGAGTAACATGTGTTTTTTTTTTAGAATTTCCGTAAGGCTAATGCCCGTGTACGGTTTTTGTCATATCATGGCTAATTTTAATCCACTCCGGCATTTACCTTGTCTAAATTGGAAACCATGCAAACCAATTTAAGAGTGGCCGGTCTGGGTCTCGAACCCAGTCCTCCCGAATGCAAGGCAAAGGCTTTGCCTCTAAGCCATCTTGCGGTGTATTTAGGTATGCATGTCAAGCAAAAAAAAAAAAAAAAAATATATATATATATATATATATATACCACACTAACCATAAAGTAGTGCATCTACTCATGTGCGACCAAGACGAATATCTGTCAGACTACGCTAGCCAAAGGCAACACCGAAGAGGTTGACGTCTGGCGTCAACAACTATTAATGATTTAGCATCTAGCCATGGTAAATGTCGACCCGGTTGCCGTCGACTGACGCGCGATTACCACAACCACAACAGCCGCTGTCCCCGCCGCCACCACCAGCGCTGTAGTTGAGCACCGGCGCTGCTGTTGTTGCTGCTGCTGCCGCCATAATACGTATCGTCGGTGTGGTGGCGTGATATCGGGCAGTGAGTGACACGGCAGATCCGGCTGAGAACGGAGAAGATCTGCTTTCTGGCGCTTTGGCTGATCAAGCCATCATCTGCATGGTCATCACTGATTGGCTGAGGGCGACCACGGACCCGCAATGATCTATCTATTTATCTGATCAACAACAAGAACAGCAACAATCCATTCCGATTCGACCCGCCCGAGACAACTCTATGCACACAGCGTCGTCCTATTATTATTATTATTATCATTATTATTATTGCGGGCAATGTTGTGGCCGGAAGTCGTCACTTAGCGGCTGGAGTAGAGAGAGGAAGACGCGACCGAGATAGGGTGAAGGGGAGGTGACCAATCAAAAGAAAACATCTCGGCTAAAACAGGACGCCAACAATAATGTATATATATATATATATGTGTGTGTGTGTGTGTGTGTGAGTGAGTGTCGATTTTCAACGCGGAGCACGGATCAATAGTGTCATCGTGACTACTCGTGGTAATGAGAGGAATGACAATAGTTCGTCGTATACATTGTCCTCATAATAAGAGCGTCGATAACAACGTCAGCAATAACAACCACAACAACGGCAACAACCCCCAGAACCAACCACAACAGCAACAACCCCCAGAACCAACCACAACAACAACAACCAACATGAATCAATTCGTCCCCCGCCCCCCCCCCTTGCGAGTGACGTTGTTGCCACAACTCTTCGTTCGCGCCTCACGACTGAAACAAAGAAACAACAACCGCTATATTGGCGACAGCTCGACAACAATGGCATGAAATGGCAAAACAGAGACAACAACAACAACAACAGCAGCAGCAACAACTCTCCGCGCCTGTGCACCCATTCGGTCACTGCCTACGCCTTACGTCCGTGCACCCACCCGGACAAGATTGGCGAGCGGTGCTCACTGTGCAATCAGCACGCGACTGCGATGACTATGCGACGAGGATGCGGCTCGGGTGCGCGCACCCATGGCCGATATCGAACTGTTCTGGAACTCGCAGTCCCACACACTGGAAAAAGAGCATCGCCCACGACCAAGTCAAGTTGGAGCAACGACGTCCCGACAAACATCGAATATTGTTGACCGAAAAATTAGCCCAAAAATACATAGATTAGAAACATATTCATTTACGATATCAATGCCGATGTCGTCTTCCATATCGTCCATTTATCTATCTATCTATATATTTTTTATTATCGGTTTGTAACTCGCCTCCTCCTTCTTCTGGAGACGGTGTTTGTGTCTCTTTCGCATGGGAGTGTTTTCACATGTTCCCTGCCATACTCCAGTTAGTTTCGTGCGCCAATGACGCTACAATTTTTTATTCTGCTTCTCTTCGTTCTCGTACACCGCACTTTGACAGCACTGATGGTGGTGATGATACACAGCGTGTACATAGGCACACACACACATATATATATATATATATATATATATATATATGTGTGTGTGTATATATATATATATATATATATATATATATATATATATATGTATATATATATATATATATATATATATATATATATAGAGAGAGAGAGAGAGTAAATGGAAACGTGCCAAAGAAACTCCAGGGCGACCTCCGGCGAGAACCCCTTTGAACTGTGCTGCGTTAACTTTCTCATTTGACATCTACACGACAGTAACAAGCAGCTGGAGCAGCAGCATCAGCAGCAATTGGAACTTCACTCGCACCTATCTAGACTTCCTTCTCAAGCGGAAAGAGACCACTCATTAATTCATTTTCCTGATATTATCCGCCTACAATCACGCAGAACGTAACAACAACAACAACAACAACAACGGCGACATGAAGCGAAGACGCATCTTGTTTTCGTGGTTCCTCTCAGCCTCCCGCCGACTGCCTCCCCGATGAGAAGGCGACGAATATGAATGCGGGCAATGAAAACAACTCAGCCACAACAGCAGCATGGCAGGAAGCAACGATCACAGCCATTGAACACAAGGTCAAGGCTTTGGCTTTACGCGTTTTCAAAGTGTCCATAAAAGGAAATAGCATTTCATACACGGGAACGCCGTTCACATAGCGCGAAAAATAAACGAAACATCTTTCTTTCTCCCTCTCTCGAGGACGTCTCTTGTCTTCTTCTTTACGGACAAGTAGGTAATGTATGTGCGAACATTGTTCATTTTCTCAGCAGTGAGGCTCTTCGTGCTTAAGATTGTTCCGAAGCTGACCAATATTCCTGACAGGCTATGGAACCTTATAACAATTTTATATAGTATATATTATACTAAATTTAAGTAAAATAAACAGGAATTGAATTGAAAAGAAAATCGAATAAACATACAAGCGAATCTACATGGTTTGAACAGATTACACACACATATGCGCATATACATACACACTGTTTCTAATGCTATTAAATTGAGCCGTGCTTACTATATATTTTTGTCTATTAAAAACTATTATTGTCAAAAAGATTGTCCCACACTTTGCAGGAATGCCCTACATTCACGAACCAACCGAGACTACAGGCTCGCGCCGCCCGACAAAATAACACACTAGCTACTACTACTACTACTACTACCACGATTATTTCCCATCGAAGGGAGCCATGTCTGGAATTCCATTCCAACCGAGTCTCGTAAATATGCGTACGTATACTGTAAGAGCTATAGTTTGCCCTCGATAGGGCGCCAGTCCACCGTTCGTCCCATGACTCTGCCGCGCCCAATCACTCGACGAGCCTAAGTCATGGTCGACAATGCCTGCAAACAAGAATTCCGTTGTTGTTGGCTAAATGTTGCTTGACCTATGTAGCACTGCATCGGACAACGCCGTAATCCATCAACACCAACACAGAGGTACTACTGGTGAGTTGAGAAATCCAGCGTAAACGTGTCCCTTTTACAGACAGCATTCAAAATCGAACCCCTTTCACGTTCGTTTAAAAACGCAGTCCAAGTACAGATAACCCAGCGTCCGTGGCAAGGTGAGTACGGACGCTGTCAACACATAACGAGCATCTGAGAGGAACGCTGCGAGAGCTGTTGGCATAGGTGTACTTTCCGCGCCAATGCAAGTCAATGGGAAGTCATGGGTGAATAAAGATTTGCGCGGCCGGCGACAAGCGACAGCTCCGCAGCTCCTCATTTGGTAAAGTATGCGAAGAATTTGCTCGCCCTTGCACGCAAGAGCGAGCAGAAAGTGTTTTTTATAGCCCGTTTCCGCACGTATGCTGTCGACACGCAGAAGCACCTACTGAATAGCAAACATCATGGTTTGTTTCTAATTTTTAGAGCTGTTCGTGTTGTTCTCTATGTACTTTGCTATCCTGACAGTACTTCTTATGCTCGAACATGTCATGGGTGTATGTATATGTAACACTGCATTATAACAAATGTGTGGTAACGGCACGTTTAGGTATCGCACACTGGCTTGGAAAGTGCTCATATGTACGCAAAATCAAAAAAAATATATTTTTTTCTGGGCCTCTGAAATGGTTGCCTAAGAAGATGCAGTTTCGGGGGAACAAGTACACACAAAAAAACATTTGGAACAGTTGCGTTACTCGCATTATATTATTAATGGAAGATGCAGCCTGGATAGCTGATACAACAATTTAGGAATTTATATATATATAAATGACTCCCGTACAGCTCTTCCTTGATTGAATAGAAAACGTGACCAACGCAAGCGCTTTTAGGCAGTAATTAATCGGCGACTTCAAGACTATTCCACAATTTGCGCACAACTCCTAATAATGACGTTCCCTTTCTTCTTTAACAGGCTGAATTAGTTAGTATTCCAAACTTGACAGAGACAAACAAGCCTTGCAATAAACGATAACTTCCTATAATAGTATTCGAAACATCGCTAACGAATATGCTTGCATACTTGACTGGATTAAAACGTTTCTTTTTTAGAAGGAAATAGCGACACTGATAGAATGTGTCGTGCATCGTCTGCCAATAAATTAGCACGTCACCTATTCATGGGAAACAAACGACCCAACTCGCGGAAACGGTTTTCAACTACGTCGCGGTGAGAACTGGGGCCGAATCGCTGAAAAATCTCGCAATTAACTCGAATAGTCACTGACGTGCATGCTAACAGATCGGCAGAACGATGTTGAGAACATATAATACTGGTTATAAAACAAGTTTGCAAGAAAACGGCGAACACAGTAACAAAGAACGAGAAAAACCACATCGACGAAAACAAAACACCACGTCTAAAATAAATGAGAACTCCTAACATTGAGCACTTGTCACGTAGTAGCTGCGCTTTAGAGGTGGACTAACGAGGTGAAGGAGCTAAGTGCTCTCCTGCAGGAATGAAAGGAAAACCCGGGAAAATCAGATGGCCGAGGAGACTAATACCTGATATACATATACGGTAACAAGGACCTACTATTTCTCTATCGTGGTGTGCGGTGATAACGGCTGCCAGCGGAACCGTATCCGAAAGTTGGTCTTCTTGCCTCACTGATTAATGTGTGACAGTGGAGAGGATGAAACGGCAGAACACACGGTGCTCGGATGCCAAGACTCAATAAAGCAAAACATGAGCTATATTGGAAGGCCAACGAGGAGTAGTTTTGCCCGGAAAACATGACAAAATAATGGTTGAATCTGAGGACAGGTGGATGCTAGCAAGTCACTTTGTCTTCAAGGTTAAAAATACCACTCAATTCCGAGCCGAGCGTAGGTCGAAAATATAAGGGTTTAGTGGGATTATGAGTCCAAAAATAGTTGGTGATAGCTTCCAGCAACGCAAGTGCATCATCGTGCCCGTTGTTCCCAGCACATATAACATAACACAAAAAAAAGCGGAAAGAAAGCCATTTTGCCCGACCCACGAAATAACTCGCCGAATAAATAAGGAAGGCCCAAGACGAGCCTTCGCTGGTATTACAAGAAAAGGTATTCCGGGCACGTCTGGGCTATTACAAAAGGTCACGAGGAGTTTTTAGTAGATATTACTCATGGCCGTCTTAACCAGCCAGTGTTAAGACACATTAACTTTTCAACATATACAACATGTGAAAAAAGCAACAACAAAAAAACAGCTCATTAGCATATAACCAAACACTATTATTAATTGTTAAATAAAACATACACTGTTGTGCGTCAGACAAGTAAGTCATAGTAGTTGTCGTGCCGATATTGTGGTCGTTGCCGTTAGCATAGGACGATGGCTGCTGCGGTGTTATTGCTGCTTCAGAGCGCAGTATCACGTTCGGGTCGTGAACGTTGAAACGTCCGTATATAGTAGACGTGCAGGACGTTCAAATAGATATCCCTTATACTACACGGCTACCATGTGCATGGCAGGACATGACACAACCGCAAGCAACGAAGCAAACCAACAAAAGCACAACAAAAACGTCTCGTGTTGTCGACAAAAACACTCGAGAAATCTGTCGAGAAACAGAGAGGGAGAAGAAACAACTCAGTAAGCAGCAGCTGTCACACTTACATTGCGTCTACCGTCGCACCGCTGAAGGTCGCGAACATGGCCGCTACTTCTCGGCGGAAAATCATCCTATCTGTGCTGTCATTGCCATCATCAACAGGAGCTGCAGCAGCAGCAGCAGCGAGAAACAAATAGATGTAAAGCAGAGAGATACAGAGACCGAGAGAAAGAGGGCAACTCTCCGAATAGCATTTAATCAGATGTTAGCACACTTTGAGACTCCGCAAGGGGCAGTCAGCACCGTGCAAGGCGACGGCCGGGCGATATCGCCAGACAGTTAGTTATCTGACGTCTCGTCTACATTACAGAGATAGAGATAAAAAAAATTATATATATATATATATACATACATAGAGAGAGAGAGAGTAGATAAATCAAATCACGACTGTTCCCTAGAACTAAGTGAAATCAAGTGAGGAGCTCATTCAATGCGCTATTGGGATGTAATAAGTCCATAAGCAGAGCCTTACTCCAAGAAAAGAGTGATTTCGTTTTCGTTCTTCTTTTCATCTCATTGGCAATGGTGGTGTTATCTATACGTTAGCGCGACGACGACGACGAAGATGATTTGTATTATTATTATTATTATTATTATTTCTACTACCAAAAGCTTACGATTTATCTTACGTCGAGTTGGATCGAGTCGGCGTTTTGATCACCTTGCGATTTCGTGTGATCACAGACAACAGCTGAATACACCGCAATGAAAGCACGGAAGCGGACATCAAGACGCGAAGAAGAAGAAGGAAAGGAAGAAAGAGAAACGGCGAGTTTCGTCTCCGCTGTGCAATAACACAGTGAGCGAACCATTCTGCGCTAGCTAAGGGCCAGATCGTTTACGGATCGGCTCTGCAACTATACAACTGATTTCATCGTATACCACCGAGCAGAGCCATTCAATGAACTGCAAGTCATTACTAATACACCACTATCCAACCCCCACGCACTAGCCATGGGCAAGCGAGCATTTCCTTTCACGTATGAGATAAAACTTTCCTTATATATAAAAGCAGTCTGCGGCTCGTAGCGTCTACCAGGCTACGCTTCCATCGAGAGAACGAATTAGCACATATAAGTAGAACATTAATCAACCTATTGAGCATCTACCTGATGTACCAATAATGTATTATACATATATATATATATATATATATATATATATATATATATATCTAAAGATGTGACATTGTGTATTAATGACATGTGATGCTTACATCAGAAACATCCTTGGAGGTATATATATATATATATATATATATATATGTACAATGTATAGATATAATTACGTGTGAAAAGGCTCTATCGAACGTCGCTCGTGGAAATCGAGAGTTGGTCGACGTTGTACTGGCGGCATCAGTGTTGCGGTTGTTGTTAATGTTTGTTGTTGTTGTTGTCGCTATTTTTGTTGTTGTGATTGTTGTTATTGTTGCTGCTGCTGCTGCTGTTACTGTTATTGTCCTCATTACGATCCCCGTCATTAGCGTCATGAGCGTCGACGGTCGCTCAGTCGGTGGGTGTGTGGGTTGGTGGGTTGGTGAGTTGGTCGGATGGTTAGTCGGAAGGCACCCCGGCCGGCGCTCACTGTGAGGCAGGGCCGCCATCAACATTATCATCATCAGAGGTCGCCGTCGCCATCGCCTTCGTCACCGCACAGTAACATCATCAACCCAGCTACAGCAACTACAGCACAACACAACTTATTCAGTCAGCCGTAGTCGAGCAGCACAGCAGCAGCTACACCCAGCCAGTTAAACAGCATGCGTTTATGCGGCTCGCCGTCTTGACCTATAAACGCCTGCGCATATATATGTACATATGAATATATATATATATATATATATATATATATACATTCCTGTTACCAAAAATATTGTATCAGAGCGCCACGAATAAACAGGTAGATATATTTATTTATATATATATATATATATATATATATATATATACACCCATAACACATACATAATACGGAAAGTTCTAAAAAGACAAGTAGAGGTGAAACAGAAAATGAAAAACTAGTAAAGAGCAAGTGGAGTCCCTTTCATCTTCCAGGCGGCCCAAGTAGCAACCAGTCAGCATTGAGACAATTCAGCAGTCGCCGGTTGCTAGTGCTGCTGCTGCTGCTGCTGCAGGTGTTGCGGCTGCTCGCAGAGCTTTCGGGGCACAGTGACTTCAGTTGGCTTCACCCACCTCAGCGTGAAGTCAGTCAGTCAGACAGTCAGTTAGTTAGCAGGCGAGTGAGTGGTGAGTGAGTGAAGTCATTCAGAGCGCGGCCGGCCCGCCGGACGGACGGTCGGGCGTCGACTTCATCGTCCCGCCTTAGGCCGCCATACACAAGCAAGAGCAGAGACGGCGGCGAAGACGACGACGAAGGCAGCGTCGACTTTTGGCATCGGTCAATTGGTTGGCAGTGTTGTAGCCAGCCTCATAACGCAGCAAAAGCTCATAAAGCCTTTGCTTAGTCGCTCCTCGTCGTCGGGTCGTCGACAATTCGCTTTCAATCTAGATATCTAGCCATCTACCTATCTATTTATGTATATCCATCTAGCAGGATGGCAATCATTCGATGATTCACAACGTTCCAACGAATGTTGGATTCAGCCTCACGACGCACGGTGATGATCGTTAGCCGCCGCCGAGGTCAACTATATATATATATATATATATATAATATATATATATATATATATATATGTATATATAATATATATATATATATATATATATATATATATATATATATATATATATATATATAATATATATATATATACATATATATACGTGCACAAATATACTCTGTCGGCAATTTTGGTCGTCTGGCGACGACACACCTCTCAGTAATGCGCTGCTTCTGTTCGTAGCATGGCGTGCAAGTGCATGTTGCTTTCGATTGGGCAACGAACGACAGAAGACGGGTGACGATCATGACGATGAATGCTATTAATTCATAAACAATAGCAAAACAGCTGTTGTATCAACAACACCATAAACAACACCATACAAAAAAAAAAAAAAAAAAAAAATATATATATATATATATATACGCTTACAATCGCGCGAGCCACACGACACTGCGATCAATGACGACTGACGCGTTTTCAATGGATCATGTAATTCGCCTGGGGCGGCTTTCCGAGGGAGCATTCAAAGTCGGCGATTTCCGCCCAGTGTCGTTCTATTCGCGTCGTCGTCCGCGAAACGGCAGCCAGCTCAAAACAAGCGAAAACCGAGACGAAATTTGTTGTTGATACTGTAGTAATCGCCACTTGAGACAGGCTCTATCTATATCGCATTCGCGGAGCGAAACGATACTGCCGTTGTAGTACGACACGTTGAATACGATTCGTCGACGCTGGTCGACTGATTTTCGACGCTGCAACTGATGTTGTTGTTGCTGCTGCTTCTCGCTGTATTTTTCGTTGGTTTCAAACCATTTTCAGATGCTGTCTGTCAGGGTCTGCCAGCAGCAGCGGCAGCAGCAGCATCAGCTGTCTGTAGCAACTCCTGCTGCTGCAGCTGAGGATAATGGTGATACCGGAATGAATAGATAAACAGGGCCCGGCGACGACGACGACGACGACAACAAAAACTACAACGTCTGCAAGCGGTGTTGTTAAAAACAACACCAACAACAATTACAACAGCAACAACAGCAACAACAACAACAACAGCAACAACAACAACAACAACAACAACAACAACAACTAAGCGTCGACTAGAGAAGCGGGCCTAGAGCGTCTTGGAGTCAACAACAGCCGTCGTCACCAACAACAGTAACAACAAGAACAACAGCAACAAATACAACAACGACGAGAACAACAGCAACAAATACAACAACGACGAGAACAACATCAACAAGGACAAAAACAGCAACAACAACAACAACAACAACAACAACAATCAACTGACATGGCTCAAAACTCAAGATGGAAGTGTGGATAGAGCTAAAGCCGCTTGACGCAGCCAGCTTACGGCAACGGAGAAGCGACATGGGTGCTGACCAATACGTACGCTGTAAGCACAGCAGCAGCAGTCTATCGGACAAACATAGCGGCGCCAATGGGTGGCAACACCGCGCCCCGCTTGACCACGCCACGCCGTTGGGAAGCGGAAGCAGAGACAGCGGGACACCGACCAAGACAACCATGTCATGATGAAGCTGATAACAACAACGGCGACGACGACGACCGAACACAACCGGATGAATAGGACGAGAGACTTCACAATGAAGACAACGAACGAAGGAACCAAGAAACGAAGGCAGAAAGGAAGGCAGGACATACTCGTGAGTGAGCCAACAACTCGTGAAGACTCACGTTCTTCTCTCTCGGTCCTCTCTCGGCCGTCTGCCTGCGTCCTGTCGTCGCAACCGAGCAATTGCTACACATATTAGACCAAGCAAGCTGGCTCAGAGGCAAAACCTTTGCCTTGCATTCGGGAGGACTGGGTTCGAGACTCAGACCGGCCATTCCTAAGGTTGGTTTGCATGGTTTCCAATTTAAACGAGGTGTAAATGCCGGAATGGAATACAAATTAGCCATGACTGGAAAAAACCGAACACGGGCCTTACGGACAATCTAAAAAAAAACAATATGCACATACGTCGCACACACGCACAAACATATATGCCCGCCACAGATATACAAACATACAGACAAACACACATACTGAAAATGTACCAGCTCACTGTGCATTAGGCCGCCGATGTTTTCTGTTTACCGCGACGTTTTTTTATTGACCTTCCTCTCCCCCTCTACCTCTTCTCCTCTTGTTTATCTGTCTTTCGTGCTCAATTTGTTTTTTTCCTCTTACTTGATCGGCCCTCTCTCTACTACCACTATCTGCTGTCGCCATAAATGACCAGCCGAATGATCACAGACAGACAGGCAGCCGACGTACAGACAGACGGAAAGATCTCTCCGGCACAGTCAAAATAACAACGACAACAACAACAATAACAACATAATCAAGAACATCATCATCAAACAACAACATAATCAAGAACATCATCATCAACAACAACAATAATACAAGCAATGCGTGTGACAACAATGACAACAACTAAAGCATCGATAAGACGACAACAGCTACTGACATAATAAAAACAACAACCGCAACAAGAACAACAACAACAACAGCAGCAGCTTTTACCGACGATAACCACCATCACCACCACCACAACAACAACAACACCGTCAAAATGTTTTTGTTGTTGTCGGCGTTGTTGTTGTTGTTGTTGGCAAAGTCGCCGCACAAAGACAATAGAAGCGACTGTCGCAACGGTCGAAAAGGCGGTCACCGGCAACGCACTCAGTCAAGACGCGAATCCCGACCGACCCACAGCCACACATAACCAACAGCCGTTAGCCAGACCAGTCCAGACAGATCAGTCAACAGCAACAACAACAACAACAGCAGCAGCAGCAGCAACAGTACCAACAACACCAGCAACAACCAGTACCCACAGCACCCACTGGGCGGCACTTGAGCTGACGCCCACCACTGTTGAAGGCTGAAAGCTCCTCCTTATGACCACCGTCAACATCATCATCATCATCACCGTCACCCGTCACAACCGCCACCATCACCACCATGAACATCATCATCCCAGCCCAAAACAACAACAGCCTCACAATGAATCACCGTAGGGCAACGTGCCCGTTGATTGCCGTCCGTGCAAGTAACCCCCCGCCGAGCCAACGCCAACAACAGTTAACCAATAAATGAGCGGTCAGGAACTAGAGCAGCATTAGTAGTAGTAGACTCGGAACGAGCCGTAACCGGAACTTCAGGGCTCGGGACGCTCGGGGGTGAGTGGGACAGGTGGGGGGGGGGGGAAGGAAAGAGTTCGGTAACAAGTTGAAATCCTTCGTTGCAGTTGAATCCTAATGAATGGACGAACGGACAAATGAATGAATGATCAATAATCAATCAAACAAAACGAAGAAAGAAAGTAAGAGGACAGGCGGACGGACGGAAGAAACGCCGCTAGCTAGTACGTCGACGTACAATCAGCGCAATCAACAGTCAACGCCTATAGCGTCAATGGTCTTATTTAGAGGCGGTCTTACTACTACTGGTTGCCGCACGGCATGGCAGGGCATGGTGGGCGCCGTTGCAATACGCCGGCCAACGAAAGCACAACGACCAACAACGAACTCATTATCGATGATTCGCAGCGCGTTGTTCTTGTTTTGTTTTGAGCTATTTTAACAACAGCAACAACAACCGCCCAGTCGTCCCGTGGTTGGTGGGGTAGATATGAGCTGGGCGCAGTCAGCTGTGCGATTTTGCGACTCTCGTTTTGCGGTTGGTTGTGTGGGGGGGGGGCGGGGTCTGTTTGGACCAAATCGAATCTAAATCGTCAACAACGCAGGCTAGAGACCATCAAAACAGTAAGACGTGCGATTTAAGCATGGATTTGTAGTTCATACGTCGGATATCAGGTAGTTTGTGTTTGACAGTGGCAGCTTAATTTAGTCGTCAAGGACTTTATGGCCTCTATGTCGTTCTCGGTGGCAATAATAATACCTGATGGTAGCCTGCGTGTCTAATACAAAAAAGAAAACATTTGTTCATAACTCAGCTTGTCGAGGTGGGCTACCGTTGCTACAAAACTCCGCTGGAAAACAACCGATCACTCTCGATCTATCTAGCCACCCTAACGAGATCATTTAATTACTTACTTATTTTCTATTCGTACAACACGTTATCGAGGTCATGCACATGCCATCGATGTTTGTGGCTCGAATCGTTCGAATCGCGTGATTGCTGTCTATGATAGAGCCCTGCGAGCGTCGCGCATTTCAGTGGAAATATATATATATATATATATATATATATATTATAATCACGAGTAAATCACCAAATCTTACGAAATATCGCTTCAAAAGAGTACGTGTCGTTCCCGGGTCGGACCACCAACTTACTCTATGACAAAAACTGGCCGCCGGTCATCGGCTCCACCCCGACCTGTCTACAAAATTGTCGCATAAAACGTAGATATCAGCAGCTTGGCTCTGGCGAAATCACGATCAAATCATTCGCGTTGGTCGTGGGTGGCCGCAGGACTCCTGCTAAAAGTATTTGTCGTTGCGATGTTGGTAGTAGATGCAGTTTCAGTGTCTAGAACAACGTTTTGCCGTTTGTTAACGTAAGCGCGACGATACATCGGCCGCTTGCAGGGTTGACATTTAAAGAAGTCGGGGATGACGGGGGGGGGGGGGTGGGGGCGGAGAATAGCCCTTGTGTAACCCTTGAATTTGCTCAATAAAGTCGAATGATTTTCAATCAATCATTCATCAATCAGTTATTCAACGAATATTGATTGACAAATGTGAACAGCCGACCGTTAATCGGCAACCGATCAAGCGTTCGCCTAGGAGAATTGATACACGTGAATGATATGTGCTTGCTTTGCCTGCCTTGCAAGCAGCAACACTTACAACGTGCATCAGCGGGCGTCAACTATCAATCAGATCGACCGCGACAGTGACAGAAGTAGAATCACTGTTACGAATATCAACAACAGCATTAACAAAAAAAAACATACACCGATATCAACGTCAGCAACTAGCCGCACTATAAACACCAACAGCAACTGTAACAGCAACAACAACAACGACAGTAATAATAATAATAATGAATACCAACACAGCAACAACAACAGCATTCACTACATCAACTAGAACAAAAACGTCAACGACACTAACAACATCAACATGAACTAGAATGACGGCAGACGATGCAGTTCGTGAGTGGGCTGTTCACAGCGTCATTATTGACGTTGCTGATGCTGCTACGACTTTTACTACTACTGCTATTGCTAGTATACTTTACTATTACTTCCATTCAAATGTTGCCTCAGTGTTAGGAGTAACAGAAGTATTTGTAATATTAATAATAATAATAATAATTCGTATTTATTTCGTTATCAAATTATTGCCAGCCGATGAATGTACATAAGTGAAACAGAGTGAATAATATAAACATCCGCCCTCCCAGGCCTCTCCCCCTCGGGAAAATAATAATATATGTAGTAGTAGTTGTAGTAGTAGGACACCAACGACCAGTCCCGCCAGCTCCACCGTAGCCGTGTTCGTCTGCGCCCTTCACTGGCGGCGTCGAAACAACCACAACAACAACAACAAGACGCGACTGCTTCTATTGCTACTGCAACTACATCAGTGTTCCAGTGATTATGGTGGTGGTGGTTGTTGTTCTTGTTGGGGTCGTCGTCATCATCATCATCATCGTCGTTGTCATCATCATCATCATCATCATCATCGTTGTTGTCATCATCATCATCATCATCATCGTTGTCGTCGTCGTCAGGATCCTGACATTCGCAGCTGCGGTTTACCGCTAGACTCAGTTAGACAGATGGACAGACACATAGATAGATTGGCACAGTAACCGTGACTCGAACGTGACGCTGGAGACAGTGGCAACTTCGACCCCGTCATCGTCGTCATCGTCGCCGTCATCGTCGTAGTCCCAGTCGCAGTCGTCGTCAGCAGCGGCGTCAGCGTCGGCGTCGGTGGGCCCCAACTGCCGGGGGCCCCCGTGTCAATCCGTAATCAATCCCTTAGCGGTGGCGCCGGTGGCCCTGGCGACGGTGGTGGCTCTAGCGGTCGTCGCTTAGTTGGTGGCTGACTATTACTGGGCTGCTTGGCTCGTCGTTCATTTCTCGACGTGTATTCCTTCGCTCGCAGGCCGCCGCTGCAGTTCGTTGAGTTGACATTTTCACTTAACCCACATCAACCCACACACACTCACACGCACACATACATTCATCTCCTCTCCCTGCCACCGTCATGGTTGTTGTTGTTGTTGTTGTTGTTGTTCATGGCGGCAGCGGCGCTGACACCGCCGACTTGTACCATATCGCACCGTTATCGCCCTAGATACTGCATTGTATACGACGATATGTGCAAAATGTAAAATGTATACAAAAATACATATATATATTTTCTTTTTCATTCTTACTATATATATATATATATTTATCAATGTTTCTTATATATATATATATATATATATATAAGAAAAATGGCGAACGCCAAACAGAGAATCCGATAATCTACTCGGGTCACCAGACACGATCACGCAAATACAAGCTCGCCCATATGGATGAGCAGGACTATATTCGTATTTTGGGTGCCGAGAATTTCGTAAATAACTAACACACACACGTAAGCAATAAAAAGTCTCCAAATCTCTAAAGAAATGAGAATAGAGTATAGCTTTGTTCGAGGGTTGCGGCTCGTTGCTTTTCGCTAGAACACTGCATGAGGACGCTACTAACCTATCTTCGATATATTAGGACCATAATGGTGCGTTGCTGTTGTTGTTATCGTTGTTATTGTTGGTGCCGCTACTATTATTAATGCTATTACCATTGTTATTGATCGTTTCTTCTTGTGGTGCAGCTGACCGAATGTAAGCTATTGTTATGTATTCGTATGTTACGTGTTTGCGTGCGCGTTTATGTGCAGGTGTGTTTTGCACAAAAAAACTCACTCAATAACTACATGCCTACATTTAACCGCAGCAGTGGCAGTAGTCAACCTAGCAGTTTTAGCAGTTTAGGTTATGCCAGCAGCAAAGGATATAATGGGAAATCTGCGTAGCAGAAACTTCTGCTCAACAACTCGAATCAATAAAATACCGACCAGCCCACAAAACTACCTATCTATCTACCAGTTGAATGTCCGGCCGTATCGCGAACGAATGGTGGAGCGAAATGTCGTGCGTTCGGTTAGCTCATATCTTGTATGTACAAACCAGCTAGAAAACAGACGCGTTTTCTCTCTCAATGCTCTCTCATTCATTGTCTTCATTCATTGTGTTCTTTCAATTGGTATTATTCTAGCCAGCCAGTCAGCAAGCAACTAGCCAGCCAGCAGCAGCGTACGTGGCTCACAGAGGCGTTATGTTCGCATCAACACAATTGAGATGTGTGGCCCGTTTCGTTGCGTTTTGTTCTCTATCTTCTGCAAATGCTGCTGCTGCTGCAGCTCTTGCCCTGACTTTTCTTTCATCTGTCTGTTAGATGTTGGTTTTCCCGTTGTCGGCGTCGTCGCCGTTGCTTTTCAAAATCAACAAACACAAACACCGCCAACAACGCCAGCACGACCCAGCGCCACGAATGATTTCGTCGATATGATCACTGACCGCCCCCCGTTGATGTTGTTGTGTTTGTTGTTGCTGCTGTAGCATGCTCGATACCGGCGGCAGGCAAAGGCTTAATAGGGATATCTCGAAAAAGGCACGCCAGCCCATCCACCAGCAGATAATATATATAATAATAATCCTTAATAATCAAAATCCATACCAACTTACAGTGAATATTGGCGACAGCGTGAATGAAGTGGATCGACGATGCAACGAGAACAAAAACCATAAACATACAACTAACTAGCAGAAACGCGTTAACAAGTGCAGGTCTTCGATGTCGCCGCCCCGTTGCCACCATGTCAGCAATAAAAAGGGTAGAAAACAAACGCCCTTCGTTAGACGATTGGTCAAGCAGAAAGAAACAGACGCAGCAGCAGCAGCAGCAACAACAACAGGAAAAGCAGAAATCAGGAAAATGCGTAGGAAATGCGTGAATAAAAATATAAGATAACACAACGACTGAACCGATAGGACGTGCAGTCTGTCCAAAACCACAGCGTCGTTTTGCTAGCTGCTGCAGCAGAGGATGCCCCAAGCTAGGCAACATTTAAGTAGCGCGGCTGTTCGATCATTCGTGTGATGATTTTATTGTTATTGTTGTTGTTGTTGTTGCTATCAGAACCGTGTCTTGTTCATTGTTTGCTCTCTGTTTGCTGACGATAGATGCGCCTTGTAATGCCGCGACGAACGTACAAAAAACGGCCCCTAGATCAAATGAGGTGGAATTTACTTAAGTGCAAAAGCATTTTCGCGCAGAACAGCAAGTTAGTAGAAGAGGACCTACAGACAAGTTTAATATGAAGTTAATCAGACCAACAGAAAGTTGTTAAGGGTTATGTTCAAGCCTAGTGAGGCCAGTATGGAAACTGCTCAGGGCAGTATAATGTCAATTTCGAAGTATTTATGCCTAAGAAACAAGAACCCTCGTCTTTCACCAAAGAGATATCTAATTATGGCCGCAGACGATATCCCAGAGGAAGCACATGAACAAGCACATGAATGAATGTATATATAAAAATGGTAGCGGAATAGGGGTCATCAAAGCATTATTCAAAGACCTTGACAACCATTGGGAGTCATCTCTCAAGTGAGCAAGCCCATGGGGATATCCCAGCAACAAGAAAACAGCGGGTACCTTACCTCAAACAACTTCGTTACGCACGAAGAAACACGAAGATAAATAGAAAGGTGGGTTAGGGAGAGATAATCGAAGTTTGCAAACTGGAACTATACCTCGGCGACGGAACCATTTTTTACGCACAAATGTGCAACAACGTGACCTACTGGACCCCGTCTCCCCCTTAAGGACTCTACCCTTAGAGGTTGCAAGTAAGAAGTTCTGGAGTTTACAGCGCAGTAGAACAGGACACTAAACCCTTGAGGTGTGATATCAGACGTGTGAAGAGAATGTTTTTGAAATACAAGCCGCATTTCACTAAGTGCAGCAAGCAGATTTTTCATGGAAGAATTATTCCCATTTTCCCCAAAGCGAAGTGGCCCTACAACCGAGCGTTGGGGAACTTCTACGACTCCTGGTGGTTCGCATCCCAAAGAACAATGCTGTAGATATATTAAACTGCGTCAGTGGCAAGTCTTAATTGGACATAGGTGTAATGTAATTAAGATAACTCGTACCCAATTAGGTATGTTTGCTTGCCTCTTGTCTCTCTCTCTCTCTCTCTCTCTTTCTCTCAAATACGGCTCTTATCAGTGGAGCTTGCCGTCTAGGTAGGGCACTAATGAGGTTAGCCTTGAATCCACGCCAATCAAACTAAAAGTTCAGGAAGGCCGAGGTCGCCACCTGAGTATCTGAGACCGAGAGAGTTTGAACAGAATTTTCGAGAACAATGTTCAGTGTCAGCCGTGAAATAGTTCAATGTGAACGCCATCTGAATCGAATTGAAAACAACAAAGAAAATTTGAGCCATAATTGAGCCTGTTAGTCGAAACACGCGCACTTCGCACCTTCTTGAAGGCGTCGTCCATCTCTTTCCGTTGTCGAAGTTGTTGCATCATGTTTCGCTGGTAGTTGTCTTTCTGCCACCGCTTCACCTCCTGTACAACATCGACGAGCAGTCTCTCCTTCACCCGCAAGTGGGCCTCGCACACTCGTTCGGCCTCCATTGTTACGCCCTTCCACGCTGCTTCCGTCGTACCTGCAGATTTGAAATCAGAAAAACAATGTTCAATTAGCTAATTAGGTAGCTAATGCATGTGTATGTATGCCTATATATATGTATGTCTGTATGTATGTATATATACATATATATATATATATATATATATATATATATATAGAAAATATTGTGATGAGTTATTAATCATTTACATCACGTTTGCACACTCGGCAGTGCTCGCCTTATATATATATATATATATATATATATATATAATACGCGTGTTTCTTCAGTAGACACAACATATTGTTAGATCCCAAGTGTTGCCAAACATACGATGCCAAACGCTCCAATATATACGCTTATACATAACGCTGACGATGTGAGTGCGATTTGGCCACATCATCGGTGCCAAATAGATGAACCGAGATTCACAAGAAAACGACGCCACAATGCACACATCATCAAGGTACTTCTCTTCCTCTTCTTCTTTTGATGTCTGGTCTGCAGAAAATGTCTTCACCCTTGAAGGAACTCGATATTGGGTCACCACTCGAGCGCTAATCTCTCTCTGCATTGCGGGTTGTTCGCATTCATTTTTCAATAACACTCGACCGAAAAACGAAAATCAATAGGGAAACGAAATTATTTAGTCGCTGTCAGCTCAAGCGTCACGTTCGAGTGAATACTCCGCCGACTGGGCTACAACCTTACTGCGTGATAAAAAAAGGTTCTGACGGTGGTGAAGTCAGATGTGCTAACCACAACGATGGTCTCGAGGGAAACGCGAAGGTAAGGTCGCGTTTCGAGATTTACAGCACAAACACTGTGGGCAGGCATCAAGCTTCGTGCTGTGCGAAGATGTTAATGTCCACCCGATGGCCACATCCAGCAACCATGAATGTGGCCGTGTCATGCGCGGCTGTTTCAGATGAGAAAAAACAATTCAAGTCCAAACAACGCCAAGCGACAAAAGGGATTCGATTAGCGAGTGATCTTAACAAGGAACTCTTCTCGACTCATACTTCTTTCTATTCAACTCTGTCAACTTGACTATGCGAACTACATTGTTGCGCTTCCACTGGACTACTGAATAAAAAATAGATGGGCGCCTACCATTCAAAGTCTTCTTACACATGCACGCGCATATATATATATATATATATATATATATATATATATATAGCAGCAAGCAGCCGCAAAATAAAAAAGCAATTATGCAGTGAAGCTTTCGCCGTAGTGTCCGGAAGCGAAGCAAAGTTATTCAGGAGCAGCACTCGACGCCTAACAGCCAGTTGTGTGCGACATTTACAAATGGTATTGTCCGCTCCTTTTTCAGTTATATAACGACGACAACCCTATGAAACTATTCATATGTGAAATGCATTGTTTCACCCTGCGACACGTTGTTCACATCAACGGCTGCAGTTAACCGCATGCAGCACACTACGACAATAGTTCCGCCTCTCGCCCCTTCCTTGCACTGCTCCCGGTTGACCGGTGCTATCCCTGTTATTGTTGTTGTTGCTATTGCTGCAGCAACCCCTGCTGCTGCTGTTGCTGTTGGTGTCGTTACCTCGTTCTATGTTGCTCAAATATGTTGTTAATCGCGTCAGTGAAGTCATGGCAAACGGCGTATCCTGACCCCAGCAGATCGCGCCGAGACTCGAATGATTCGTTTAGCTAACCCAATAAAATTGACGTATATATATATACATATATACATATATATATATATATATATATATATATATATATATATATATAAATTGTCCGGATAGTCAGGATGTTATTGAATAACGACTTCACGAATAGGGCGCATTTCTATGTCGAATAAATATATATATATAAAGTAGTCAGACAGTGTCAGTCATGCTCGCGATTTATATTATGTATGATTGGCTTATTGATAGTAAAATGTAGACACTAATAAATGATGATTGATTGTCCTCGATCAACGCGTGCAATTTATACAAGTCGGTCTTATCGGCTGGCGACAATAGCATCGCATACCACACACTTTTTGCTAATTTCTCACTCTTTTTTTATTTTTCTTTATTTCTTCTTTTTCCACTATTCCGCAGTGCCCCGGCCTCCAGTAGCCACTAATGTTGTTGCGTCGACATCGATTGCAACGGCTACAACAACAATAACGAAGACAACAACGACAACAATATTAAAAACTTCAGCGCCACCGTGACAGCGTATGAAGCACATGAAAAACGCCTGCTTCGTTTGGCGACGAATTAATTATCATTGCGTTCTCTGCGGTCCTCAAAGGAGCGCTCGACCAGTCCAAGTTCCCGGGCGAAGCTCCTGAACTATTGCTCTATCTGAAGACCGCTTAGAGAGAGACTTCACTCTCCCAAACGTCTCGACCCGAGCGGGCGACTCACCGAAAAAGCAAGTGAATAGCCAGTTCTTCTACGACCTTTTTTCTACGACGTTATCACTTTATTTTTGTTGTTGTGGTTGCTGTTGTTGTCGTGTGTTATTGTTATTAGTGTTACTGCCGCTGATCCTGCTGCCGTTATTGCCGTTCTTGTTAATAGTGACCTGCTATTGTTGTCGGTGGTCGTAATAGAAGTGAGTTACATCAGTCGTCTATTAACGTAACAGCGGAGAAACAATTGTCTTCAAGAGAACGATAGATCGTGGATCTCCCGAGTTGAGATTGAAAGCATGTCCCACTCTCTGAGTAAGTGTGCATGTCTTTGGACCCGGCCCACCCAACGCTACGGAGGCTGACGGGAAGCCCGCTGTATATCCTACGGAGTAGGTGGGTGAGACGAGTCACCGAGATGTAGGATCTTAGTATGCATAACCCTTAATAGATGCCAAGCGGAGCCACTGACTCACTTCTTACTGAGTTGACACCTGACCTTCGCAGCTAGTATTCACACGAATGATGAACATTGGATCGGTCGTAGACTTCAGTCTTTATATATGTATATATATATAGTAGTGCGATGTTGTTGTGAATCATGTTCGCAATCCGCGCTTTACACGATTGTCACCGTTGAAAAGAGCGTCGAAGTGAGGCCGTGTAGAAATGCTTCGTGTCTGCTTCTAACAATAATTTTTCCTCTGTTGACTCGTTGACTGTTCGGTCGTGGCCAAAAGGCTGCCTCGTTTATTGCAGCGAATAACAATATGAGTATGTTCCAAATAGAATACCCCCTTTGGCCAAACACACGCACACACACCCCGTAACCATAACCAAAACACACCTCTGAAACTTCCAATATATGAAATCATATCCGCCCGCCTTTCTTGCCAGGCTTTTGCCTCTCGTCGAGCTATGATGATCCCAACGTGGGCTCGCTTGGCTTCGGTCGCCTTCGCCGTTCCGAGGATCGCCCGTAAGCTTTTTATAGCCTCAGCACACTGCTAATTTGTTGCTAGGTTTGGTCGTTTTCCTTCGACGACCGACGAGTGTGTCCGTCGCCGCCGCCGCCGTCGTCATTGTTATTGATGTTCGCGCTTCCAGACATGTTTTTTTTTGGTTGTCAAAAGCAGGTCCTGTTTCTTCACGATCAGTATTCAAAAGCAGCATTCCCTGTTGCAGACGCTGTACAGAAATAGCAAATGCCTACTACAATGACAGTAGGAACAGCAGAAACATGGCCAACGTAGCGCCGCCGATCCAGCAGCAACCTAGCACCGATACAGCTTTCCAAGATTCGATTTTGCTGTTCCAGAAACAGCCGCTCGTGCCATTACCGTCTACAGTTTGGCCCAGTGGCTGCGCGTTTGGCTCAGCGACAACCATTTTTCGTTTTACTCGTGAAAAATGATAATAGAGAGCGAGTACGTTTGAACGGCGGCAAACAATACCTACGACGGTAATGGCAGCCGGTAACAGCGATGGAATAGCAACCATGCTATGTCATGGCTATATATATATATATATATATATATATAGAGAGAGAGAGAGAGAGAGAGAGAGAGAGAGATAGAGATTGTATATAGCTATTTAGTCAATGCTCGACCAAATCGTTCTTTTTGATAAGGGTTGAGCTGTGCTAGCAAAAGAGTAAGTTTTAGACAGGATCAGTTCGGTCCAATGGGACGTAACATAATGCTACTGTCTAGACGTCGTATCAAACGAAGCAAGCAGGTGGCCCAAAACCTAGCAACGATCAATGTCTTGAATGTTGACTTTGGAATTGGCCAAGAACGCGGCCGCTCCATTTAATCTGTGCTTCATCTCACAGAAAGCAAGAGCAGCCTGCATTTACAGCAGAGTTATTGCTGCTGCTGCTAAAGCTAAAGCTGTTGTTGCTGGTGCGCCCGCTGTTATTATCACAGTCAAGGTAATCAGTCTAGGGCACTGGGGAGCATGAAAAAGTGGCACCTTTTTAGTTTAGCACCGCTTATGTAATCGTAATGGCGAATGTGTCGTTTCCACCCGCCCGTGCGTCCCATTCGCCCAACTGTCACGGCGTGACCATCGTCATCGCTTCGACGACGACGACTGACCGTTATTGTTGTCGCTATTGTTGTTGTTGTTGTCGTTATTGTGGTCGCTGCTGTTGTTGTTGCCGTTACTGTTGTCGCCGTTGTTGCCGTTGTTGTTGTTGTCGCTATTGCTATTGTTGCCGTCATTGTTGTCGCTGTTGTTGTTGTTGCTGCTGCTGCTGCTGCTAAGCTGTCACATAAGGGTCTTGCCCCGGCCGAGCTCCCGGTCAGCTGAACGGAACGAGGTAAGTCCTAATGCAGGTGACGTCCATGGAGACGGACGCCACCAGCTGTTGCGCAACATGGCCAGCAGCAGCAGCAGGAGAACCACTGCCATTACCACCACCACCAGTCCCAGCAGTGTGGCGTGCAGCCAGCACAATCAGCCATACCGTTAGCACCGGTACTAAGCAGCCAGCCAGGGCAACACACCAGGATACGCACCACCACCAGCTGTAGTGGTAACAGCAGCAGCAGCAACAGCAGCAGCAGCAGCAATAAGAGTAGAGGATATCCGGTAGAAATTCCGCACACTGTATGGTAGCCGATCCATGCACTCACCCCATCCCCCCCCCCCCCCCATGGTAAGACGCATGCGTGTCGCACCGCGGTGCACAGACCGACCAAACAACCCACATACCGAGCAAGATGAGTGGCTTAATGGGGCAAAAGCCTTTGCCTTGCATTCGGGAGGTGTGGGTTCGAAACCCAAACCGGCCACTCCTAAATTGGTTTTCATGGTTCCCATTTTTTTTTAGATTTTAGATTTTCCCGTAAGGCAATTGCCCGTGTACGGATTTTTCATGTCATGGCTAGGTTTATTCCACTCCGGCATTTACCTTGTCTAAATTGGAAACCATGCAAACCAATTTAAGAGTGGCCGGTCTGGGTTTCGAACCCAGTCCTCCCGCCGAATGCAAGGCAAAGGCTTTTGCCCCACTAAGCCACCTTGCTCGGTTTTAAACAAGGTGAATGCCGGAGTGGATTAAAAATCGACCATAATCGGGAAAAAAAAAAAAACGGGGAGCAAAGATGTCTCAATAAAAATAAATGGTGCATTACCATCCAACCCCCATGAAAATAAAAATCAACTGGCCGGTGAGTGGATGGGTGAGTAGTGGGTTCCTTCGCAGCGAACCCAGCACCGCAACAATTCGAGCTTGCCGCTCTGACTAAGAGCTGACTGATGATTTTTTTGTTGTTCTTCTACTTATAGAGCGCATATCCATCCGTTTGCCAGACGCCTATCCAGCTTATGAATGTACATCCCGCTCGTCGACTAGACAACTTGGAAAGATACACAACACAGCAGACATGACAGCAAAAACAGCCGTAGTAACAGCAGCAGCAGCAGCAAAAATGTGATTCCTAGAACAACTGTCAAAACAACCAACGAATCGATGAAAAACTCAAAGGACTGATAGACAGCCCGGGAGGGCGACGGATGGAAACGCTATATATACACGTTTTAGATAGACCTCCTGTTTACAGCATATATATATATATATACATATATATATATATATATATATATATATATATACATATATATATATATATATATATGCATATATATATATACATATATATATATATATATATATATATATATATATATATATGGGCATGCATACGCGTACACACTGGAGCAAATAGAATAAACACAGGTTTAAAAAGAATCGAAAAATATTTACAAAATAATAGGCTGAGTTTCGTTAGGATCGCGAGGAGCTACGAGGAACATGAAAGCACTAGTAAGCGACCGCAAATTTGTGATATTATGCCGTAACTCGATATCAGTGTGTATATATATATATATATATATATATAAAACGCTCTTCTATTATATTTCGAAAGTCATAGGCAAGTAGCCCAAAGCTAGTTACGTTTCGTAGGTTCTGCCTCATGGAGAGTTAGTTATCAAAATATATTGTTGTAACGAAGAACATTCGGAGAGTGAGGAAAAGGCATGGAAACAAGCCCGTTCTCTCAATAAAAAACAATATTTACATATACATATTGAGATAACCATAGTGGTGTTTAAAAAAACAATCAGAATGTTTATGTTGTACCATACAGAACAGATAAAAACTCAAAGATATCGACGTTTCATTGCCGCACGCCGCTATCTGATTACGAGCGCTTTAAAATATTTATGGCCGTTACTTACTCGCTCTAACCTGTGGTTCAGTAGTAGAATATACTGGCCTTCGCTGCGCAGCTGTAGACTAAGTCGGCATATGCAGTAAAACGGAAACTGCAATACTAGTTTATCTTTATATACTTGTATGTATTCAAAAACAGTATACATAGAACAGGGGTACACAGGCCAAAACAACCTCCATAAAGAATTACTTTAATTCTAATGCTAGGGGTACAGGCAATGATTAGGGAATTTTAAGAGATATTAGTTAACGCGAAAGAGAATAGCCGGCGTGCATTAACGGCTGCACGAAATGAATCTGAGTCGTAATCTTATCGAATTTTTGATAACTCGATCGCCAACCACGCCAGTCACGCAGACGGGCTGGCCATGAGCGGATTATTTGCCACACTGTTACGTGATCCGATCAAATTGAATAGCATCTCGAATCCCTTCTGATCGGGTAGGATATTTTTGCTCTCGTGATAAGCGTACGTAGACACACACACACAATTATATATATATATATATATATATATATATATATATATATATATGCCGTAGCCTCTATCGTGATTCGCCAACTACATAAAGACATCCATGTAGTAGGCGAGATGTAAGGCCGATTTATCCAAACAATCGACATTCCATTTTCTATTGCGATCTACTATTCCCCTTTTTTTCACTTTACGCTTCCTCTTTCTCGCTTTCTATAAGTCTCTCCTTTTCCTCATGTTGTGTCGCGGGTTTGCTTGTCCGCGTAATTTTACAACCCGCTAGGAAAAAGCCATGTCGTAAAACGTGGAAAGTGTCAAAGAGAGCCGATTGATCGGGTAACGCCGATGATTAAGAGATCTCCACCACGCCCGCATACCATGTGGCGCACGAGCGTGTGACTTGTTTGACTTTTCCACGGCCGCACATCATCATGTACGACATACGACGCAGTTTAGCAGTTTAAGTTCGATGCAATTAAATGAACAAAATGCCACTTTCAGCGGCCACAATCCACACACAAGGCTTCTTTCTCCAAAAGAAGAACGGAATAGACTCTAGACTTAAACTGTAAGCTGCTGTAATATTGCTGGCAAGCCTGATCTTGTTGAGTGGTTTTGGCGATTATAGATCTATGGTTAGAATGTTGGCTTACATACGTCGAAGTTAAGCAGGTCCCGACTACGGTATACCATCTACACTTGAACCGAGAGGTTAAGTGTCCGCTGGCGAAGCAAGACCTAATGGGGTGACTTCGGCATTGCATTATGGTCACATGGGAAATCCTAAGCTTGGGATGTACCGGTTAGGGGTCGCGGATCGCTTGGGGATGTGGCATTGTTAATTTTAGGGATGAACGCTAAGCGAGCAGTTTCATGGGCTGAGGCAATATCGCTAATTAATAGTATGTTAAGAATACAACAGACTACTTCTAACGGGAGTTTACGGGGGGACGAAAGACAAATCGAGAAAGAGAGGCGACACAAATAGAGAGAGGCGATGCGGAAGCTAGAAAAACAGTAGATAGATATAAGTATTTTATGTGTTAAGCCGTAAGTATTGTTTGTGTTTAGGTGGT
Organism: Dermanyssus gallinae; assembly: GCA_003439945.1. NCBI lineage: Eukaryota > Metazoa > Arthropoda > Arachnida > Mesostigmata > Dermanyssidae > Dermanyssus > Dermanyssus gallinae. The sequence goes on along the minus strand of QVRM01002189.1, from coordinate 410,018 downwards.
AAGGGTATACAAAGTTGCATGCGGTGAGTGTGTGATATCATTTGTGCTTTTTAGCATGATAATGAAACTAGTCGGCCTCGCATATGTTCAACGCATCAGCCGAAGGTGGGTGCATCTCTCGTAGCGGCAGCGCATGCAGCATTATCAGCAAGGCAGCAGGGTGGCATAAACATTACTCATGGAATTTTGACGCGGCGTGACGCCGACAAACGAAATCCATCGACTAGCCGGCCAACACGGCCGCATGCGTTGTTAACGATAAAGCCATCATCACACCTCGCCATCATTGTACACCGTACATACGCCTACGTCCTCCCTCTTAACCAACCATGCGAAAAGCAGTACCGTGGACGTTAAATCTTGGCTGAGGGTCAGCCCGAAAAGTTCCCTCTGCTCCACCCAGCGGTGCAGCGACATAATCTATTCGATTCTATAAAATTCGAATCTAAAACAAGACCGTAGTTTCACCTTAGTACCATACAGCACCTTCTTACTTACATCACAGCTCAGTTGAGCCGGGGTGGGTAGCGAAGCACTCGGAAGTCAGAAAACGGTACAAATACGCTGGGCTGGAAACAAGATTTTATCTTTGTGCCTGATGATTCTTTAAAAGATTTGCGATAATACGTTCAGACCTCGCAGTTGTAACAGTTGTTTGACATGCAATAAAAGCAACATAACAATTATACAATATATACATATCCAATATATATATATATATATATATATATATATATATATATATTAGCATGCATATTACCGTAGTCGCGCGAATCGGCCGCCCGCAGAGTTGCAAGCTATTACATTAGTAGAAGGATAACTTAACTTGTTTGGCAAATATATCTACCGTTATGCCGTTTATTCTACACTTCGCGCATACATACGTACATACATATAATCCTCTTCATACGGCCATTTCATCACTAGTTTTTATACGTGTAACCGCGAATGTCCGTTTGTCAGCTAAACCCTGATGCGTGTTGCAACTAGTAAAAACAATTTGGCAAGACATGTATATATATATATATATATATATATATATATATATATATATATTCACGGCAAGTTCTGCAGTAGGTACACGCTCCCCGACGATAATGCATATATACATACGCGTTTCGAAAATTGGGCAAAATGACGTGAACCCGTCGGTGCCGCCGAACCGTAAGCTTGCACGTGCATACTCACACATCATTAAATAATGCTTGCATATGTGTGTGTGTGTGTGCTGGAGCAACGACATTCATACGCATGTATATATATATATATATATATATATATATATATGTGTAAGCGCACATGCACAAATAGTGTTAAATCAAATGGTATATGCGTATATAAATAATATAGCAACGAGCAATATAGCGCGATAGAAAGCGATTCGACTAACTATGTTGTTTCTTCCATTAGGGATTCTTTGGGATCTTCTTTTGTGACCACTCGATATTACAACTATGTTCGTATGAGCTACACATTTGCTTATATACATATATATATATATATATATATATATATATCCGGAGACCGCTACAAGACGCGCAACAAAGTTGTAGTACCGTGCCGTCAGCATTTTTTTAGATTCTAAAGCGTCACCGCATTGACAGCGTAAGTTGAGCAAAATGCTCCGTGAACCGCAAAGCAGACTGCAAGCGCAAAGCTGCTCGTTCAGGAGGATCATCAGTGGGCGCAGTCTACCAACAGCGTGTGTAACGCACCCTACAGGTCCTCAAATTCAACGGCGCTGTGACAAAACCTCCTACTTGAGATGCCGTAAAAGTACACACGTAACGCCGACACACGATATCAAATCAAATATCGAAATCACCCTTGCCCCCTTGCTATTGATTCTCATACAGTAATTCCAGACAAACGAAATCAATCGGTGGTCGCTTATTTATTTAGTATAACTCTGTATCTATCGTTTCTCAGCATTTGATGATGATTCGATGCCGACACCTAGCGCGCTCTCTCTCTCTCTCCACCTCTCGGCCACCAGCGGTACCAAAGTTTTCGGGCTGACCCTCAGCCAAGATTTAACGTCCACGGAACTGTTTTTCACATTGCTTCATAGACGGATCCCCATAAATACAAATGTGCAACGGTGGGGTTCGAACCCGCGCACCTATATGTCTCCTCCGGTTGCGAGGCGCAGACTTAAGCCACCACGCCACCGGGCTCGACACTAGCGGTACCAGGACGTGCGATACCAGAATGAGAGCGCGCTACATTCGTTGCCATGGCCTTAGAGCGTGCGTTAACAAGTAAACATAAGACGTCACACGCAAAACGATTAGTTCGATACACCGTATCGAGATAACGCAACAACTAATTATTTTAACAGCGTTTGGTCGATCGACGTACCGACGATTTTTAAAAAAAGTTTTATTTCTCGGTAAACAGCTCGTCATCGTCCGTTGTCGTCATCATCTTCATCATATCATCATCACCACCACATGCGCCACGTGATTCACCAGATTTCCAAAGTGACAAAATAAACATTCGCAAAAAGAAGGAAAAACACCACAACGCCGGCACCAACACAATCAACGAAGTCAACCGACGGCAAGCAGAACTATTGTCATAATCATTACGAATGCCGACAGTAATAAGCGCACTATTATTGTTATGATTATTATCATTGTTATTAGCCGTTGTTATTAGCAGATATGTTGCTAGCCTGCAGACGTCGTTGCGTAGGTCCGTCAAGGCGTATTCCTACATCGTTGGGCAGGGGCTGACCGCTTCATTTGCCACGGCTCGCGTGGCAGGAACGGTTGGAACAACGACTTTGGCGACAACAACAGAGACAGAAACAACAACAACAACGCGCGGAACAACAGAAAGTGCCGGCAACAAAAACAACAAGAACGACGACCACGACAACAACGGCGGAGATAACAACAATACGTTCAGCAACAATAGCAACAATAACTGCAGCAAGTACAGCAACCGTAACAACAACAACAACAACACAACAACAACAAGTCCAGCAAAAGTAATAATAACAGAAAACAGCAGATGCAAGAACAACAATAACGACAACAACAACAACAACTAAAATGGCATCGAAGGCGTGTGCCACCAGCCTCGACTTGACGAAGGCTTTCGACAAAAATCCTGTTCCCCTGCTGCTGCTGCTCGAGGCGAGCTTTTTCTGTATTCGCAATCTCGCTGAACTCTCTGGTCAAAAAGAAAGCTGACCAGAGAGCTATTAAGCGCGCTAACGCACTGACTGAACATGACTGCAAAGTCTAAAGCCGCCGCCGCAGACGCGGTTGGTGACAGATGATGCGTGTAAGATGAAGACCGCCACTTGTCGGGGCGAGAGAAACATCGAAAACGAAACAGTCACAAACCGCAGTAGTTGCTGTTTATGGCGTTGGTGGAACCAATGAACTGGCCAATAAATAGAACGTCAGACATTGGCAAACCGACAGGCCGAGACACACAGATCGACTGGCAAGGTATACTATACATGCGCACTTACGTGGGTAGTGTAACCAAGATAAACAAGGTTAAAATCTAACCTAAACTAACTAGAAACTAACAAACTTGTCACCAACCAATTCTAGTCGGTAGACAATGACGTCCACGACGAATTCGACACACAACGATGGCAATGATGACACTGATGATGATTACACTACGGCGACTACCCCCAACGATGTCGTAATCACAACCTCACCGCCATCATCACCTCCCCCAACAACAACAGCATCATCGTCATCACAATGTGTGTACCGGTGGAATGGGTGATGTAGTAACCCCCATTACATGACAAACAGTTCAATCAATAACGACATAATAGTGGCGACAAAATAATAATAATAATAATAATAATAATAATAATTATTATTATTATTATTATTATTATTATTATTATTGCAGTGACAGTGCGCTAAAACCACAACAATAACAAGAGTGATATCAATGTTAGCAGCACAGCAATCAAGAAATAGTCAGTAGCAGCTATTCGACGATGAACATGAAAAAAATACAGACAAGAAAACAGACGAGAAACTAACAACAACGACGAGAGCAACAACAAAGAGAGCAGCAGTAACAACAACCACAACCCCAACATGCACAAGAACTAAAATGTATGCCAAATCAGATTTGTTAGGAACACTCTTTGATCTCATCATGCAAAGAGCACTTTTGATATCAACATTCTCTGAAGGACGGCTTAGAAGCTTCACTAAGGCCATTACTCGGTGTTGCAATGCCTTAGTAAATATACTATAGAGTAAGTAAAATATGAAAAGTATATTTATATTTCAAGAAAAACTAAAACTGTTGCATCATGCCGCATTGATGATGTCTGTAAACACACAGCCCTTAAAATGAGAATACAGGTCCGACTATTATGACACGGAGCGATAATAATATTGAGAACGCTTAAAAACAGCATCGTGTGACTGAGCCGGCAACAGCCATACCAGCCTCGATTTTTTTAAGCTATACATGCTACGCTTATTTAGCAGACACTAATCTATTCGGTATACGGCACGAAATAATCTATACGGTATACGATACTAAACAAATCTATACTATACTGTACCGTTACACACTTGACAAATATGTATGCTTGAGAGAGACATGCAGTAGTACTAGTAGTAGAAGTCGTAATAAAATATCGAGAAAATAATAACAGCAGCAACAACAACGACATTAATAATAGGAATGAAGCCACCTTACCGAGCAAGGTGGCTTAGTGGCAAAGCCTTTGCCTTGCATTTGGGAGGACCGGGTTCGAGACCCAAACCGGCCACTCTTAAATTGGTTTGCATGGTTTCCAATTTAGACAGGTAAATGCCGGAGTGGAGTAACTTAGCCATGACATGAAAATCCGTACACGAGCAATTGCCTTACGGGAAATCTAAAAAAAAAAAAAAATTTAAATAATAGGAATGACAATAATAATAATAATAATATTAGTTAATAGTCTTCATATCGGCATGTCACGTATAGGAAAATAGCGAGGTTGTGGCTCGTCATACCAACGATGACGTTTTCAACATTACAAATGAAGCGATACAGGCTCTTCTTGCTTGCGAATCAAATAGCAACTTGTGCCGATTACCTTTCTGTCGATGTCAAACGTCGTATATATGTATATATATGTATATGTACATATATGTATATATACATATATATATATATATATATATATATATATATATATATATATATATATATATATGCTTAGCTTTATTAACCGATGGTTGGTTTACATATTGCGCGTAGAGTGAAAAAGGTCTTTCGGTGTCAAACAGCTATCATCTCGCACGCAGCCGCGCGAACGAATCGTCGCCGTCGCCAGAGAATAGGAAAAGGGGAACTGATGTATCCCGTCCAGACACACACAAATGTCATGTTGTACCCATAAAAATGCATCTATCTCTCTCTCTCTATCTATCTGCCTGTCTATTTATCTATTTCTCTATCTGTCCATCAATCTACATGGGTCGAGTATAAGGTCATAACCGGCAAGAAAAGTGCGTCGTCTAATCGCGCCTGCTGAGGTCATTCTTATAATAACGAGACTCGAAATGTTGTGGTGGTGCTCGATTACTCTACCTACTTACTACGATTACGACTACCACTACTATATTCGTAGCTCAACGGCCACTGAACCTGATCCTCCGTCCCTCCGACCGTTTGCTCGTGTCTGTCGCATCTCTTGCCTTAGTATGGATCAACATCATATACCCATATCATGATAGATTGGAAGAACATGAAAGAAAAACGATGCCATGCGATGATAAGACACTTGCCTGATATTAAAGACACACACACACACGGCCATGTTTGCGAATTTGTCGCGCACACGCATCGGGAAGTGTACATAACAATACTATATATGCATACATATATATATATATATATATATATATATATATATATATATGTATATATATATATATATGTATATATATATATATATATATATATATATATATATCTATATATATATATATATATATATGTATACATATATATATATATATATATATATCCGAGTATTAGAGAGGCTCCTTATTATTATTATTATTATTCAGATTTATTCGCCAGTGATTGATAGGAAGAACACTATATATGTATATATCCGGACATGTTAATTTATCTAGGGTTTCCCTAACAGTCCTTGTGGCAGCATGGCCGCTGACACTCAGCGGTATGGTTAATCATCTATTCTTAATGAGCATCGCTCAAAGAAAACTCGATCAACAACAGGGGTCGAACCGGGGACCAGTAGATGACAATCATGACTAGCGCACTAGTCCCCTCTGCCAACGATAGGCCGACACAGAGCTATGAGCTTTTTGATAGGCTGCAGTTTGTTTGACATACCCATCTCGCCCTCTCATGCTCGGTTTCGATCGTCGGCTGTGTTTGTTACCGCAGAGGACTACAGAGCTACTAAGGATAGCAAAAGTAGCAACAACGACAAACATTACATTGAAAGCAACAATACCGACAACAACAACAACAACATTAACAACAAAGACGTGGAATCAAAGAACTCCTAGATAACAACATTAACGACACAGTGACACAACAACGACGACATAGTCGTGACAAGAACAGCAGCAAATGCTACCACACCGCGTATGCTACGAAGCCGTGACAAGATGAGCTTAAATGAGCAAACAATCGCTGATGGCATTTTTGCTTTTTCTGCGACTACGGCTTTCTCTCTCTCTCTCTCTCTCGCTCCCTTTCCCCCCCCCCCCTTTCAACCTTGTCACAATATGTTGTTGCTGCTTTTGCTTGTTAATGTTGTTATTACTGCTGCTGCTACTGCATATTGAACAAAGTCACCTGAACCACCGCTTAACCCGTGACTAGTGGCTTACGGCGACTGAACGGGGTCGTCGCCGTGTCATTATCTTCTGTTTGTTGTCGTTGCCATGTATTTGTTGTTGTTGTTGTCGTCGTCGTCGTCGTAATATTGGCGGTCGTCGTCGATGATGTTCTTCTTTACTGTTACTGTCTCAAAACTTCAATATATTGTTGGAAGGTACTGTTGGTGCTGTTCATAGAGTTTGTGTTGTTGTCGTTGGCGCGTATTGATGCTATTTCGATAGTCATAGTTATTGTTGTCGCCGCTATTTATTGTCGTGACGACTCTTTACTAGAAGTTGTAGTGGCTCAATAGGATTATAGTTCAGAAACGCCTTTGGTTTGGAAGCTCAGGGAGATGTATGTATGTATATATATATATATATACATATATAAATATATATATGTATATATATATATATATATATGTATATATATATATATATATATATATATATATGTATATATATATATAATCGCGTTTCTCGATATTTTTGAGCTCAACCTCGATAGCTTCAAGCTCCGATTTGGTTAAATTCAATTTTAATTTTCATAGGGATGAAGATATATATAGCAAGATGGCTTAGCAGCAAAGTCTTTGCCTTGCATTCGGGAACCCTGTGTTCGAGACCCAGACCGGCCACTATTACATTGGTTTTCATGGTTCGCAATTTAGACAAGGTGAATGCCGGAGGACTAAAAAATCGGCCAGGACATGAAAACCGTACGGGGGCATTAGCCGTATGGAACAACTTAAAAAAAAAAAATATATATATATATATATATATATATATATTATGTTAGCATTTTGGAATGGACAATTGTCTCCGCGCGAACGTGTGGTCACAGGTTCTCTAACCCAAGGTTAACCCAGTTTAACAATGTACCACGAACAGACGCTGCATTTCCTCGTTGAATGTCGAGCAACAGACTCTGACGCAAGAATTCGAATGCTCTCGAGTCTCCCGTCGAAAGATTAAGGCTTCTATCTACGTGCTGAGTAAATTATTATAATTAATATCATCGCCACTATAAAAGCCATTGTCATCGGCGACTGTGCGAATATATATATATACGTTATCATCGAACATAACACGATTTTTTAACTTTAAAATCAATCTAAAATACGAGATACTGAACGAGTTAACCCATTTCATCTATTCCAAAAACGCTCTCCATTGTTAGCAATACAAACCTTCCCCAATTCTGCACCAGACTCTCGATTCCCCTCCTGGCAAAGACATCTGGTTTCTGTATCTCGAGGAATGTTCCCACGTGTGTTTTTACTACATCTGGTGAAGTGATGTGAAGTGAAGTGAAAAAATAGTTCGGCGGACATCTGAATAGGTGGATGTCCGTTGAGTTCAGTGGATGCGGTAAATTTCCCAATCGAAACTTGCTATCATGCAGAGGTTGGGATAGATAGCGCTCTTTTAGTGCACGAGACTGTGTCTCTTCCCTTGGAGGGCGCTAAAAACTCGAGGTGATACGGTAGACACGTCGTTTGGCCACTAAGAAGAAACTCGTGCCGGACGATGCCATAGCTATCCCACAGAGAAAAACAGTCTTACACGACTATGCTAGTGTCTTTGGCGTCCTCTGGGGAAGTTGACCTGGTGCGCACCAGGATTTTCATTTTTTCACAATATCGTAAAAAATCCAGTTTTCGTCACATAAAAACGTCACGATGCAAGAACGGACACTTTGTGTAGCTGGCAAACCAAAAAGAAGAGCATTTTGTTAGGCGCTCCACTTTGTTGTCTCTTAAAAACGCAAAAAGTGGCATGTGGTCGAGCGAATAATATATATATCACTATGCACCTCCTTCAATTTCCAAACTAAAGGCGTTTCCATCGAGTTCGACCACCACGACTTCTATTAGAAGTCAACACAACTATAAGAGAGGCAGCAACAATTAATATCAGAATACGATCAATAGGTGCCAAAAACAGCAACACGAACTATATATTTATATATATGTTCTGGGTTTTGTTCTTAAATTAACATTTTCCTGTTAATCCTGTACGATGTCATCGCTGCATCACACCGGGAAAAAAAACCTTTTGGAAATATTAGTATAATCTATGCAATATTAACAATTGGTATTTTAGGATTTATTGATTGGGCCCATCATATATTTAGAATTGGACTTGAAGATAATTATTTTTATTGTAATGATTCTAATATTTTTATTATAAAATTTTAAGTTATTTAAGATAGATTTTATAACGTTTTGAAAAACTGTTTTGTAAAGTTGTTCTTTAAGAGGAAACAACTTTGTCTTATATATAAACTTAAGTTGGATGCAAATGTCGGATGTGCATATCCAATTGGCTGAAAACGTCATGTCGCGATTTTGCAGAAAACTAGCGCTGGCCAGCCTGAATCCGCATCTAGCGTCGAATCAAGTTGCTCCGTTCTCTACTGACAAAAAACTCTTGGCTCAATCAGATGACACTACATGAACACGAACACGGGCTCGAGAAATATATCCACGGCGATTCGGGCGACTGAAGTGTTCCGATTCAGCCCCGACATCAAATCGGCAAAATCCTGCACTCTGAGTTCGACTACCGAGACTAGACGTTTCGTTATCACATACGGCGCCGCCTTCATATCGTAATCAGGATAGCCTTTGTGCGTATAACCACTCTAGTTTTGGTCGTGGCAATAATAATAATAATAATAAAATATTGTAGCCATAGGTGGCTGTAATAATACCCGTAATCTCGCCCACTACCGTCGCCGACCTATAGCACGTGCTCTGTAAACAGATGCTGCTGCTGTTGCCTTTGTCGGCCGCAGCCACAACAATAATAACAACAACCAGAGCAGTAGCAGCAGCAACAACAACAACAACAACAACTAGAGCAACATAGAGAACAACACGTCACCGCGCCGTTGCGATGAGCAGTGCAGCGCGGTGCAACGCCTAAGGCAGCAAGCGTGACTGGTTGTCCATCATTAAACATCAGTGACAACAATGTTAGAGGTAGAAGTTAGGCAGGTGGCTGATGAGGAGCGATGCGTAACCCCAGACAAGAACAATAACAACAACAACAACAACAGCAGCAACAACAACAACTAACTGGTGTCCGGAAGATCTTCCAAACGTCATCATTCTGTATTATGATTAGTAAATGCTGCTACTTCTGCAAAATGTTATGCTGCAATAGCCACTCCATCTGATGTTAAAATAAATAGCAGCAGCAACAACAACAACAACAACAGCAGCAACAACCACAACAACAAGAAAAATCACAACAACAGCAACAACAACAACAACAACAGAGATTATGATGACTGCCCGATGTTACGCGTCCAACGACAGTGACGACATTTGGGCGGCGAAAAGAACTCGGTTCCGCCCGGATCGGCAAGACGACCCGGTTAGTTCAGTTCTCTGCGCCGGTTCCACGATTCGAATTCTTCACTCACTGACTGACAAACAGACAGACAGAAGACTGCTTCACCAGAAGACGTCAGCCATTTGCCGCAGCTGCTGCTGCTGCTGCAGTTGGCGCAGTCAGTTCCAAGTGCTACTGTTGTTGTTGTGGTTGATGTTGTTGTGGTTGATGTTGTTGTTGTTGCTGCTGCTTCTGTCTGCTATTGCTCGCCTGTACAGCGACTGTTACTTATCGTGGCCGTCGTTCTCGCCGCTGTATGTGTAATCTACGACAACAACAACAGCAACAACCAGAATACCAACAACAATAACAACAAAACCACAACAACAACAACCAGTGGTCCATCCTGGTTGCATGGCCAACAAGCAGCCTGTATCGGCCAAGTTGGTCGGTTGGTGACGCCGGCATCGTTTAAATGGAGCCGCCGCCACTACTGGTGCGGCTGCTGGGTGTTGTTATTGTTGTTGTTGCGCTGTTGCTGTTGTTGTTACGCTGTTATTGTTGTTGTTGTTATGCTGTTATTGTTGTTGCTGCGTTGTTGTTGTCGTCGTCGTAGCGGCTGTCGTCTTCGCCGCCGTCTTTGTATGATTGTCAAAGGGCACTTTCTGGAAAACGAACAACGCCAATGTGGTCCAACAAAAGATTCGGCACGTCACGCCGCGAGACGCACACCCAGACACCATACACATACGTCTACACACATAGCCATAGCCATAGCGACAGCCACCACCCCCAACCGCGCGACCACCTCGCGACATAGACCTCCACTGCTGCTCACCGAAAGGTACGAAAAAGAAACACCGACCGGTTAGTGCCGAGCCATCGTGCCAAACATCCAGCGTGCCTCCTCGCCCCGCAACGGCACTCGCAACGCTCAGCGTCAGCCGTGACCAAGGTTAGGTGTGAGGCAACAGAAGTCGCCGACATGCGGAAGCGTGTTACCGACATGACATTATAGACAAACCTATTCACAAAAAGATATAGAGAAAGAGAGAGACCAGCAACGAAGACAACGAATTGCCATGCTAATAGTAGTAGTAAAGTAAAGTAGATGACTGAATGAATAAAACAAAAAAAAAGAACCCCTCTCAACATGGCAACACAACAGCCCTCGTTCGAGGAAATCACAGTATCTATCTCTATGTGGCGCAACACAGCAGCGACAGCAGTAGCAGCGGGTCACTGAGCTTAGATGATAACGGATCCCAGTTTGGGTTATGGCCTAATCATCTTCTTCTAATCATATCAATACCAAGTAATGCAACTTTTAAACATACGGTGGCACATAATAATGCCACGCTTTGCAAATATATATATATATATATATATATATATATATATATATATATATATATATATATATAAATAAATAGGGACGAATACGGTGTATGTGAAGTGCAGGACACACAATCACATCTCAAGTGGCACCTCACTGAAGCATTCGACGCTCCGGACAGCCACTCGACGATCAGCGCCCGAACACTTCATTAGCAGCGCAACGGTCTCATCGCTTATAGGCTAAACGGGCAGTGGCCAACAAGAAAACGCCCCACAGCCTGAAGACAGTGAAGCGCAGATGGGGATCCCCAAAAGCCCACATATATTCTTCACGTAAGCTCTCTCACCTGGTGTAAAATGAACGAGTTACATAAAATTAGGGAAAAGCTAATATCATGTACAAAAATAGGTGAATGCATCGTGCTCATAATAACACTAATAATAATAATAAACATTTATAAACTGGTATCGAGGATTCCAGCATGATGTCTATCTACCCTTTGTTCACCAGCAGGTAAGTAAGTATTTCCAACTAGTTGTCAAAACAAAAATTACCCCGTATTACATTCAAGCCGCAAATACGCTAGACTGCTAATACGCGACTAGTATAACAATAATAATAGAATTATTAAAATTATTAAAATTGCAATTCAAGTACGATTATACACTACACAACAACGATAAGATAGACAGATACGCCGACAAACAGACCGACACAACAAGGCAAAAACGGAAAACGTCATTACGGTAACAAAACAGAGAGAAGTAGCTAAGATGAAACAGCTGAAGAAAAAGCTGACGTAGAAAAAGAAAGCTACGACAAAGATTCTTCGTACTGAGTGGTCGGCAGACACATCGGTCGATCGATGGTACCAAACAGAATATGAAACAAGGCACCAAACGAACTGCGGACGTCGACAACGACGACAACAACAACAACAACAACACTCCCTTTGGACCCTACCTACAGAAAGTCGACAAAGCATGGCAAGAAAAAAAAAAGTAGAATAAACACAACACAACAGCAGCAGCAGCATCACCGCGACCCACAATGTGTGTAGACGTACGAGGCGACCATTGAGGCAAACTTAGTCGGATGTGGCGGCGGCTGTTGGCCGACGCATAGGAGACGTGCACGCACACTTCGGCCAGAAAAATAAAGCGGTTCCCTTTAATTCAGCCCCCAGTCATAGAGACGGATATACAACTAGATACATCATGCACGTAGACCGACGTTGTCCTCAATGAAGGTTACGACAGGATACCGACAACTACAACAACGACGACGACCACGATGATGACGACGGCGGTCGTGGCGGTTACAGGATAAAGAAAAATAAGATGAAAACGTAGAAAAGGAGGGTGTGGACAGCAGCTTTGTGGACAGAGTTGTTGAGTCGTCGTCGTCGAGTTTTGGCAACCGCCCATGCTAAGCGCTAGGGCGGTCACCATACGTAATATTATTATTCTTTATATTATGTTCGCTATAGAAGCTCTGCGTCGATTGGCGTTATGTTTCCTTGTGTATTTTCCTCGGTTTCCCTCCCCCCCCCTTCTCTCTCTCTCTCTCTCTCGCGTGCGCGCACTGTCTTTCCCCTCTCGGCGCTGATCTTCTCTGTCAATAACTTCCTCCGACAATTCAACAGTTCATATGCAGAATGTATGCGGCATGCTGACACAGCAGATGCGGCGGCAGCAGCAGCAGACCCCGCAAGACTTACATTTAAATTGTACTGTTGTGACGTGTTGTTGTTGTTGTTAGAAAGCAAACGCTTTATTTGAATCTCGGCTTTGACGCCATTCAACGGTCGTCGATGTCAAAACGTCCGGATGAACAAACGAACCGGGGTCGAGCGGAGCAAACATAGTATGCGAGGCACTAGGAAGAACTAATAGAGACGGAGTGGTCTTTTTCATACATCGTCGTCCAAATAGTCAGACAGCAAACAGTGTTGTCGAACTAGAAATGTATGGAAAACATGACAATCGAATTCGATCGGCACAGACACAGATAGATTTGGCATAAGCCGTCCTTAGTCTTCTTCTTGTTTTGCTTTTTCTTCTCTCTAGACACGAACAGATCGTAGATACCAGCCTGAACAGCAGACGAATGAGAGCATTAGTATATCTTTCGATTCAACCATATTTTGACGGGAGCCTCCAATGCAGTCTATGTTGGAAATGCGCATTTTGTGCATAGACACTTGCACATAGTAATACCAGTGCTTAAAAAGAACAGTTGAAAAAAGAAAAAATATTAAAAAAAACAAAAATAAATGATATTACAATAATACGTCTTTATTACCTTCACTAAGGGGACGTGTATGCATAGAAGGCACAAATTGCGTTAGTTTGCACCCACTAAGCTATCCGCCCATACACAGACAGAATACTGATAACTGACACAGCTTGGAGTAGAATCTCAGATTATTTAATAAATCGCAAACGCTTTAAGAGGTTTGAATGTATGTGTTCCCTCAAGGAATTTCAGACGATTTCCTCAGCTGCTCCCAGATTGACGGCAGTCCCTTAATTGAAAAAGGACAAGGGACTCATATGGGTGACTTTTTTTTTATAGACGTAAAGATCGAGTGTTCTATAACAATAATAATGATAATAGTAAAAACACCTGTAATTCCCGTCGTTGATCGTAGTCGGTTCAGAGTTCACTACTCCCTTACTCAAATGGAAAATGTCCATAGGATGGAATTACAGAAAAAAAAATCGATAAGGCAGAAGAAGCACGTGTACTCTATCTACTGTAGTAGAACTAAGAAGAACTACGACAACCGTCCCTGTCGAGGACAACAGCCTATCGCCATGAGCCAATCTAAACTTGAATAGAGCTATATAGGTTCTGTCTTACCTTTCCTTTCTTACCTATAACCTTCTTCAAGGCAGCCGGGCGAGTAACGACCGCTCCTGCGCGTTGTAGTCAATGCCCCTAGAACGAGCCTGTTTTGCAATATAAAGCACCTAGCAAGCAAGTTGTCACTGGTGAAAACGAATGCACAGCACTGGATTCACTTCAAATAAACAGCCTTCTCGTCTCTACTCTTCAAGTTCGACAAATATGGCTGAGTAGCGCAGAAGGCTGCACAACTTAGCAACAAATATTCAGTTGGGCAGTCGAGAATCGCTACATGGACTTCTGGCTACCCGCATAAACAAAGGTCAGCCAGCGCCAAAATTGGCCCTCGCATAAATGTTATATGCATTGGGCTGAACTGCAAAGCAAAACTTCTCAAAAAGTCGATCATCCATTCATTCTAGTGCATTGGGTCGCAATGGTGCGGCGTTCGATTATTTTGCCTTTGAAAACCGCGCTTTTAACTCTCAGCGCACAAAGTACTGTGTTGCACCGTATTGTGTACGTACCATTGTAAAGAATGCGTACGAAAAGTGCTGCTTGAGAGGTTTCTTAACGCTGGCAGACAGAATATTGCGTGCAGCAGCGGTGGTTCGCTTTCGAGTTGCCTCGCCAACGGAGTCGCCATGTCGATGGAAGACCAACTGTGTTTCATTACCCACTGATGGTTCCATGTTCTTGACACACACACCCACAACAATTGGGCCACAACATCGACTACTATTGTTATTCTATTATTAAAGTATTCATTTTTTTGTCGACAAAGAGCATACCTCCCCCCCCTCCCGTGTGTAGCGGTGAACCAGGCGTCGAAGACATGAAGACATATAATATATCCTAAAAAATGCGTATGCCATTTTAGGGTTGCGCACATTGTTGTCCCGTGGGCCTTGCAACGCTGATGTCCGCGGTTCTAAAAAAAAACATGTTCCTTCGACGTAGAAGCGACGACGCTAGAACAACAAATAAACTAGATTGTGGTTACTGTTGTTTCTGCCGCGATTCTAAGTGCGATTGTTTCGTAAAAAAAATTACAAAAAATCAACAATTGTTTGGAAGACATTGTTGACATGACCGGTGACGTTCCCCCCCCTCCTCTGTCCGAAGTCCAACGGCTTTCAATGTTATTCATCGCTTCGACACCTCACGTCGCTTCTGTCACTCAACAAGTGACGAAGTAACGGAGTGGCCTTAAGGCAACACCACCGCCAACATTAGTCCCGGTCCCGGACAAGCACCGAAGCGATCGGGCAGCGCATAATAATAATAATAATAATAATAATAATCGTAAACGTATTTATATTCATTAAATTTCCTCTTTTCACGTATACATGTGTGTGAAAACGTTCGTTATATCGGCTTGTTCGCTTGTTTCGCAATGTGTCTATCATAGGATGCATTGTCATACATACATACATGCATGCCCAATGTCACCCCATCGTGTTCGCTGCAGCGACAAAAATCGTTCAGGTAGCTTGGAAGTATCCTAAATGGCGGGCAAGCGGTCACCCCCCAGAGGAGGAAAAGGAGGAGAACCCCCCGACATATGGAGTGAGAGCTCTAAGACGGCCGGCTACAAATGATAAATGGCATGTGGTGACGACGATCATGTTCGTCAGGGTCTAAAAATAGGCGTCTAGAACGCCGGCAAAGACATGCAGCCAAACACGGGCTCTGAGAAATGCTGCTACTACTGGTCACCTGATAGCATCGGAATTCCAACACAAGCAACTATCTAACGGTGTGGATGGAGTACGTTGGAACGCAGTACATCGACCATACTAGTAAGTAAATTGGACTCAAGATGGCCACCCACGCACCACGGGCCTCTTTAACCACGACACAACGTCTGCAAAAGCGTGCGACAACGACTAAAAGAAGCCTCATAGCGCGTATGAACCGAACAGCAGCACAACGCGCAGGGAAAACGCGGGCATCTGCGGCAACAATTCCGATAGACCGCTTCTGGCTCGCTTGCTCGGACGGGCTAAAGTAGTGTTGCCCAGCTGACTGCAGAAAAAGAACTCATGTAGACCCAACTGAACTGATTGAAGTGTTCTGCAGGACGAAACGTTAGAGCACGTTGGCCCGGAATGCACCACGTCCTAACTAAATGATCACAACTTTGTCCGACCTCGATTAGACCTCACTTAGAACAGTCGTCCTCGACGACCCCGCTCGGAGGAGACGAACAGAGCCCCGGCTGCTGGAACTGTCCACAGAGATTACACCCTACATTAGATGGTGGCGTGGTGCGCGTCACGATCTGCTGACGCGATGGAAACTGGCCCGAGAGCGTAGAGGTTAGTATAGACGTATACCTTACCGACATAAATGCTGCATAGATATATACATACATACGCAGGCGCGTACATATATAGTGCGACAATGTTAGTCTTGTTGCTATGCCGGCCGGTTGGTCAGTCAGCCAGCCAGTATGTCTCTGTTGATCGTATCCTGCTAGCGGTGTTGGTTACGTTGGCAAGTTTATTTTGTCAGTTCGTTGGCGGCCTGTCTAGCAGTTGTCCTGTCGAATCATTCAGAAGCATATGATGAATTCATTATCTGGTTGCTGAAACACCTAGTCTATTCGAGCTAATTAGTTGGTAGCCCGCGGCATATAGCCTATCAAAAACAAAAAAATAGTACCATAGTGGTAGCAGCACCAAACATAGTTTTGATTGTAGATGAAGAACTAGTTTTACTAACAGGAGCAATAGTCGTGGTTGTCGTCGTCGTCGTCGTTGTTGTTTTTGTCGTCGTTGTTGTTGTGTTTGTTATTGTTGCTGTTGTTGTTGTCGTCGTCGTCGTCATCGTCGTTGCCAGAACAAGCCAAGTGCAATGAACGAAGAAATAATCATCATTCGCTTGCGAATCTTTCCGCCGCAGCCAAACGACGACCAGATCGGAACTGGGCGATGATGATAAAGCGACGCACGGAGCAGACGTCGGCCCGGCAGAAGAGTGTCTCTGTCGTCGTCCATTACAGCGCCGGTTGGGCGGTCGGACGGACGGGCGAACGGACGCACAGCGCAGCCTTTGCTTGCTTGTCGCCTCCGGAATTTGGCCCAGTTATTTATTCGGGTGGCGTTGATAACGTTATAGGCGGTGTCTGCCGGCCGCCCAGAATAATAGTAATAATAACAGACACAACACTAGGTACAACAATAGTACGGATCATATTAGCAGTATATATATATATATATATATATATATATATATATATAGTCCCCTAAAACCAAGCTTAAGTAGAAATAAGTTGAAAGTTTTATTTTGCACTACTGCAGCAACAAGTAGTTCGCCGCTAATGCGTGCGGAACAAATTTAGCTGAATAAGAAGAAATTATTATTATTATCGCAACCATGTGATATTGCCCATACGAAGTCTGAATATGATACATTATTTCAAGTTTATTCGCTATGAATATGTAATATTGTGCAATCGTTCAAATATCATTGTGTAGACTAACAATATCGTTGACACTTGACTGTAGCGATGATGTTTCGATAAACGAGCAGTTGAATACGTGGTAACGTCCGGTATTGTACTCTCCACAATATATACATACGCACTCGTCAATTTCAAAACAATATCCATTCAAGCATATGAGGTGGTGGTCACCATGCATGCCATGTTGTTCGGCAAATGATAGATCTATTTCTCTGTGATGACAATGTCCATCTATCGCTGCAAAAACTAGGCCCCTCGACATAGAGGCCCATTACAAATGCCATGTTGCCATTTTCTTTAAGCCGATGCGTTCTTTGGCAAGCCCAAAGTGCGCTTTACGAAGTAAGATTTTGTCTTATCCATATTTTTAAGGCCTGTCATTGTAATATACGGGGCAATGGCGTCAACGTAGTAGTCTTACTATAGGAACAATTTTTATTCTAGATAAGTTTAGCGCAATTTTTAGTTCTATGTCAGTAACACCACCCATTAAAATCATGGCCGTGGTGGCTTTGCTGCGCATTTCTTGTATATGTGTGCTGAATGACAGCCGGGGAGAAGGGGGGGGGGGTAATTTTTATTCCTAGATAGTTGTTGATGAGTTCAATATTTACTCCCCCAATCTTGATGCACCGGTAGTCTGCGGTGTATGTATGATCCGCCTCGACTAAATCGTAGTCCTTTTGTTTCGGCGATCTTGACTGTCAGTTGATTTTCTTGGCACAAATCTGAGGCTTCCCGCCGATAAAATTGCAGGTGGCTTTGTATCTTTGCAAGAACTTCTAAGTCGTCCTCGAACTATTTGAAACTACTAGGCACGAGCATCGCTTTTACATTTCTGAGGGCATTTGCCAAACCAGCTATATAAATATGAAAAGGGGCGGTCTTGCGGAGTCATCCTGAACGACTGCAGTTTGCTGTGCTACTGGCCTGTTGACATAATAAGCCCTGTTTTCGCTACTTATTCACTTCAAATAATACGGTAGTTTCCTCTAAAGAAAATCGAGTTCAAACAACTTCATTGAGTTTTTCCCCACGCTGCTGTAGTTGCTTTACAAATATCAAGGAGCAATGTGTTTAGAAATCTCTTTTCCCTTGCTGATTATTTCATTGTGCTACGATATTTGAGGTTTCACTTGTCGTAAAAAACGGTCTAGAGGCTACGCTGTTGCTCGCCGACTGTCGCTGGCTGTTAAGCCAGTAACTAAGTACTGTTATTAACCTTAAGTAGTAACCTTATGTATAGCCTTCATTGTGCAATATCGTTAAGCTGTTATGAACCCTTTCTCAGTTGTAGCTTAAGCTTTGCAAGAACTGCCAGCAGTTTCGTTTATTAATTTAGGTCAGTTTAAACTGAATAAAAAGTTGAATAGTGGTGTTAATCGATATGTATATGTATATATACACATATACATATCGACATGCATATGTATATATATATATATATATATATGCGTATGTACAAACACCTTACAGAATCCATAATGACGTGTACATGTGCATATGCGCCTGTGTCGGGGTGTCACCGATGTAGCGGCAGCGTAGCTAACTACGTATCGACGTCAAGCGATGCAGGTAGGTTATTTGAAGAAGAAAAAAAAAAAGAAACACGCTGTTGTTTCTTGCCACAGAGATACCACGACGGCTAGTCAAATTCAAAACAGGAAAACTGCTATATATATGCTTTAGCAATTATCTATGCATCTATAAAGAGGGAAGTAGTAGCGGGCAGAAGGGGGGGGAGGGGGGAGAGACAGCTGAGCACATGACGACGAAGCGCACGGCGCTCACGACAGTTTTCTGCCGTCGGCATTTTGTCGGATGGCCGACCGCTCAACGACAATATTTGCCTCCTCAAATCGATTGCTCCATCATCTCTTTCCTTTTTGTCCTGCCCTCTCCCCCGCAGATAATTGCCGGGTAATGTCATGTGACTGGCGTTCTAACTAGGTACCAGGTGAATGGGTGCTAGAGACAACGGCAACAATCAGCAACAACAACAACAACAGCAACAACAACGATGACAAAAACAGCAGAAACAACAACAAGTGCTACTATTAGGACAAACTTCTGCAACGACGGCTACTAATACCACTGATATATCTGCTGATGGTGGTGGTGTTGTTTTATTGCTGGTCGTGCTACTGTCGCTTCGATTTGTACTCATATTATTTCTATGTCTACTATGGCTCTAGCTGCTTCCGCTGCTGCTGCTAAGTTACCACTTCCACATACACTACTCTGCTACTCGCTGGCCTATTGATGACGGCTGAGCAGCAGACGACACACAGAACAGAACAGAAAAACAACGACAAAGTCAATCAGTCAGTCAGGCCGCTGCTGCTTGGTCGTCGTCGTCGTCGTCGTCGACAACAACAACAACAACAACAACAACAACAACAACAACAACAACGACGACGACGACGACGGCAACAACAACGACGTCCGAGAGCGTTCGGAGGGCCGGCGCGCGCTCTCGGACGTCGCTCACCATTGAGGAAAATCTCTATCTGTCACAGCTTTCCGTTGCAGCCGCTACCCACCAACGCCAACGCTGCTGTGGCCGCTGCAGCCTTCCTTGCGGGCTCTGGCACAACAACAGCAGCAGCAGCAGCAACAACAACAACAGCAACAGCAGTAGCAACAAAGCAGCAACAAAATCAACAAGAACAACATGACTTGCACCGCCACAATCCCGTCGCGGGTTGACTCCGATGCTGTCCATTCTGCTGCTTCTGCATCATATGTTCTCCTTCTGCCGTTGCTTGAAGCTGCCGCCGGAGACAATGATAACGCCAACCTTACAGAAGACTGACCGCTACTGACTCAATCAATAACATATCGCGTCGTACATAGCATATTTACACGAACATGTGTCTGTCTCTCTCTCTCTCTATATATATATATATATATATATATATATATATAATATATAAAAAATACAGACACATGTATATATATAGACATTTCCAGATGTGTTGACACGACAACGACAACCAGCCGCATGCATCGCATTATGTTCAATAGCTAGCAACATTGTGTATACAAGGCCGCCACCACCACGTCTGCTATTCGATGGCTGGCTGGTGTTGCAGCTTACGCTAGGCTGTTTAAGAGACGGTGTTAGCAAGCCGAGGGATGGCAGGGAAACTCACCATCAAACTAACAAACCGTTTGTTGCTGCTGCTGTTAGTAAAGGTGTGCAATGCGTCGATGGATGGGGCATTTACGACAAGGTTTCTCTCGACCAGGTAGAGCGGTGCGGCTACGCCAACCTCACGTCAACGCCGTCAGGTTGGCGTGGATTCGCATTCGTCATCGCACCGATTAAAATGGCGCCTCACGCATATGTATATATATATCTACGAATAGTTATGTATATATATATCCAGCTACGAATAGTTATGTATATGTATATCCAGCTACGAATAGTTATGCATATGTATATCTATCTACGAATCGTTATGTACATGTATATCTATCTGCGAATAATTATGTATGTATATATATCTAATTTCGAGATTGCAGACTGAACCAAAAATGACTGATTCGAATCGAGTATCTATCTGCCTTTCCTCCTTCATTGCCGAGTGCGCCTGGAGAGATACATCGAGAAAGCGACGAACTACTAGCCTCGAACTCAGCGACCCTGAATCATGAAACTGTGCTTGTTATTACGACTTCCCTTCTAGACGTAGTGAATCCGGAGTGACAACACAATACGTATAATGTCGACAATAACGACAAAAAAAACAAGATAAAAGACACAACAACAGCAACAACGACGACGCCTACAACAACAAAAATGACTGCAAAAATCGGAACAGCAACAACAACTGTGGAAACGACAGCAACAACTATAAGTACGACAACTTCGCGTCGCTATTGCGTTCGTAGAGTTCTGGTGTTTCATACTCGGTATCATAGGTCGACTAGACGTTACTAGCCCATTGATAGAGTTTCTCTTGGGTTGTTTTTGTCTCTCTCGTTCTCTCTCTCTCCCTCGCTTTGTCTGCGCGGCGCTGGGAAAGGAGGACGAGCGGCGTATTCATTAACGTGCGCGAACGCTTATTGCTTTGCGTGAACGACCCGACGGCTAAACACAGCGAAACAAAACCGCTAAGCGTACCAATACAATATGCATGTGCATATAATATATATATATATATATATAAGAAAGAATCGGAAAATCGGATACATATTTATAAAAACGAATATTTATTTAATCTTCTGAAGTAATATTATAATTATATATATATATATATATATATATATATATATATATATATATATATATATATATGCATATATCTGGCATACACGCATATAATAAAGAAACTAGTATCATCGAAGATGTCGCCGTCGTCACACATCATCCACCCTTAGGCAGATAGACTCTGGCTGGTTGATCGAAAAGAGTAACATAAGATATATGCACGTGAGTAAATGTATCCCCATCACATGATTTTTTTTTCTAGACATCGTTTCGCTTAATATCGACTTACTTCTCAGCATTAGCCACGTCAAACTGCAGGTAAACAGCGGCTTAGTGGCTAGACGGCAAACGCTCGCTGGTTTCGTGTCGGTGTCGGCTTGAGTCAACAGCGTCATTCGCTCGGATATCACTGCTCGCCGGGTCGAGCCAGCGTTCGTCATGTGAACCTGTATTCATGACATAATTGGTCAAAGTCGGATTCTGTCGTTCCGCCTAAGTTTATCTGTCAGCAGATCTCTATTCAGTTCACTGCGAACCGCAATCGCTGTCATCGACACGACAACAGCCAAAACCGGCGACAATCGAGTAACAACAACAGATTTGTTTATATTCAATATATGTTACAACCCTTTCCATCGGAACAACTTGCATTTGAACTCGCTGAAAATTGAGCTTTTTCGCTTCTATGCACTCCGTTACGAGTAGCAACAACAACAACAATAACAAAAACAACTACTACTGTTACTACTTATGCTACTACCATAATGGCGTTATTGTATATTAACAAAACAAGAATAGGAATAACAACAACAACAACAACGATATAAAAGCGATTGTGCTACCACACTGTACGGATGAACATATCCCTCTAGGCTTCCAAGCCTGTTGTCATTTCAGACCTTTGTTAGACTGAAATAATAATATATATATATATATATATATATATATATATATATATATATATATATATATATATATATATATATATATCATTGGCTTAACTCATCATTTGTGATGTGTAACATACACATAATGCATTATTAAAAATAATTATATCATGTGTGTATAACAACGTATGAATGCTAGCAGGAAAACTGGGGGTGACGAATGCCCGCACGAGGAAATATTTTCCACCATTCCTCTAATTAGGAAAAAGCTTGTGTCCGGCTATGACTAATCTCGGGCCGAGAGGAACAGCAAAAACAAGACTAAAAAGGACAATATATACAACCTGCTCGGCCGGTGACTCTGGCAAAAAATGATCCTAGTTTCACACTCAATGGTATACACATGATGTGCGCCATTGATGCAACTAAAACGTCTCATGTTCTGAACGACTCTAAACCAAGGTCAAAGTAACTGAACTTCTTGGTCGACTGTCTGAAAGAGTGTCGTCAAAGCATGTCTGCCGTCCTCTGAGATGCGTACACGTCTCTCATACAACGTTCACGTCCAACTACTATTACGTTTCAGAACGAATATGAGCGCACAGTAGATGTACGTTAAATAGGCCGTCGACATACCCAGATAATTGTCGAGTCGAGAGGGGTGGTTTATAGACAGCATAGAGCATTATATAGTACAAGATGCTGCTAACCGACTACATAGTGAGCCGCGGTGAATAGAACGACAACGGACGAACCCACCTGCTTAAGACAGCAAAGGCAACCCTACTTCGCCCTACGCGCCCCCTGATTCACCGTCGACAGAAGAGCTTGCACAGCATGACGAATCTAGAGCAGGTTCTTAAGCACAGGAAAGATAGATACTTTGCTGCTGGATGAGCCCCTTCAGACTTGCCTTTCAGGGCACGTTTAGCACGAAGCCGATTCGTGCACATAGTGCACCTGCTGCTAGTAGGCTGTAGGCCGTGGAACAGTGGAAACAATTCGAATACGGTGCACTTGTCGTACACATGTGTACTCAAGGTGTATTGTTGTGCACGGCTACTGTTCACCTAATGTGTTGCACACCTGGCGGGTTTCACTAGGTGGCTGCCGGTTCTGCTCGCAGAAATGCGCTAAGTATCATGTGACGTGCTGCCAGAAGACGCATCGTAACATTACATTTTCTCGCCCAGTAGAATGCACACTAAGAACACTCGAGAATTGATATCGTTTCTTAGTAGTAGCTTATTCGAGTTCAACGATACAGCGAAATAATTATCGACCGCATACTTCAAAGGAGGGGTTAAATAAATTGTAGAATATGGTGCTTTTTATAGAACAATTTTAGTAAAAAAACTGCACCAGCAATAGAAATATCACAATACCATGACATTGTGAATATAAATATATATATATATATATATATATATATATATATATATATATATATAAAGTAAGAAACCTTAACCCTAATAACTAAAAATCAACAGCTATATCACGACTTGCCACAATAACGGCAAAATAATAATAATAATAATAATAATAATAATAAGAAACAACAAGCAACCCGAGCAACATTGATGTACGCAACGACAACAGCACAATCCGAATATAAATAATAAAAATAGCTAATTCTCATCATCGTTACGTTGAAACAGCCTGGCCAACAGCTGGCTGTCTAAACGTCAATTTTAATAAACAAGATTATTATAAACATCACCATTGTCAATCACGAAGCAATGCTGTTGCTGCTGCTGCTGCAGAGCGACGACGACGACACAAATAACGTAATACCCTCCTCCTCCCCCTCCGTACGAGTCGCGATGACGGTCAACAGACGTCGGCGTTGCTGGCGCTGTCATTAACAACATCGGTGGTATGCTGCTTCAATGTTAATTTCGGTGTCAATACTACGACTACTACTACTACTGCTAGGTCCATCTGCCTATATCAAAACCACCAATACCACCACAATAATAATAATAATGATAATAATAATAATAATAATAATAATATCTGATCGGGTCATACTCATCATCATCATCATCAACGTGAGCCGCAGAA